>CM070491.1:8830965-8894301 GCA_036324585.1 Champsocephalus esox
GGAGTAGAAACAAAAAGTAAACATAAAATGGAAATACTCAAGGAAAGTACAAGTATCTCAAAGTTCTACTCAAGAACTTGAGTAACTGTGCTTTATCAGGTCTGCCCAGACGGCATCTGGACTTTACTCTATTTGAATATTTCAAAGTTGTCCCAATTTACACTCCACATTTCATCCCAGACTGACAGACAGATGTTGACTATGTGTACGTGCATTTAAATGAGCCTACTGCATATTGAGTACTTTTGACAAGTACATTTTGCTGAAGTAATGCAGGACTTTTACCGGTATTGGAGTATTTTCTGTTGTTAAAAAAAATTCAAGTTAATTTAGCGGATAATGCTGGTGCACTATTTTTTTATTTGTATTCCATAGATGTCCCTTACGCTTGGGACGTGTCCCCTCCTGTTTTGTTGTTGAATGTTCCTTAAAAATAGCATGCACAAAGCTTGTGATGAATGAGACTGCATTAAGAGAGGTTTATTTGCACAAGAGAACATGTTCAAACTACTGTTCCCACTTGGTGGGTGTATTTCTGGGGACCCAAGTGGTACAATTTGGACATGTGCCACATTTAATTTTAGGAGACCTTGAATAAAAAAATAGAGACAAATAGCAAACATCTCTCCTGCTTTGCAGCAGCGGGGCAGGGTGAACAGCACGCTGTGCAGCAGCAGGGCACAGCCAGGCACCGCACCAATTGTATTGTGTGGGGTGCATTACACTCGTTTTTCTTAATTGGAAAAAAGTGTCTCACCACTTGTTGAAACAAAGGCACGTTCATGTTTGAGAGATTGATATTACTACTTTTTCTCAAGTTAAACATGTAAGCACTTTGTGAACCACTGCTTTAAGTGAAGCGGTGTATTCAGTTTCAAATTAAAGGTACATTCTGTCTTTACTTCGTACACTATATCACAGCTCCTAAAGTTGCAAACACATATAAATGCTTTTGTGTGTCACTGTCAGTGTGTCAGGCCTTTATTAGCCTACAGCTCCCTTAGACCTTTGCATTGTAATTACCCAGCACGCACTTGTACAAGCAGATCAGTGGAACAGGTAGAACAAGATCAAGTTTTTGCACTGAAAAGGTCATTTAGAAGAATACTAAATGTCACCACGACACTTGTGGAATGACTGTGGGCGAGGTAATCACACACTGACACGAATCTAAATGTCACCAAGTGGAGGTTAAAGTTTATAGTAACTGCTGAAGTCCCGGCCCAATGATATTGAAATAAGTCGGATAACTGCTTGTATCTCACAAAACACAATAGAATAGAAACAGATTAAAAATAAATATGAGTCTCGTTAAAGAGCAATGCATGGCTAGGTTTAAGTTCAGTCATTTTAATAATTTGCACAAAGACATTTTTAGTGTTTTCAGTCACATTTGCAGGACTTTGCTGCAAAATGGAAACATTGTTGTTTATTTCTTCTATCTCAGGAACAACGAGTGTTTGAAACTAAGTGCAGTGGCTGGGAAAGCATGAGAAACTTTAGGAAGCAGTTTTTTTTCGGTGGAACAATAAAGACATCTTAAATATATAAAAAGAAAGTGCCTTTGACTTTTCTTTGTACTTCTTTGCATGTATCCTTATCCAAAAATAACCTCTAACCAAAATGTTTTTAGTCCAGGAAGTGCTCCTGTACAAAGAACATTGTGGGAAAAGGACAGATTGTTCATTGTGTGTCTCTTTGTAGTCGTTTTGTGTCTCTTTGTAGTCATGTGTGTCTCTTTGTACTCATGTGTGTTTCTTTGTAGTCATTTTGTGTCTCTTTGTTGTCATTTGTGTCTCTTTGTAGTAATTTTGTGTCTCTTTGTAGTTGATTTGTGTAGCCTTGTTAGTTGTTGTGTAGTCACTGTGTGTCTCTTTGTAGTTGTTATGTGTCTCTTTGAAGTTGTTTTGTGTCTCTTTGAAGTTGTTTTGTGTCTCTTTGAAGTTGTGTTGTGTCTTTTTGTAATTGTTTTGTGTCTCCATATAGTTGTTTAATGTCTCTTGGTAATAGTTGTGTGTCTCTGTAGTTGATTTGAGTAGTTATGTTGGTAGTCAATATCTCTTTGTTGTCTTTGTTGTATCTTTGTGAATGTTTGTGTTCCTTTGTAGTTGTTTTAAAAACATCTTTCTGTAGTTGTTTTCATGTTTTTACAGTAGTTTTATTTATAATAATTTAGTGAAGAACTCTCTTCTTGGTAGTTTCTATTTTTGTGTACATTTTTTATTCTCTAGTTGATTTGCATTATCTTGCGGTAGTCGTTTGTTTAGTGTCTCTCTGAAGTCCTTTTGTGTCTCTTTGCATTCATTTTGCACGTCCTTCTGTAGTTGTTTTGTATAAGTATTTTGGTACTCTTTATCTCTTTAAAGTTTTTGTTGCATCCTCCTGGACGTTTCTGATGCTTTGTAGTTCTTTTAAAATATCTTACTGTAGCTTTGCATCTCCTTGCATTTTTTTGAACTTACTTGGTGTCCCTCTGCAGTCCTCTCTTTGTAGTAAGTTGTATCGGTGTATTCAATTTCTTTATGCTCTGTCGTCAATTAGAATTATTTTGCATTGTTTTTTTTCATTATCCTTCCGGCCATTTGTGTCTCTTTGAAGTTATTTTGAACTTCATTCTGTAATTATTTAGTATCTAACTGAAGTAGTTTTGTGTCTCTGTATTTTTTGCATTAGGTAATCCATCGAGAATATGAATATATTTCTAAACATGACTTCTTACCTCACCATCAGCCCTGGCCCTGCTTTACTTTCATGCATAATGAAAGGTTAGTTTACCTTTCTGACTGAAGGCATTTCAGTGGCCTCCCTGAACTCTGCACCCTTAACTATCCTGGCTAGTATATATGATGTAATAATCTCTTTTCAAACAGTGCACCCTTCACATCATTGATCAAACACTTTATTACCACCTCTCCCCATTCCTACGTTTGTGAAATGCTTCACCTAACAGCCTCCTTTATTTCATCAGCCACACCCCGATCAACAGCGGTGAGGAAATGCATGCCATTCCTTTGCAGAGGAACACAATGACAGCCATCAGTCAGCGGTGGTGGGTGCTGTGAACAGCATGCGACTCAGCAGGCCAAACCTGTATATGTGCAAATTATCCTCACATGTCCTGCCGAAAAGATTACAAAATTCATCAGGTGTCATAGGGGACAGTAAGTTATATTTTTTATCTGCGCTGTGACACTTTAATCCAGTGTTTCTCAAAGTGGGGGGCGCAGAGGCATGACAGGGGGCGCGAGAGACCAGTAGGAAAACATTTTGTTTTAAGAAAAATCATAATTTGAAAAATTATTGATTCGAAAATAATATGATACAGTACAGTACAAGTACGTCTGGGTCTCTGTGTTTCATTCAAGCTCAGCTCTGTGTGTGTGTGGAATGAGCCATTTTGTGTGCGTGCGCGAGCGAGAGCGCACACCGGTACGTTGTTGTTAGCAGAGATGGGGTCGTTACTAAAAAAAAGTAATATATTACACTACTTCGTTACTCTCTACATAAAGTAACTCGTTACTTTACTCGTTACTTTACTCGCAGGGCCGGCCCGCCCCTCCCTACAGTTTCAAATGTTCTCTTTAGTTCAGTTTCCATTGTCGCATTTGACTGATCCAGATAGATCCTGAATGTTTTCCTGTCTGACCGTGGCTGTCTTCTGTCTCTTGCTATCTGTATATTGCGCAGTATATCTCTGAACGATGGTGATTCCACTGTGCAAATGGGCAACATTTCCTGGGGCCCGGCCCCCTGACTCTTCCTGCCGCTGCCTTCGCCCTCATGCTCGGCCCCCTGAGTTTGCCCACTGTGGCCTTCGCCCCACCATGGACTCTGCCTTGCCCTCGGGCCGTCCGCCCGAGACCCCCACCTTGGACTCTGCCTTGCCCTCGGGCCGTCCGCCCGAGACCCCCACCTTGGACTCTGCCTTGCTCCCGGCCGTCCGCCCGAGTTCCCCACCTTGGACTCTGCCTTGCCCCCGGGCCGTCCGCCCGAGTTCCCCACCTTGGACTCTGCCTTGCCCCCGGGCCGTCCGCCCAAGATCCCTTCCGGGTCCTCCGCTGTGCTCCTGGGCTGTCAGCCCAAGACCCGTCCTCCAGACCCCCTCCACCCACCCTAGTTTTGCGGGAAACTTGCAGGTCCGCTGCAACTCTTTAAATCCAGGCTGAAGACTTATCTTTTTCCCGCTGCTTTTAATTGAAACTGAGCGGTTGTGTTTCGTTTTTGGTTAATGAACATTTGGGGCTAGTAACTCCAGGGAATCAGTGTCTGGGGTCTTTGTCCTTGCTGGTTTTCTCTGTGTATGCTGCTCGGGACGTATGTGCCATACAAGCGTACACAGCTCATGTTCGGAGAAACCTTAAAGAAAGGCATCAGTAAAATGGAACTGCTGTGTGAACTATTCATATCTTAAACTGCACTGTAACTTTTTATTCATGTACTTTTTATTCATGTATTTTTTCTTTTAATGTTTCTTTTATTATCTTTTCTTTTTAATGACTGTTTTTAAATGCCTTTGTCTGAGTTTCTTTCATTTTTGTAAAGCACCTTGAATTGCCTTGTGTTGAAAGGTGCTATATAAATAAACTTGCCTTGCCTTATCGATCCGATCTCCATTCAGAAAACACGAATTGTAAAAGGTTTTTCGCCTGCCGTCTTGTCTGCACACTTGTAAAAGCATTAATTCATGGTTTTTACTAACCGGTATCAGTATTACAATTAAATTACGGTAAAATATGTTCATTTTGTTGTAGTTGGTTTCTACCAAAAGTGCAGTGAGTTCCAAAATATGCAGGATCACTTTAAGTCAGTCTATTATTTCCGGGAGCGACAGGGAATGTCTCAAAGATAAGTCAATCAAGTGGCACCTGCTAACGTGGATGTGGATGATAGGTTTACATCACTTACACTAAAAACTTTTAAAAAATAACATACATTTACTTTTCTTTCTTTTTTTTTAACAGGTTGACTGGTTTGTGACCACTGCTTTAGGGTGAAGATTGACAATTCGCTACCACAGTTTAAAAAAAAACTGTGCTTGAGATGAAAGTAAATGTTGCATTTCATTTGGAAATCAGGGTGGAAGAGTGGAGAGTCATATGATCCAAGTCACTTGAAGTCCAGTGTACTCCAAAGTCAGTGATCATTTGGGGAGCCATGTCATCTGCTGGGGATGGTCCACTGTGTTTTATCAAGTGTTCACATATCTGCACAGCATAAGAGTTTGAGAAAGTTATTTGGTTACATTTCATACTACCCTATAAAGTCAACCTCTTGAGCGCTCTTGTGGCGCCCTGAAGAGAAGGCCCGTTGACAACAGTGGATTTTAGTGCTTGAAAAAAACACCAAAATTCAAATGCTATTTTTACTCAGAGAAAAACTCCATTGCGCTCAGGCACTACTACAACTGTAATAAGTGTTGTTATGTGCCAAATTTATATATATATTTTTTTATATTGTACATGTTTTTCTTCCTGCAAATCAATTAGTCTTCTACTTAGTTAAGAACAGTTCATGATACCAAGCCACTCTTAATGCTGGGTATCTTTCAGGTGATATCATAGTAGTGTATTTCTTTACTCTTTTTTCCACCCATTTTTCTCACCTTTCCTTATTACACTGAGAAAGATCCAAATTGTTTGTTGACTTCAAGTGAGTCAACTTTTGATAACTCTAACTTTGAGGACAACATTTATCTGTTCTCTTCTTTGTTTGTAAAAAAAGACAAGTTTTTATTTTTTTTATTTAACATTTTGTAAACTATTGGACCTTTAATGGCAAGGCACTGTCCTACTGTAAGGTGTGACTCAGTTGACATCCTCCCTCTTCCTCCTGAACAGAGAGGAGCTGTGGAGATGTCTCTGGTCGGGGATCCAGAGGCGCTACGCTATCAGAGGCAGGTGGAAGCTCTGGAGAAACAGAATTTACGCAGATCTGCTGGACTTCAAGACATGACTGCTCCAGTCATGTCTCAATACAGATCAATACAAAAATATTTTAAAAAGCTGTCAGGTTATTAGAGTAATGACTCATGCAGGAATATTACTTGTGTTTTCTCTAATGCAGGTAACATAGTGGGAATGTGTTCTATACGATTCACACAGACAAGGCTTCCAAAAGGACAAAATCCTCCTCAATCAAGAAAATAATAGCCGCAAGAAAGTGTAAAAAGGGCCTAAAGGGCAGAGTATGTGTGAAAAACTGTTTTCAAATACGTAATTCAAAAGGTTACTTTAGTAATAAAGCATGAGAATCTGGTCATGTTATTTACTTTTGAAATGCGCTTTTTGCTCGTTTATCAGCACACCTTTTCCCTTTTACTCCCTCATGTGAAGGCACCCTTCAGAACAGTGCATGTACACACACATATACATATACTGTATATTTAACAGTGTATCATGATTCATGAAATAAACACTTGTGCTATCCTATCTCCTACTTCCTGTTGTGTCCCATCAAAAACGTTAAGTCTAGTCATGTTTCATGTTTTTGTTTTGTCATTTGTCTTTTCTCCCACTTCCTGTTGTACGATACGATATTACTTTATTGTCAGATCAAGTCTGAAATTTGACTTGCGTCACAGCAGTTCCATGTCCAACATCAACAGACAAATATGCATACACAAATACATGAAACACAATCATTTAACATAACAGCACAATCAGTGAGAGAAACATTGGTACTCACCTTTTGTGTTTCATTCCAGGTCCCTTGACTCCCTATCCTTGTGTGTGTGTATGTGTGTGTGTATGTGTGACTGCTCTCATTAGCGTCAGCCCCGCCCCTGATTGTTTACGCCTGTGCCCAGTTACCTCTTGTTTAAATTCCCCAGCCTTCCCTGTTGTATCTAATGAAAACACTTATAAATAGAGAGGAGACATTTTGGAAAGTGTCTAACCACTTCGAAACTGTGTTGGTTGTCCCATGCGGGACTCAAACTCACGACCTGGGAGGACACTTCGAATACAGTCTGACCACTTCAAATACACCACCCATTCTAAATAAAGCACATTTCTTTTTGTTGCTGTGGTTCTAGTTCCTGACCTCCCAGAGACCTCCATTGGAGTACACCCGCTCCACGTGTGGTGTGAAAAGACTACCTGCAATTTGGAAGCTCAAGAGGCCATATAAGCAGAGTTATTGCAGGACATTTTGCTGGATCGCGTATCTTTTCGGCCGCGGCTCTCTGACGTCCAGTTGGATCGACCGAACTTTGGTTACGCTAGGTAAAATTTGAAAAAATGTGCTCAATATCAAACTTCAGAATCCTCTTGCAGACGTCAAGTCTGACAAGACCCTTAGATTTTAGTACGTTTATGCGACACTTTTGTTCTGGAGGGCCTGCGGTGCCGACATTTAAATATGTTAGTCGGCACTCGACGACGAGCGAACCTACACTGTTTTCGGGTCTCTGCATGCCCCGTAGGCTCTGGGGGAACATGTACACTTGGAATTGAAAATGAATGGTGGCGAAAAGGAAGGGTAATCCCATTCTTAAGTATTTGAAATGGACAACCTCCCATGTTAGCCAAATAGCTTGAAATGATGTGGATTTTGCTGCTTTGACAAAAATGGAGCCTATTTTCCACAGTGCCAGAGTTTCAGGCTCCCAGCTCATCCCCAAAGCTAACTTCTTCCAGGAGCATGGTAGCGACCCAGAAACACCTGCAACCCGTTTATGACGTCTCGGAGGTTGCGTGTTGTGATTTTGGAACAACTGTATCTTGGGGAAAGCCTTAATTGGTTGCCACCCAAAAAGGTCTGAAAGGTCGGAAAGGTCAAAGTGTGATGTGAGTGTTTTTGCGAAAATAAAACACAAAAATCAAAAGGGGACCCAATGGCCTCGGAGTACACATGTCCACAAATAAACCACTTGAATCTGGAGATCCTCTGACCTTCTCTCAGGTCAGGGGGGAGGGGTAAGGGAATTAGGCCACGCCCTGTCCACTTCACACCATTGTAAAGTATGTGAAGTGGAGAATGCACTGGGTGTATTCAGAGTGGACAGAAAGTCCACTCTGAATACTGACATGTTACAAATAGGTAGGGTAATTGCAGACACCCCCCCCCCACAAAAGATAAACACCTTGGGGGTCCACAAAACAGGGGGACGCCCAGGGGAGGGGGATCGGTTTGCAAGTCCGTTCGAGGCCATTGTCACAGAGACCCCCAAAATTCCCCACTAAGACCACTATGCAGCCCTTCTCCTGAAGACAGACCACCCTGTCGACTTTGGGACAGATTGTGCAACTTGGGAAATAGGAGGGTCCTTGGCACAATTTTGAACACTCACAGCCCTGGTTGCCCACTTTGGGGGTCTTCCTGCCCGCTTTAGGGGTCTTTCTGCGCATGCGTGAGTGGCAATAACTCTCCTTACCAGCAGGCGGCGGTAGTGTGTATTCGTCATTCAAAACAGGCAACAACCGGAAAACAGAGAAGAAGAAGAACAGACTACGTGTGTGATATAAATAAACAACAGCTATGTGCGTTAGCTTCACCTTAGCATGTGTTCTTTGCAGGTATTTGTTGAGGTTTGATTATGACTGATTTTAGAAAGTAACGAAGTAACGCGTGTCGGGGCAATGTTAGTAACTGTAGTGTGATTACTGAATTATAAAAGTAGCGCGTTACACTACTCCGTTACCGACAAAGTAATATTATTACAGTAACGCGTTACTTTGTAACCCCACCCAACTCTGGTAAGCGTACCATCGATAACTTTTCATTACATTAGTGATGGCGAGATGAAGCCTTAAGAAGCTTTGAAGCTTTCCAGCCAATTGGTTCGCAAAAGGGTTCATCTTAGTGATGGCAAAATGAAGCTTTGAATGAAGCATCGAACCACTTGGACAATTGTGTCGGAAATAGGTTCATTTCTCGAAGCTTCAGTTACAGCGACCTCTCCTGGCGAAGTGCAAGGCTGCAGTGGGTTTAACGTATCTTTGCCTTGAAATAATGAACTGAATATTCGATGCACACATACCCTAAGACTGAATATTATTCTATTTGCAATTAAAGATTGATAATTGTGTGTATTGGGTTATTGAAAAGAAACTAGAGAGTGCTGGCAATTATTTTGGGCGGAGAGGGCCTTTTATCAGTTATTAAAGTATTAAAGTTGAAAAGCAATGATCAAAAGTTTGACTATTCTGGGCTTTGAACCAGGTGTGAGGAAGACATCGCCGCATCCTGGCCGCCGGCTCTATCCACTGGGCTATCTATACCTTAAAATATTGAAGTGTTTTATACATATTTATTTATAGTTCTATAGATACACTGAACAAAAATATAAACGCAAAACTTTTGTTTTTGCTAACATTTTTCACGAGATGAACTCAAAGATCTAAAACATTTTCTAAATACACAAAATAACTATTTCTCTCAAATATTGTTCACAAATATGAAAAAATCTGAGATAGTGAGCACTTCTCCTTTGCCGAGATAATCTATCCCACCTCACAGGTGTGGCATATCAAGATGCTGATTAGACAGCATGGTTATTGCACAGGTGTGCCTTAGGCTGGCCACAATAAATGCTGAAAGCCACGTTTCATCTTCAATGGCCTTGCTGATGGAAGGAGGTTGTGACTCAAAATCTCAGGATACATGGCCCCATTCATTCTTTCCTTTACCCGGATCAGTCGTCCTGGTCCCTTTGCAGAAAAACAGCCCCAAAGCATGATGTTTCCACCCCCATGTTTCACAGTAGGTATGGTGTTCTTTGGATGCAACTCAGCATTCTTTCTCCTCCAAACACGTCTAGTTGAGTTTTTACCAAAAAGTTCTATTTTGGTTTCATCTGACCATATGACATTCTCCCAATCCTCTTCTGGATCATCTAAATGCTCTCTAGCAAACTTCAGACGGGCCTGGACATGTACTGGCTTAAGCAGGGGGACACGTCTGGCACTGCAGGATTTGAGTCCCTGGCGGCGTAGTGTGTTACTGATGGTAGCCTTTGTTACTTTGGTCCCAGCTCTCTGCAGGTCATGGACTCGGTCCCCCCCGTGTGGTTCTGGGATTTTTGCTCACTGTTCTTGTGATCATTTTGACCCCACGCGGTGAGACCTTGCGTGGAGCCCCAGATCGAGGGAGATTATCAGTGGTCTTGTATGTCTTCCATTTTCTAATAATTGCTCCCACAGTTGATTTCTTCACACCAAGCTGCTTACCTATTGCAGATTCAGTCTTCCCAGCCTGGTGCAGGTCTACCATGTTGTTTCTGGTGTCCTTTGACAGCTCTTTGGTCTTGGCCATAGTGGAGTTTGCAGTGTGACTGTTTGAGGTTGTGGACAAGTGTCTTTTATACTGATAACAAGTTCAAACAGGTGCCATTAATACAGTTAACGTGTGGAGGACAGAGGAGGCTCTTAAAGAAGAACTTACAGGTCTGTGAGAGCCAGAAATCTTGTTTGTTTGTAGGTGACCAAATACTTATTTTACCGAGGAATTTACCAATTAATTCATTAAAAATCCTACAATGTGATTTCCTGGATTCTTTCCCCCCATTCTGTCTCTCATAGTTGAAGTATACCTAGGATGAACATTACATGCCTCTCTCATCTTTTTAAGTGGGAGAACTTGCACAATTGGTGGCTGACTAAATACTTTTTTGCCCCACTGTATATATATATACATATTAATATACCTATTTCCGACACAATTGTCCAAGTGGTTCGACTGCTTAAAATCACGTGACATGTGACGGTCGAAGCAGCAACTGCTTCATTTCCTGAATGAATCACTTGACTGGTTCGCGGTCCAATCACGCGATTCAATGCACTGCCTCGTCTCTATTCTGACAGGTGACAGGTTGAAACAGTTTTGAATTTGAGCCCTTCAACACTTTATAATCACTCTAAACAATGCACAATGTGTGGGTTGTTGTCGTAGTTTGCGTTGTTGTTGTTGAGTTGTTGTTGGTATTGCATTTGAATTGGATCATTATAGAGCAAGCCAGGAAGAAAGATGGGAAACTCGGGAAACACTTCGAAATGTGGAGAAGTTGTGAACAAAAAGACAATTATTACTAATATAAAAACTAGGGCTGTCAGTCGATTAAAATATTTAATCGCGATTAATCGCATGATTGTCCATAGTTAATCGCAAATTAATCGCACGTTTTTTTATCTGTTCTAAATGTACCTTAGAGGAATATTTTTCAAGTGTTTAATACTCTTATCAACATCTGAGTGGACAAATATACTTTATGCTAATGTTTATTATCATTTGAACAATGACAAATATTCTCATGAATATTAAACACAACAACCTCTGAACATTACAAATATTCGCTTCAATTCAACCTGGAAGTGTGTGTGTGTGTGTGTGTGTGTGTGTGTGTGTGTGTGTGTGTGTGTGTGTGTGTGTGTGTGTGTGTGTGTGTGTGTGTGTGTGTGTGTGTGTGTGTGTGGTGTGTGTGTGTGTGTGTGTGTGTGTGTGTGTGTGTGTGTGTGTGTGTGTGTGTGTGTGTGTGTGTGTGTGTGTGTGTGTGTGTGTGTGTGTGTGTGTGTGTGTGTGTGTGTGTGTGTGTGTGTGTGTGTGTGTGTGTGGTGTGTGTGTGTGTGTGTGTGTGTGTGTGTGTGTGTGTGTGTGTGTGTGTGTGTGTGTGTGTGTGTGTGTGTGTGTGTGTGTGTGTGTGTGTGTGTGTGTGTGTGTGTGTGGTTGGCTAGCTAGCTAGCTGCACTAACGGACATACGGAGCTGTTGTTGGTTCCACATCAAGCTGGAGGAGAGCTCTCCTCTCAGACTGAGAGGCTCAGGTGTGCTAAAGGACTCTCTGAGTGTTTAGATAGTTAACTTCAGTCTAAGTTATCTCAGTGGGTCTCAAACGGTTTGGTCACAAATTATTCAAAATATTATTTCCGCGGCACACCTTGATATGATCATTATAGTATAAAAGAAATAAGAGAATAAAGGAAAAATAGTTATGAAATACTATATGGCAGTAAAACAAGAATACAGTTTGAAAGGGAAGTGATTTGTAAAATATCCATAAAGAAAAAGAACATCTGCTTACAGTTGTGTTTCATTTGGGTGTTGAGAGATGTATCCATAGATCTCTTCATGTTGCTCTCAAAGTGCACAAGATTGGTGCTTTTAACTTCAATATTTAAAAAAAATCCCCCGGATCCTCCTAGAGGAGGGGAGGTCCACTCCCCACTCGTAAAAAATAACACTTTACCCCTGCCTATATGCCGTGAGCTGATTATCGAGCCTTCATTGTAACAGTCGCGGGTGTACTGTGTGTTTGCGTGTGGGGAGTGCTTTTGTGCGTGCTCTATAGTGCCTGTAATAGTGTTCACTGGAGTCCAGCACCTCAGCACCCCCACTCAAAATACCTTTCCACGCCTCTGATTGTAACTCAATCTTGAAAATGACTCGGTTAGTAATTTTGCAAACGATGTCATCACTATCACTGAAGTGAGCCATCATGAACGAACTTATGCTAATCATAAATCTATTGATCATACATTTATTGATCATAAATCTATCGATTAGATTTATGATTCGAAAATAATATAAGTAGGGTAGACATGTGGATATTATCCGGCTGAACAAAACGTGCATTTATCAGGTTCGTGTGTGTGAACATGTCCATTATAATCACAGGTATTTCCAAAAGAGCCTGTTGGAACAGAGCCTGTGAAGTATGGAAGGAGGTAAAACAAACAAAGTGCTTCTTGTGTCACACACATTCACACACTCCCAAAACTGTATTAAGTCAAAACGCCTAGACCTGGACGTGAATCAAACACAATATGAAGCACTTGAAACTCATTAACCTGTCATTTATCCAAATGATCTATTCTGTGAGAATATCACAAGCGGTTCAATCAGTTAGTGGCCTTTTACTATAGAAATCTTCTGAGCAGGGTTACAAGTCTTATAAAGTTTGTATTTTTGAGATTCACTGAAATGTGGTTAAGAATGTAG
Organism: Champsocephalus esox; assembly: GCA_036324585.1. Classification (NCBI taxonomy): domain Eukaryota; kingdom Metazoa; phylum Chordata; class Actinopteri; order Perciformes; family Channichthyidae; genus Champsocephalus; species Champsocephalus esox. The sequence goes on from CM070491.1 coordinate 8,843,898, forward strand.
TTTGATGCCAAATAATAAAAAGAGCATTATTTTTCACATAAACTACTTATTTTAAGAATGAGGAGTAAAGCTGTAATTATGCCAATGCTTATCATAATTACATTTTATTCCTTTAAAGACAAGATAAGTTTATTTTGTATCTGCTCAAATGTACATTTAAAAAATATAAATAAATAATCCTAAGCAGTCAGTAGATCTAGTTAAGTCCCATGTGTCACTTACCTATTATATAAACGTTCTATTCATGGTTACTTTAAAAGAGTTATGCAATGATTAGAAATGAAATGTCAGTAACCTCTAAGAATGATGTTGCGCACTATCCGTGCCGAGTGTACTGACTTTTCGTACAATGACCCACTGTCTGGCTTCCTGCATAAAGTCAAGTGCTCGGCGCAGTTGTGGCGAAATGTCGCTCCTCTGTTTTCATTTAAAACAGCTCCTTATATCCGTTAGCGCAGCTAGCTAGCACCAGATGCTAACAACAACAATACACGTAAGGTCTCGCTCTCGTTTCGGGCCACACATACACACACCCTCCCGGTCCTCCAGATGGCCAGTCGGTGCCTGCCGGTGAGAGTGGAAGTGTGGTCTGCTGCAAGCGGGCGGCAGGAGCGGGGCTGTCAGCATCAGCTTGTAGATGGTATTTTAAACTCGATGCGCTCTGAAGCTACGGGGCGGCCGAGGAAAAAAAATACACCTGCGTTAATCGCGTTAAAATAATTAGTGGCGTTTTTTTTGCGTTAACGCATTATTGACAGCTCTAATATATATATATATATATATATATATATATATATATATATATATATATATATATAAACTGTATATATCATGAGTATCATTTACAAACTAGAGAATGCAATTCCTGACGAAATTGCTAGTGTGAATGCTCTATGCTGAAGCTAAACTGCTATGCTGAAATGTAATGTGTAAGGAGAAAGTGAAGAATGTAGATTAATATGAAATATGTAAGAAGAAAGTGAAGAATTTAGATTGAAATGATACATGAACACTGGGGGCTTGAATGTGTGATGAGAGAAGAAAATAAAGTAAAAGGCTTGGAAAAGCAGCAGAATATTTGAACTGCAAACTTCTGAACTAACTTGATGGCGAATGATCTATCGCCATGGCAACGACATTTGATGACACCCCATAATACGCTTAGATGCGTTGATCGCTGCATTGTTACCAAACCTGTGAAGTTTTGGGGCGTTTGGAGCAATTTCACTTACGTGGTGAGCATTGTGTTGCCATGGCAACGGAATTCGAATAAATCTCAAAACAGATGCTGTAAACAGCATTCTCACTAAATAAAGATGGATGAATGCATGTATTGTGTTATTGAGGAGAGGGTTCTGGGAAAATATGGCAGGGTGTGCTTGTGTAACTTGGGCAGGGGGTGTTCATGTGGGATGGGGAACACACAAAGATTTTTATTCAGGAACATTATTTTTTCAACAGTTTTTGGAGTGAGCCGATTTATTTTCTTGCTTACAATTTCCCTGCATTTTGAAAACACTCGCTCAGATGGAACCGATGATGCTGGCATGCATAACAATTGTTTCGCCGTTTTGAACAGATTGGGATAAACATGTTGATGGTCCACCCAGTATCAGTCATGTACCGCTGCACCTCCACTGTAGCATCTGCTGTGGCATTCCTTGCCGTCCTCGCTTCAGAAGCATCTCTGTCCAGAGTTTCCCAAAGGTTAAGACCTGAAAGACAAACATGATATCAGTACTGAAAGGTTTCAATGTGTATCCTTTTTTACTTGTACTTATTTTGCCCTGCATTTGATCAATTAACTATTTATAACATTACCTGTGGATGATGGATTGTCAACATTTGCTGGTGCCGGTTGAGCTGATGTGGAGGGCTGTTCTTCTCTAGGTGTGTCAGGTTGTGCGTTTTTCCTCAGTTGTGTGCAAAATGCTGTCAGTCGTTTAACTGATGCCGCTGCCTGGACTTGATTGTAGAATCCAATAGTTTTGAATCTAGGATCCAGCAGTGTTGACAGGGTCAATGCAGTTTGGCTCTCCGTGGTGTCAAACTTGTTTTGCATATTTGACACCATGTTCTGTCCTAGTAGTTTTGCTGCGTCGTGGCTTGTTTTTCCAATTGAGTCGTACAAGTATAGCATTAACATTTTCGTCATTGAGATGATCCTGAGACTCTCTTCTCCTCGGAGAGTTCCACTGTTGCCTGGAAAAAGGGGGAGAGCAATTGCTGGCATGAATCTGCTGTTTCATAGTCCTCAGAGGACAGAGGTCTCACATCTGTTTTCAGCATCGCAAGAGCTGCCCCCACTGACTGCCTCTCTTTGAAAAGGCGTTGTAGCATTAGGTAGGTGCTGTTCCAGCGGGTGTCCACTTCCTGAATGAGCTTCAGCACAGGGCGATTCATCTGCTCCTGCACTTCTCTGAGCTTCTCTTTTGCTGTTGTGCTGGTTTGAAAGAACGTGACTACTTTTGTAGCCCTTGTGCGTAGGTCTTGTAGGCCAGGAGTTTCATCCAGAGCAAAGTGCATGTCTTAGATTTAAACTTCTGACAGAGGCAACCATATTTGCTCCTGCATCCGTCACAATTGAGGTCACTTTGCCTTCAGTGCCCCATTCCTGTATGGAATGGAACCGCTGTATGAGCTTCAGGGAAAGGCAGCACTCCCAGAAGCACTGTGGCCAGCTTCACAGAGTCATCCACATAATGGCAGGTCACGGCTAGATATGCGTCACAGCCTCGACCCTCTGCATGACAGCCTTGGACTGGACCTGCAGAGAAAGGCATTTGTAAATAAAAATAGAATTTCAGTCTATAAAGCTATAGCCTAATCTGGCTACATTGATCATATACATAATTGTACTTTAATGCTACTTAATATAGATTTGAGATAAACCATAGCTATAATACTGTAGTTGACCTAACTTATCATGCACAATCAGATTGAAGTGATCCCACATCCCAGAACGACCTCTCTTCCTGGCTGGCTCCATAATGATCCAAACGCAATACTAGCAACTCAACAGCAACAAGGCAAACTACGACGACAATCCCACAGATTGCCAAATTTTGCATTTTTTTTTGAGCGGTTATCAATCAATCAATCAATCAAGTGACGCTCAAATTCAAACAGTTTCAACCAGTCAGAATTGAGACGAGGCAGTGCATTGACTTACCTGATTGGACGGCGAACCAGTGAGTTGATTCATTCAGGAAATGAAGCAGTTGCTGGTTCAGACGTCACGTGATTTGAAGCAGTTGCTGCTTCTGACATCTCATGTCACGTGATTTGAAGCAATCTTTGAAGCACTGCTTCTATGGAATAGGAAGTCCAGGGTTGAAGCTCCGTTCGAAGCTTCAGTGTCAAACTACCATCACTACACAATGGACTCAGCCGACCCAAAGACACTTCACGCCACCCTGTCAGCCCAAGGCGTGAAGATCATGAGGAGCAGCTGGGCTTAATCAGCCAAGGAGTAAAAGACCTTGTAGGACGTCAGGTCGAGCTCCAAGACTCTGTCTCTTCACAGATTCAACAGTTGACGGTGCACATGCATAAATTCATCACTCATCTGCAGACTGCTCCTCCGGTGACGTCACCCACCCACCCACTGGCGAGCCGTGACTTTTATACCTAGGCCCTCTGACTTCCCTCGAAAAAACAGAAGAGATAATTACGTCACACCGTATACTTCAGCAGAATATCAAAACAGCGGCCCGGGGTGCAAAACACATCAATGACGCGACCCTCTCCCACACAAAACAACACCATTTATATAATGACAGGGCACCCACAGCCAAGTAACAATTACAAATGAATTAAGTCGGCACCGCGGCCCACTTTGAAAATGACTTAGGCCTACCTTAATAAATCACTTAAACACAAAGTCCATCCTCCTGTCCTTTTGGATGAAGCACTTGATGGCGGGTCATTCAGCTGATCCTTTGCCACTCCAGTTTATCATTGTAACCATGGGCGCGGGAAGGGGGGTGCTGCAGCACCCCCTAGCGGCAGGCAGGGGGTGCTGAGAACCCCTGTCTGAATTATTATTTGACGGTTATTGCTGCTCCCGCTGTGCATAATCTGTGTAATATGTAGCCAATAAATTCCACATTGTTGGTAAAATAATATTTTGGCCTGCCCCGAATGTTTTTTCTGTAGCACCGGACAATTCTACCTCCATAATATATGACATTAACCGTGTTTTACGTGAACCTCATCATGACACTCGAGAGAACGGCAGGACTGTAATTTCCCGTGTTCGGTGAATGCAACAGGGGCAAGACACCAGACCAATCAAAGAGTTGTGTGTGTGTGTGTGTGTGTGTGTGTGTGTGTGTGTGTGTGTGTGTGTGTGTGTGTGTGTGTGTGTGTGTGTGTGTGTGTGTGTGTGTGTGTGTGTGTGTGTGTGTGTGTGTGTGTGTGTGTGGCAGCAGGGACCGTGTTGTTAGCATCTGGTTGGCTAGCTGCACTAACGGACATACGGAGCTGTTGTTGATTCCACATCAAGCTGGAGGAGAGCTCTCCTCTCAGACTGAGAGGCTCAGGTGTGCTAAAGGACTCTCTGAGTGTTTAGATAGTTAACTTCAGTCTAAATTATTCAAAATATTATTTCCGCGGCACACCTTGATATGATCATTATAGTATAAAAGAAATAAGAGAATAAAGGAAAAATAGTTATGAAATACTATATGGCAGTAAAACAAGAATACAGTTTGAAAGGGAAGTGATTTGTAAAATATCCATAAAGAAAAAGAACATCTGCTTACAGTTGTGTTTCATTTGGGTGTTGAGAGATGTATCCATAGATCTCTTCATGTTGCTCTCAAAGTGCACAAGATTGGTGCTTTTAACTTCAATATTTAAAAAAAATCCCCCGGATCCTCCTAGAGGAGGGGAGGTCCACTCCCCACTCGTAAAAAATAACACTTTACCCCTGCCTATATGCCGTGAGCTGATTATCGAGCCTTCATTGTAACAGTCGCGGGTGTACTGTGTGTTTGCGTGTGGGGAGTGCTTTTGTGCGTGCTCTATAGTGCCTGTAATAGTGTTCACTGGAGTCCAGCACCTCAGCACCCCCACTCAAAATACCTTTCCACGCCTCTGATTGTAACTCAATCTTGAAAATGACTCGGTTAGTAATTTTGCAAACGATGTCATCACTATCACTGAAGTGAGCCATCATGAACGAACTTATGCTAATCATAAATCTATCGATCATACATTTATCGATCATAAATCTATCGATTAGATTTATGATTTGAAAATAATATAAGTAGGGTAGACATGTGGATATTATCCGGCTGAACAAAACGTGCATTTATCGGGTTCGTTTTCCACAGATCTTATTTCGATGCTATTTTCCAAAATCCTATGGAGAAATCCCACTGCACCCCTTGCATAGACCTCACAGCGGGCAGAACTTGTCATAAAGTCCGAAAATAAAGCCTGCCCATTTAGAGGGAAGATATGATTGGTCAATTGTACTGTCGTTTGACATTACTCTCTCGTTGAGTGACTATAGCTGGCCCTCTGTGAATGTAGAGAGGGACCAACAAGCTCTCCCGTCTTCACAGTAACTCGCAGAGACCGCATTTAACCCTTTCCAACAGAAACTGAACAGGCAGATTCGAAGGATTTATTTATTTGGAAATGTTATTTTAAATACAATTTTCCCAGGAGCCTTTTCATCAGACCATGCAAAGGTGGCATTCATCGTGTCCCATGTAATGGGGAGAGCTGCAGCCTGGGCTACCGCAGAATGGTCCAGAGACTCTGAGATCTGCTATTCATTGTCCGACTTCATAGACACTATGAGCCGCATATTCGACCACTCATCGCCTGCCACAGAAGCCAGCAGAAGACTTCTGCAGATGCGTCAGCACAACTGTCAGGTGGTTGATCATGCCATGGATCTGCGGCAGCAGACAGCGGGTGGAACACTCCGGCTCTCCGCGGCGCTTTCATGACCGGACTTTCAGATCCAATAAAGGACCAGCTGGCTCCTCTGGAGGTGCCACGGGACCTAGAGTCTCTCATCTCTGTGTCCATCTGGGTCGACAAACGACTTCGGGAGAAGGTGCGGGAGCGCTGGTGCACCTGTGTCAGACATCCCAGTTTCCAGGGCTTCCCTCAGAGAACTCTCCCACCAGGAAGTTCTTTCCAGCCCACGACTTCAGACCACCGGAGGACAGCACCTCCGCTTGACTCAGAGGACCCAGGCTTTCTCTGGAGGAGAGGCAGCACCGTCTGCGGTAGGGCTGCTGTTTCTACTGTGGCCAGCTGGATCACGAACTCGCCTCCTGCCCTGGAAAAGACCAGGTCATTCCACAGACTTTCCACATACTTTCTTCCTTGTCCCGTTACCCAGGTAAACATCTTCATTAATAATCAGGCCCTTGACCAAGGGGAGCTAATAGACTCAGGGGCTGACGAAAGTCTAATGGACTGGGGCATAGTCCACAGCTACAGATACAAACTGTCCCTCGATCTCGCCCCATCAAAGCCAGTGCCTTAGACCAGTGGTTCTCAAATGGGGGTACGCGGACCCCTAGGGGTACGTTGGAGTACTGCAGGGGGTACATGAGATTTATTTTATGTTGATGAAAAAAATTAAAAGAAAAATATACGAATTTTAGCAAAAGTAACGAAGTTTGAGCAGTGTGGGTTTTATATTCATAGACTAGAGTTACACATATTTCAAAACATGAAGTGTAATAACTGCAGTTGCGTCAAGTGCTGCGTACCTGGACTCACATTCAGGTTCAGGTCCGGACTCAAGTCCAGAGGTTCAGGTCCGGACTTATAAGTCCGGACCTGAACCCATGGCTTGTCAAGTTGTGTGAGAAACTAAAGTGAACTTATTGTGAGCTAATTATCAATTGAAAATAAACTCATAATCAACTCGAATTCAAACTCGTCAGGTTTATTGTTCTCCCTTCCAACTTGTGTCTACATTTCTCTACAAAGTACAAATGTAAAAAAAACACTTTTTGCCACTTAGTCTACAAATGACTTATGACAGCAACTACAGTGAACTACTACAAAGTTCAAACATTTATTTCATTTACCAAACTAAAGTAACCAAACAGTCCCTGAGCTGACTGAGTCTAAATCCCAAAAACACTGCTGAAAGGTAGAGTGTAGAGTAGACTATACGCATTACACTGTTACACACCTACTGTACAGTATACACTGTAGTGACTGTACAGTCAGAGTGTAGGCCTACTGTACTGTCTGTACACCATGTCTTTTCTACAACTCTACATGTATACATTATACAGTACATACTACATACATAGTGATGTACATACATACTGTTAGAAATTAAAATCAATGTTGATATGGCGTAATTTGAATTAAATGGAGGCTTTGCATATGACGTCACGGGTGACGCGGCGTCAGCCCAGCGGCCATACTGGAGTAACAAAACAGACACCGGAATACTCATAGCCTACCTGTTTTTTATTGGACATATAATGGTGAACTTCTGTGCTATTGTTGGCTGTGGCAACAGAGGTGATGGCCAAAGTCATTTTACAGGCTGCCGGCGGTTATAACACACCAGGGTGAAGCAATGTATGCACTTTCAAAGCGTCAACGGGAAACATGGCTCAATAGGATCGGACGGGAGGATCTCAAACCATCCAACCACAACTATACTCGCGTTTGTGGGGATCATTTCACGTCAGGTAAGTGTCAGGTTTTACATACAAACATTCAAAATCAACATACAACCCACTTACTAAGACATGTATCTTAACAAGGACATATGAATCCTAGAGTCTGTGTCATCGATCGACATATCAGATTGTGGAGTATCTACAAAACAAAGTCATCCCTTGGCCCAGGTCATCTTCCCACCAGTCTGTCAATCCCCTGCAGTGCTTCCTTTAACTGTAATTTAAAGAAATTCCTCCCCCTACTGGCCATTTGATTATATGTAAACAGTAAAGGCTGTACAGTCCCTGGCACCTTTTCAGAGGCTTTTGGTTTCCTCAATTATTTGTCATGTTCCAATATCTTGACACCAGCATTTTAAATATATCTAAAGTCTGACTTCGCCTGTCAAAAGAGGTCACATTTGTATTACTTAACAGTTCACCCAGGATATAACTGACCTACAATCTGATTTATTTGCAGGTAAACCAGTGGCACTTTTTGACAAAAATCATCCTGACTGGACACCGTCTGTCAAATTACAGCACCTTCCCCTGCTACACATGCCAGGTATAAACGCGCCAGAAAAAGGTCATCCATCGCACCACTTGATCTCTACAGCATGGTATCTGATATTCCATCTCCAGAAGAGCCCGCACCAGTCCTGGGAGCCACTGGGAAAGAAAAAGGAATGATTGAACCAGAGACTGGCACTGCAACTCGGACTGATTTGACTGGTGAAATGATTGACAAAATGTCATTTGAAATGAATAATGTAACAACAGAAAATGTTAACTTAAAAGAAAAGCTTGTAAAGTCCACAATTTCAGAGAGTACATTTAAGGGCGATGATGACCGTGTGCGGTTCTACACGGGACTTCCTACTTTTGCCATTCTAATGATGGTATACAATCTTGTGGAACTGCACATCAGTGTGAATGCTAAGAGTTCACTGTCTAAATGTCAACAGTTTATACTGACACAAATGAAATTAAGATTAAACCAACCCCTGCAAGAGCTGGCTTATAAATTCAACACATCCACGTCTACAGTATCCCGTGTGTTTACCTTGATTATCGACGTCATGTTCAAACGTATCAGTTTCCTTTTTGAAGTGGCCATCTCGAGAGGAACTCCAACTGACGATGACTATGGATTTACGCACTCATTTTGATACTAAAGTGGCTGTTATAATAGACTGCTTTGAAGTTTTCATTGACAGGCCATCAGATGTAATGGCACGGGCTCAGACTTGGTCAAACTACAAACATCACAACACCATAACATTTCTCATAGGAATCTGTCCGCAGGGTGTTATATCATTCATTTCAAGGGCATGGGGTGGCAGGTCCAGTGATAAGCATATTACAGAACATTGTGGCTTCTTAGATAACATTTTGCCTGGTGATTTGATTTTGGCAGACCGAGGTTTCAATATAAGTGACTCAGTGGGTTTCATGTGTGCTGAGGTTAAGGTGCCTGCATTCATGAAAGGCCGGAAACAATTATCAATGAAAGATGTTATTGACACAAGGAAAATTGCTAACGTGCGAATTCATGTTGAGCGTGTCATAGGATGTGTAAGGCAGCGATATACCGTTTTGGGAGGACCAATTCCTATAGATGTTTTACTTTCTAAAGATGTAGATTGGATTACATTGATGGATAAAATAGCTGAAGTGTGCTGCGACCTGAATAATGTGTGTGATACTGTAATACCCGTTGATTGAGCCTTTACATTCTGTTACACCCCAATCAACCCATATCAGAAAAATATGATATGTTTGTATTGTAATTATTACATTATTGTCAATGTTGTACTTGGTCAATTAAATGTCTTGATAATCAGAAAAGTGATTTAGGGGTTTGGTTGTGTAGGGGAATGTTTGAACAATTATTTAAGATGTTTTCAGGCATGGAAGATTAATGTTTTTCTCTCAAGTTTTCTATTGTCAGATTGGACACATCCCAAATTGCTTGAATGTGGTTTCAGACCTGCACTGCACACTAGAATAGTACTGGTAGAATATTCAAGCTTGGGTAAATACATTTGGAAAAAAACAATTGAAAGGGCAAAGTATTATATTTATTACAAGTTTCCAATTTACCCATTGAAAAAGGGTGAAAAACAAGTATGCTCCTTTAACTGTAAGCTGCAGAGATCACCTCACATAACAGAGATACATTAACATTGTGTCCATATTACACAATTACATGCTAAAACACATTTTTTGAAAGCAGGGCTTATTTTCTCAAAACACATTCACAAAACCATACACACAAAGTGCAAAACACCTCATATATAATCACATAAATATATACACTGTCATTCACTTCTGTTTCTTTTGAGAGGGGACATGCTGATGACATTTATCACAATTCCAGCTTCCTTTGGGGGCAACTGTTATACCAACACATTCAAAATGAAACCAGGTAGTTTCACAATTTGTGTTATCACATCCTATCATGGGAAGCTTTTCCTCTCCACGACAAAGGCACCATTTGGGTACCAGTGGTTGGGTATCGGTTGGCTGAGTCAGAGTGGCACATACAGCAGGGTCTGGTATCAGGCAGAGAGGCCTTTTTGGTGCAGTAATGGAGACTGGTGTAGTTGCACTGGGAATTCTGGTGAAGAATTGCCCACTCAACTCGAGGAGAATGACCTTCTGAAATAATTCATGAGCTTTGGGGTATACCTTCTCCCAAAAGTCAATATCTGGGGTTATGCGTTCAAGATGAATCTTTCCATTCACCCACAGAACAAAGTCAGCATATTCAACATCACATAGAAATAACTGGGTCTGCACTTGATAGAAATAGGCATGGGTCTTCTTCAGCCTGTCCATCACGTGATTCCAGACATGTATGGTCTGACGGTGCAGCAACACAGTAGGGGCATTTAATTTCCAAAACACCTACACCACAGCACTTGCAGGACACAACACCATCTGGAGTAGCACCTAAATATGGAAATGTTGGCGATAACACGAGCCCAGAGTCCTGGCAAATGAAACTGTCATGTTGATTCATAATTCTAATGTAATCTTCACGTGCTGATTTCTCGTGATTACATCCCCATTCAGTAGCTGCAGTTTTAAATGTTGTGGCTTCTGGGTAACAAATAGCTTTAATCAAGCTAAGCGATGGTTTACTTGCACTTGTTGAACATGCTGCCTTCATACGAGATGCTGTAATCCGCCCAGCTCTGTATCGATACCAGAGTTTGGATTTGGCCTGTGTTTTTGTTGCCTTCTCAATGACATCCGCCTTCCGGCTTGGTGATAGCTACATTGATCCCTTGGCAATGTTCTGTAAGCGCTTTATGGTCCATTTCTAGGCAGTTCTCACTTTTTAAACTAGAAAGCGGCTTAGGAAATGTTGACAAAGTCACTTTTGGGACAAAATCTGCATTGTGTGGAGCTGAGATTGTCAATATTGCACACTTCCTTCCAGTAGATTTAAGTGATGCCAGGAAAGACTGTTGCTCAGCATCTGTCGCTTTTGGAATTTCCCTCGAGTGACGTAAAAGTATTGTTGTTGTTGTTGTTGTTGTTGTTGTTAAATTAGCTGCATCACTAAGACTGTCAATTGCTTGGCTTAAACGATTCCTTCGGGTTTTAGCCGAACTAAAGTCAATGTCAGCAACAGGGGAAGGTGTTACATCCTTCACTGATCCAGGTAGAAGCCAATACGCCTTTTCCTGGGTAACTGTCTTGGCACCACGTATCCGTACAGATGTTTCAATGTAGAACAGGGGCCTATACTATGAACCTGGTTCAACCTAACCTGGATATGTTTGAGTTAGCCGGTTGGCCTAATCCAAAACATACGCGCTCTCGCTAAACGGTACTACGACGCGGGTTATCAAGTGGATCGCTCAAGCCAGCCGTGTCCTATCTAGTTAGGTGCACGTTCACATGAAAGGGGTGGGATCTGGAGCATTCGACCAATCACAAACATGGAGAAGCGTACTGACAGCGCAGCGTCATACTTCCTGAATGAAAAGTGAACTTTAATACTCGTCAAAAATGAAGAAGTTAAACTTTAAACATCCATGACTTAAACACTTTATCCAGGATCAAAGCCACATAGCTGCACCTGCAAGGTGAATACAGCTGGTAACAGAACAAAGCATTTGAATGCGTACATTAACAGGTTTATGATATCACTGCCCCGTCTAAAACACGATCTGACTTTAATTACATTTGTCTCGAGTGTTTCGTCAACTTAATGTGTTGCTTAAAATAATACTTCTGCATACAGTATGTGACGCTGTGAGTGTTGCAAGGCCAGATACGGCTCAGCTGACTCAGATAAGGAGATATGTGATACATTATGAAGTGATATGCCGCGGACTGTACTTAATGTACTCTGATCCGGTTACTTATGTTGTGGCAGATATGTAAGTAAGCTTTCTTAAGGCTAATGTTATAATAGTCAGACTGCTCTGAAGATGGAGGTGATATTCTATTAATGTTCACGTTCACACAGTCGGTGATTTTTGCCGGCCGTCTTTCCTGCAACGGCAGCTTTTCTGTATTTCCTTTCTCCTGTAATATGACTTGATCGCTTTAAACTCCGCACACTGAGCTCTGATTGGTCAGCAGGCGGTGCTTTCACTGAGTTGAGCTCTTAGCCTGCAACCTAACCTGGTCCCGACCAGGTTAGCTGCTTAGCATAAGTTACCATGGATATCTAGCCTGCTAAAAAGAGAACCAGCTTCGGATGACCGGAAAGCCGGAGTTTTCCCCTGAATTTAGCCGGCTAAGCGAAAATCCTGCTTCGCAGTATACCCCTCTGGAGAGATGCAACATGGGTACATGTTGATTCCAAACCAGCCTTGCAGTTGCAGTTAGCTGTGATGACTGCACCATCCTTCTTCATCAGTAGCCTACCCACGAACATGTTTGCGGCAGCCCTAATACTCTGAGAATGCAATACCTGAAAAATAAAATACAAAAATATTTTTGGATTATTGACTATTTAGAACCACCAATATTTTGGTCCAACTTTACTTTCAAATACTGATTGTTTACACAACCAGTGGGTGGTCAGCTCTTGTCATATTCCTATGCTAGGTAGCCCATAACAGAAGCTGACAACCAAGAATAGGTTCACAACTTTTGTAATTTAAATATATTGCAATATATAATAAAGCTTTAGTTATAAAGACCTTTTCATAAAGCACGTGTAGCTCAAAGTGCTTTACAAAATGGCACACATCACAAGTTAAAAATAAACCACAAGAAATTCCCCTCAGATCAGATGTTAAGACCTTTACAGGTACATGCAGCATAGCAACAACATATAACATTTGTAACAGGTTAAGAGACAGGAGGAGGTAAAAGGTATGATAATAAAAATAAATAATAAGACACAAGACTAAGTTTATTGATGCAACAATATCCCTATAAATTAAAGTAAACATAAATACAAAGCTGGTGTTTAAAAATGTCCACTGAGTTGGCCTCTGATATTTCTTGGTAGCGTAGTGGATAAAAGCAGCCTCACCCATTTTATTTTGGGGGAGTTTAGGGATATTTAAAAAGCCAGCTGAAGAGGACCTCACGAAATATTTACTCACTTTTCCATCTATTACAACCACATCTCCTTGATATGCAACGCAAACGTCGCGGATCCACCTGAATGTGAACTGGTTATGTCATCGAGTCCTTTGTACGCCTTCATTTCCTCCATGGTGTACAATGGAATAGGCGAAAAAAACGAGGTAGTTCACGATATCAAAGTAGGAAAGTGAAGGCCATGAATGTATGTCGGTGCTGTAATCATTAACGGGAATCAAATAAGGGTCCACCGAACCAATCAACGCACATTTGTCTCTGTAAACGGTCTTATCCTCCGGGTTTAGTGATTCGTAGTATCCTTTCATTTTCGCCATTTTTGAACGCTCCCGCCAGTAGACTGGTACGAGTGGTACTCCAACATGGCTGCCGCGAAATCCCGTGATGTCATTAGGAAGCCTCTATACACTATTTAATTTAAATCAGTTTTATTCTGAAAAAAACGGAAGTTCACACTATTAACTTAATACTTTTATTCTGAAAATTATTCACTTCCGGTTAGCATTAGCATGTGGCGAAATGCTACGTTTTCAAACCGTGAATCGAAGGTGAAATGACATGTGATGTTGTACACTGAGCACACTGGGATTAGCACTCATTTATTGACACTGAATAACGTTTATCAGGGAATGTTTAAATAACCACAGACACCAGAATGATGTAATTTAGCAACAGAAAAAGGCAGGAATTGCATTGGACCCCGACGACGCCAGCCAATAGGAGAAGACCTCAGATGATAACAGGAAGCTGACCTGGGTTTACGGGAGATGAGGAGAGCGCCTCCTTTTGCAATTTCATTTGTACACCACCGCATCTTTTGTGTAATTAAATGCTGTTAACTTTTATAAGCTTCCCTTGACTTGACTTGACTCTTTTCAGTCTCTCTTGCCTTCAAGGAGGGTTTAGATGGTTTAGAACAAAAAGGAGAATATCCGTAAGTGCTAGTATTTTTGCGAGTCCAAGTACCGGTTCCCGGCGTTCCGGTTTTAACCGGACTTGAACCGAAACTTTTTACAAGTCCAGTACCGGTTCGGCATACCGGTACACAGCACTAGTTGCGTCCCTGTCAGAATGACAAAGATCCTCAGTGAAGCACAATCCCATGTTTCTCACTAAATTCAAAAGATCAGTTCAATGCAACTAATGTCATCTTAATGTTATTGCATGATGTTGAAATTGCTTTTCCATGAATTTAGTGATGGATTGTAAACATTTGAAATGTAGCATTTAAGTGTTTCTCAGTTACAATGTTGTTGTTTTAATAAATCAGACACTGATGGTGCAAGGCTGTACTGTGCCTCTTTATAGCTTTTTTCCCTTAACAAATAGTTTTTGCGCTAATCAGGGGTACTTCGCTGAATTTATTTTTCAAAGGGGGTATTATTGCAAGAAGTTTGAGAATCATTGCCTTAGACAGTCGTCTTTTGTTCACAGTGACCCACTGCACAGAACCTATTCAGATCACTGTCAATAAGGACCACGCAGAAACTATGCAATTTCACATTTTTGAATCTGCTCAGCACCCGGTTATTTTGGGTTTCCCATGGCTAAAGATCCACAACCCCCACGTTGACTGGCGCTCTGGGAAAATGAAGGGGTGGGGGAGGATTGTATTAACAGATGTAAACATTCACGAGCTGTTAATGCACCGACTGATCCTGGTGGGATTTCTGTAGATCATCCTGATTATCCTGATCTGCTGAAGGTACCCCCATGTTACCACGATTTAAGGGAGGTCTTTAATAAATCAAAAGCCATGTCGCTACCTCCCCACCGATCTTTCGACTGCCCCATTGACCTTCTACCGGGAGCCCCCATCCCCAGAGGGAGACTATACTCTATCTCAGGACCGGAGAGAGCAGCAATGGACAACTACATTTCCTCCTCACTCAAGTCAGGGATTATTCGCCCCTCATCCTCACCAGCCGGGGTAGGCTGGTTTTCTTCGTAGGGAAGAAAGATGGGAATCTGAGACCCTGCATAGACTACAATCCTCTCAATGACATTACTTTAAAAAAACGCTACCCACTGCCACTCATGTCCTCTGCCTTTGAACTGCTTCAAACTGCCAACAATATTCACCAAGTTGGACTTGAGAAACGCATACCACTTGGTTAGAATAAGAAAGGGGGATGAGTAGAAGACAGGGTTCAACACTCAGAGTGGTCACTATGATTACTTAGTGATGCCTTTTGGACTGTGTAATGCACCGGCTGATTTTGTTTTGTGAATGAGGTTTTGCGGGAGTTTGGGAATATTTTAGTTTTTGTGTATCTTGATGATATTTTGATTTTCTAAATCTAAAACCCATGTTAACCATGTCCGTCAGGTTCTGCAGAAACTGCTTGAGAATCATTGGGGCTGGTGCTCGCCAGGCCCTACTCAGAAGTTTAGCTCGGATGAAGGCTGTAGCAGACATCCATCACAGGGTCGCTCCCCTCCACAGACCGGGCCAGAAGGTTTGGCTCTCCATCAAGGCCAAACAAATTTGCCCCAGGTTTGTGGGTCCATTCCCTGTGTCCAAGGTCATTAATCCTGTGTCTGTGCGCCTACAACTTCCCAGGTCAATGAGAGTACACCCCATGTTCCATGTCAGCAAGATCAAACCTGTGCATGACAGCACACTCGTTCCCGCCTCCATGCCCCCTCCACCGCCTCAGCACTCTGAAGGTGGTCAAGTTTATAAGGTCCGTAAGCTGCTGGGGGTCCGCAACAGGGGTCGGGGCAAGCAATTCCTGGTTTCTACAATTCAACCTCTGAATTGTAGTGGAGTAGAATTGCTGATTTGTTAAGTAATGGATATTGAATATGGACTAAAGGTTTTGACAAGACCTGGTGTAACAATAATCAAAAAGGACATTAAAAGAGCTCCAGATGTTAATTATCTAAACAAAACAGCACACCTGAAATGTATATTTAAATACTGTATGAAGGGCAGTGAATTAATTTGTTCTGTATGTTTTTCAAATCAGTGTTATAAGTGTCATAGACAGTGTTACATAGCTATTATTATCCTTAACATATTATGTAAAACAAAACCATTTATTATCTTTTTAATGAGTGGTTTACTAATGACAGTTAATTCTGTTTTTGCTATTGATGGTTTCATTTTTGTGAAAAATAATAAAATGATCAATTTCAATAACATGCTTTAACCCTCTGGAGTCTAAGGGTATTTTCTCGAATTTTTGACGTTTTCTTAAATCCCCTTTTAAATGTATTTCTTCTAACATAGCACCCCATATGTTGAATATCAAAATGTTCAGGACAATCTCTGGTATTGCTTTATATGCAAGTTACTCACCTTAGAGCACTGTTTGATGAGATAAGTAGCTCAAAAGCTTAAAATGTGACATCCGATTTTCGGAAAATCTTCAAAACTTTGTGAAAACACAAATTTACTCATGTGATCGAATTGTTTTGGTGTTTTAGATTTGGTTACCAAAGTCTTAGGATCACAAAAGCACTGACATATTTGAATTACACTGTATATAAATGTGTAATTCATGTCTAAAATGAAAAGAAATTAATTCGAATTTTGAGTAAAACAGGTGTTTATCACTCTACTTTCACCACAGCAGGGACTGAGATACATCAGGACTGAATAATGACTTCATATTACATACCAAGGTTCATGTGATGTGTACAAATACAAATTGAGAATTCAACCTTTTTTTTCAACCAACTATTTATATAAATATAAGAAACTGGAAAATCTCACTATTTACAAAATTGAACATCAGAACTTTCAACCAACTATTCATTATAAATGTCAAGACAGTGTCAAGGTCTTTGTCTGCTCGTCTGCTGGTCCTTGGTGGTGATGGCTCTGGTGAAGGCCCTTGAGCCACAGCAGATCTTGACCTGGGGGCCGGCACAGATGGATGTTGTGGCTGCTGGATAAACGCCGCCTGTGGGCCACTAGGCCCAGACAGCTGTGAAACATCTCTGTAAAACAAATAAAAATGTAGGACAATAATTACAACTAATTTCATTGAAATAAAGTTCAAGTAAAATGTTGCTCAAGCACAAATAACAATGCACACGTAAAAATAAAGTTTGGGAGGTTGCAGAAGGAGTCTCTTTCAATCTCACACACACACACACACGCACACGCGCACGCGCACACACACACACACACACACACATTTCCAGTTACTTTACTTCAGTATAAAATCACAGACACACATATACATAGGCTCAGTGGCGACTGGTCATTAGGGGCAGGTACAGCCCCACCTAGTGTCAGCAGAAAGTATTACAATAATGATTACAAACAAAATGCAAAAAATAAATTAAAAAATATATAAAATATATTTTAAGATCATGTTTAATCGTCTGATTCGTCTGTACATTGCTGTTTTAGTCTGGGTTCTTGTAATTAGTGTCTACAGTGTGTGCCTATTGAGCTGTTTAGAGCCATGTGGGACAAAACCTGATCCTGCCCCTCCCTCTGACTGTCCAAGTGAACGGTGACTGCAAAAACTACACTGCGCATGCTCAGAGTATTTTCCTATTTAATGTGTGTGGCAAACAAATAATGACCATTGGGGCAAAGTGCTGCCATCCCCACCATACGTCATCTCACATAATTCAGAGCTGATTGGCTGTAAATACGTGTGCTGCGAAAAGTGTGGTGTGTGAAGAGGAGGAGAGAGAGCTGCAGTGAGGTGTCCTAAAACCAGGAAGTAGGCTGCGCATGGCTTCCATCGACACAAAGCAACGAGATTTCTCCATAGGATTTTAGAAAATAGCTCAAAATAAGATCTGTGGGAAACGTAGCTGTTAGATAAATGCACGTTTTGTTCAGCCGGATCATATCCACATGTCTACCCTACTTTTATCATTTTCGAATCAAACATCTATTGATTAGATTAGATTTATGATAGATTTTTGAAACTACAAGAAGATAAGGAGGACTTTTACAAAAAAGTAATAGAGATGTTTGTCCAGAAGGATAGGCAAATGGACTTCATCTTCAAGTCAAGATAAGACTGCAATTTGATTGAAAATGGGATCTTACTAAGAGAGAACAATTCAATATTTAAATGATAAAATTACATTTTTTGGGTATCGTTCTGTTGAACTGTCTGTTTAAAATTAATTGAAGTATCAGACAAAAAAAGCTTTTGAAAATAATATTATATTTTGATTTAATATATTTTAATATATTTGTAAACCTGAAGAGTGCCAGGGCCTCACCAGCCATGAACCTCTCTGCAGAAGCTTATATATAGACAGAGTTTTGTGTGCCCCACCACTTTTATACATATAGAAACGCCACTGCTTAGGCTACATCTGATTACAAAGTCTCGTCTGTAGAGGACGGTAAAATAATAACAGGCACACATAAATAAATCTATGACAAAGTCTCATCTGTTCATTTTCGCGGTATTCCCCACTCATTGACAGTACACTATTACTGTAATATTTACACTTACCCATGTCCAAATAGATCCTTGTTGTTGTCTTTGTGTTCTTCTTCTTCAGAAGAGTCGAAGACTTCAGGTTCTGAGGCTCTATCTTCACTGCTGCGAGCGAAAAAAATCTCTAGCGAAGTCGGCAACTGTAAAGTTTTTTTTAGCCATTTTCTCTGTCTCTCTCTCTCTCTCTCTCTCTCCACACAGACGTAAACTGATGGGAGACACGTGGTTTATGTTTTTTTTACTTGGGGGGTAGGTCCTTAGTGATTTATCGATGTCCATTGGTCATTTCAGACCATGATGGCTGCCGGGCGAGATTTCCTTGACGGACACACAAATCCACCAATCCCACACGGTGTAAAGTCAAGCTGCTTTGAGCGGCCATATTGGCTGATGTGCCCTGGTTACAGTCTCACAGGAGATACTGCTGGAAAGCTACCCTTCAAGCGATTCCGCGGATATCTGAATCATGTTTCTACTCCTTATAATCGAAAATATATGATTAATTACGTAAAATAATGCGCACCTGGACGTGCCGGCGCGTCCACCGACTCCAGAGGGTTAACCACTAGGTGTCCCTTTCTATCAGCTGTGCACCGTTATGGTGTAAATACAGCCTATCTACCATCCATCTATCTTCTCCCGCTTATCTATGGTCGGGTCGCGGGGGTAGCAGTTCCAGCAGAGAGCCCCAAACTTTATTTTCCCTGGCCACATCCACCAGCTCTGACTGGGGGATCCCAAGGCGCTCCCATGCCAGCGAAGAGATATAATCCCTCCACCTGGTCGTAGGTCTACCCCTTGGTCTCTTCCCAGCTGGACGTACCTGGAACACCTCCCTAGGGAGGCGCCCAGGTGGCATCCTTCCTAACTAGGTGCCCGAACCACCTCAACTGGCTCCTTTCGACGCGAAGGAGGAGCGGTTCAACTCCAAGTCCCTCCCGGATGACTGAACTTCTCACCTTATCTCTAAGGGAGACACCAGCCACCCTGCGGAGAAAACCCATCTCGGCCACTTGTATCCGCGTTCAAGTTCTTTCGGTCATGACCCATCCTTCATGACCATAGGTGAGGGTAGGAACGAAAATGGCCTGGAAGACAGAGAGCTTTGCCGCCCCCTTCACTGGAGAACTGCGCTAACACAGCTGATCACAACGTTCACACTCTGTGGTCACGAAGTACTCCACTAGCCGCCCCCCCCCACCCTCCGTCAACTTTCCTGAAGTAATCCCCCGTTGATAGAAATTAACACGTAATGAATTAAGACCCCACGGTTTGATGATTGATAGGTGTGTGGGTTGTCTTTCATTTTGACACGCAGACATTTTTTATAATAAACATTATTGTTAGACATTAGTATGTTAAATGGATATATCCGCCTTCTTTCATTTATCTTTCCATTCCCACAACAATATACATAAATAAATGGCATATTTTAGACATAGTTCGAATGGTGATTAATCATGATTAATGAATTTTTAAGCTGTGATTAATCTGATTAAAAATTGTAATCGTTTGACAGCCCTAATATATATATAAACTCCCCAAACAGGTGAAAACCTACCAGTTTCACCCACTGTCTCTGCCACCTCCCTCCATGCCTGGTTCCTCCGGTTTGTATCCCGTTAACAGTTCTGGTCGTAAAGAACCGGGTGATTTGCTACCGTAATTTCTCGTTTGGAATATGAGGAAATTAACTGTGGTCTGGTTCTCCCTGTGTGTGTGTTTCGCTGCGCTTACCGGTCCGGCGGGCGGAGCTGCAGGATTTCTGCTTCACACACGTTGCATACCACTATTTTACTGTCTTTTTCGGACACCTTAAAATACCGGTGAAGCCATTTTGGCGAGCTTGTTTTGCCGCACACAGAGAAAAGTGTCATGTATTTTACGTCATGCGATCGGCTCTCGCGATCGGCATGTTTAGAGAGCACCGATCGATCAGTAGAGAGTGAGTATCGGCCGATCTCGATCGGTGACCGATCGATCGGAGTATCCCTAGATACTGTAGTGATCTCTACAATAAAACAGCTACTGCAGGATGTCCAAATATATTAATAGGAGGAGGTGCAAAACAGACACACTAATAAGGCTTTATTCAAACATTAAAGAATACTTTAAGTTAAGGTCTTCTTTTGAATAAGAAAAAAACGTTGGGGGTATCTACAGATAAATATGGACCAGTTCGAGTGCAGTTTTGGATAGTCTGCCGTGGTTTCATTCTATTTCATAGAGCTGTTTAACGCTCGGCGTAACCTTGGTGCACTGCCACTTCAACATCCAATCACAGAGCTTGAGGACTAAGCATGGGGTTGTAGTCTCAAACAATAGCTGAGGATTATGGGTAGTGTAGTGTCTTCGGCCATCTTAAACTCCCAACAAACTATTAGTTTCTCCGAATCAAAGGTTAAAAACACAAAAGCATTGTACACAATTTATACCAATCAATGTTGTAAAATTAACAAGGATAAACTGGTGTTTTTTAGTGGATGAGTACTGCAGATATATCACTGTGAAATAATTTGACAGTGAGGGGAATACTTACGGTTTTATTATGAAAACTTCAAGACCGGAAATACTGTTTTCACCCCATGAGGGTTGACGCCAACTTTACATGGACGCAGGGCCGCCTTAATGCACGGGCTGACCTTGGCTGAAGCCCAGGGGCCTACGGAGATTTTTGTTTTTTTTTCCGGATGTTTTAAAAAAACATTTAAATAAACAAAGTCTTGGCTTTCAGAATATGAAACTTTTATTTCCAAAATCACACGATAAATACATTGTTGAAGCTTGTAAAGGGAAGATGACAGCTCTCACTCGCCACTCACTTCCCCTCCCTCCGGCTGACATTATGAATGTAAGCGTATAGTAATCATAGATAACACGGCAGGGTCCGTTACAGTTTGTTTTAATCTGTTTTCAAATAAACAAAGTCTTGGCTTTCAGAATATTAAATTTGTTTCGGCAAATTCAGATGATAAATGCAACTTTGAAGTTTCGGCATAATTACAAGCGGAGAACGGAGTAACTTGACGTCACAGCAGGCATAACAACAGCCTGTGTTTCTCGTGAGTGTTTTCACCGAGAAACAAACACAACACACACACACGTATACACACACACACACACACACAGACACACACACACACACACACACACACTCGTGAGCTTCCCCCAGACCAGTAATCCAAACGAAAATATCTTCCCTCCGTAGTATTTTGATAATTTGCTCCGCTAATCAATCAGATCGATGGAGATTTTTCTCAAACATGATGACTCCGAAACAGTCAGTGGGCGCCACTTAACAGCCAATCAGAATGAGAATATGTTTCACATGTGACTTATTCAAATTGCGAGTGATTGAGTGACAGATGAAGGTTGTTTAGGAGAAAAAGTTTGAGAAGAAAAAGTTTGAGAGTGGCGCTCGGAAAAGGAAATTGTTGAGGGAAAAGTAGTTTCGAGACAAGCAGCTATTACAAAAAATGCCGAAGCTTCCAGGTTATTTTAAACCTGTAGGCCGGGATGAGGAGGAAGGACAGATGAGGAAGAAGGAAAGATTAGTTCTGTACCGAGCGGTAGGCCCAGGGCCTGATGGCAGGTTAAGGCGGGCCTGCATGGACGCTGTGGGGAAAGACGTAGTATATTAACGTTCTCCTGACGAGACCTCAAATTATCTTCGTAATATCTATCAAACTATAGATCCTACACATCCACTGGACGTGGTTTCTAAAAGTACGATATACACTTCTCACTAGAAATCAAATCAAAAAGCATTTTAATGGCCAAACTATTGCACAATTTAGGATTTTCCAGAGAGGGTTATTTGTGAATATACGACCCTCCAGAGCGTTTGCAATCAACGGGAGCATATGCCACAAATTGTTGTTTCTTACACGACCACTAGAGGTGCTAAACTTTCAAACGTGACTATAGGTCGTAATCAGTGTTGGGTGTAATGCATTACAAAAGTAACGGAGTTACAGTAATATATTACTTTTTGCTGTAACGAAGTAATGTAACGCATTACTAATGAAATGTGGGTAATATATTACCCGTTACAATGCCCAGTAACGCAGTTACAACACATTTTAACCCGAAATGAAATGGTGTTTTGTTTTTTAAGAATGTACTAACATAGCGAGACATTCCGACACCAGACAAATTGTGCTGGTAGATTAGTAAACCTGGTGTTTACCCTTCAGGCTTCGCGTCGGGATCTTCGGGGCAGTTGAATGTTATGCATCCTCCATTCAAAAAAGAGAACGGAGCAAAAAATACAAACAACAAATTGTGTCAGGTGCGCGTGACCTGCTCCTCTGCGCGTGCATCATTTCCAAAGTGCTTCCACAGCAGTGACACACATCTGATCTGTGGATAATGATTTATACGAAAATGGTTAAATGGCTAAATGCCAGCAACACGGCATCTACTGCAGACAATAGCAACAGGTCAGATGGGGACATCACGTTACCCTCCGTTGTGGATACTAGCTTACTCCCACCTGACTCGCCGCCCTCGCCCCCGGAGCAGCAGTCTTCGTCATCCGAAACTACTTTGCCCTCTGTGGCCCGCAGGTGCCAGGATACCACGGCAAAACAGAGCCTGCCCAGGTATATCTAAACAAGGACCCACCTGTACAGTGGGGTTAGGCGGTCATTTTGTGGTATACAAATAGACAATGGAATATTCATGTGAAAATAGTGCCATATTCTGCCATGCCTGTAGAAATGTTGGGTCAAACATAATGCATACAATAGCACAGATGCCTTTACCAGGAATGGCTACAAAAATATCTCATATCCCAAGCTTATCAACGAGCTGATGTTGCAGCTGAAATGTTCTCCAGGTCACAAAGTCAACCTCACATGATGATGATGTGATCCAGTTTTCAAGGACAGTAAATGTTCTCTTCCCAGAGTATATGATGGGACCAAGGTGATGATTTAGTAGGCTACAGGGTTTTAATAATACTTTTGCTTTTCAATGTTTGCCATTTCAAACCATGAGCTGGTTCAAATCATATTTGCCTTGATTTACAATATCTTCTCATTTGTTTTATCAGCACAGCTTTGAAGCTGTTGTGCTTTTCGTTGCCACAGTCCACTTTGGACT
The DNA here is from genome assembly GCA_036324585.1 of Champsocephalus esox. Taxonomy (NCBI): domain Eukaryota; kingdom Metazoa; phylum Chordata; class Actinopteri; order Perciformes; family Channichthyidae; genus Champsocephalus; species Champsocephalus esox. The sequence goes on from CM070491.1 coordinate 8,867,668, forward strand.
ATATGAAATATTTCAGGATTACACTTTTAACTCACTTGAAATGTTCTCACTTGCTTGGTTTCAAAACATAACAAATGCCATAATCTGTTCATTGGGACCATCAATGCTATTTTTCATTGCTGTTGCCGGCCACTATTGCTCATGTAAACCTGCTACTGCTGCGCCCCCCTGTAACCTCAGAGGCACCCTGAGTCATTTTGTTCTGGAACCGGGCCTGTACACGGCCAATACTAAACACACTACAGAGCCCATTCCGTGTCCTGTTAGTGTTTACTTCCTCTCCGCCTTCTTCTGGTGATTTATCTGACGTCCAGCGCTCCGTCTTTTAACCTCTTTTCCTTTCTCTTTCTTTCCTTAGCAACCTTCATTATAGTCCTTGACAGTGGTCTGTACTACTGGATTAACAATGTGTCACATGTTAAGAATCAGAATCGAGTATTCAACTAACCCGTGTAATACAAGTTGTTCGTAGCCTTAAGGGCCTACACAGTTGTTATGCTATACCACATCGCCCTTCACTGGATGTATAATGAGCTGCACTAAACTACATTTTAGCATTTATAATACCGAATCATTCTTTTGCGGCTATTTTGGTGAAATTAATTCAAAAGTAACTAAAAAGTACTCATTACATTTCAGAGACAGTAATATTGTAATGTAACTTATTACTTTCAAAAGACAGTAATAAGTAATATGTAATATATTACATTTTGGAAGTAACTTGCCAAACACTGGTCGTAATAAGCTGCTGAACAATCGACCTATTTGGCCGTTTTTTGGAGGAGGCCTGGCTGCCTGGTTTATGACCCTTTAATGTCATGTTTTTGAAGATCGCCCTTGTGTGGCAGCAGAGGAAACTGCAGCTCTATCTCTTCATGTGCTGTGTGAAACAGTATAAATAGATACAGCATATTCCTATGAAGTATCTATAGAATACACAATATAAAGTATATTATAGGTACATCAATGAGTAAGAATACACTTACAAACTGCTGAAACTAAATATAAACACAAAAAACACACATAGGAGAATAAAGTGATAAAGGAAGGAAGTACACCTGCTGCAACACATTATCGTATTATTTACTTAAGTTAAAGTAACACAATCTATGGATTCTCCATTACAGTTAAAATCCCTTTAAAGTATTAGGATTTTTTTTTATTTAAGGGGCATTTTTCATAAAAACATGAAGATGGTTTCTGGTTTCTCCTTCATCAGTTTAATGATGTTTGTCACCTCTGACACACCTGTGAATTTAAAGCTGGAGGAGGACCAGCAACCGCATGACACCAAATATGTTCAATCAATCAATCAATGTTTATTTATATGGCCCAATATCACAAATGTTACATTTGTCTCAGTGGTCTTCACAGTGTGTACAGAATATCAGTATGACAATACGACACCCTCTGTCCTTAGACCCTCACATCGTACAAGGAAAAACTTCCAGAGAAAACCCACAGTTTAAAGGGAACATGGGAGAAACCTCGGGGAGAGCAACAGAGGAGGGATCCCTCTCCCAGGACGGACAGACGTGAATCATTCAGACATGACTTTCATTAAAGAGTTAAGCTGCAGGGGGGTTTTGCTATGAGTTTCTTTCACGTTAACAAACGTTTCAGTGGCTTGATCATTTTCCGATTGAAAACCTTTCTACAAATAAAACAGTTTGCATTATTTTTAAGTTGAAATAAAGTAAAGGGGTTAGGGTTAGGGGCGGCAGTCATTACATTACATGTCACTTGTTAGACCAGGCATCCTCAAAGTCCGGACTCCGGTCCGGATCCGGACCGAACCACAACTGTCTCTGGACTCTGAGCAAATTATACTTTTCATATATATTATCTGTGTGTTATCTGCGAGACATCGCCACAACGCAACGAGTCAAAATGATCCGCCATGTCCATAGACTGCAAACAGCGCTCTGCATGTCCTGTTCCACTGTCTGTGTGTGTCTGTCAACGCATTGGTCCAATCACATTCAGCATCCTGTCAGCGTTTTCCCCCCGAACAATCTGTGAATCAGAGGCACAGTAGGGCGGGTCTTCGCGAAATGCGGGTGGGAAAAATGTGTGTCTCGTCTCTTTCAACCTGTCAGAGCGAGAGTTTGATCTTAATACGTTTGAGAGGCGTTTTGCTGAACAAAATGGTAACGGCCGCATTCAGCTGTAATACACTGTCAACTTGATGCTCTGCTCACGGATGAGCATACAAAACTGTTACGATGATGACCTTACGTGTGTAAATATATTTGTTTTCTTTGAGGGGGTCTGCCCCCAAAAAACAGTTTTAAGTCCTGAGAAAGTCAAATAAGACGGTGTGTAAAACTACACTGCCCAGCCAAAAAAAAGTAACCACTTTGATTGAACTAGGCCAGTAGGTAAGGACTCTCCACTGGATAATAACTGAAGTATAAAAGAATGCATGACTGAAGTGATGGAGACCAGGTTGAAGGCAAACAAAAAGAGGAAATAACAGGTCAAATCAAGCAAACCCCCCTCTCAGATTCCACAGCAACCAGAAGAACATAAAGACTGGCTGGTGATTTGATTCATCAGCTTTGTGATGGAATACAAAATGCACAGTGCATTTCCTTAGCTGTGGGTGAGTCCACTGACACACTGACACTGCTCAGTTGCTGGTGTTTGTGAGTTTTTATGATGAGGCAAAGGGGGAGTTTGTTGAAGATGTGTTGGGCCTGACGAACCTCAGTGGACACACAAGGGGGGGGCAAGACATTTATAAAGCAATAATGGGAATGCTGGATGAAAAAGAGTGCAGCTGCCTTTATTCATAACTGCTGCTCTTACACTGCGACTCAGGGATCAAGCACAGACACAATAACAATGAAAACTGCTGCATACAGATTATTTTAGTTTTGTTCAATTGTTTAAAAGTTTGAATGACCGAATAAACGGACCTTTGTCTTATTGAAACATTTATTTTGGACATTTAAGATTTCTCCTCATATTAATATCTTTGTACATCGTTCACTAAACTGTTTTATTGAAGAGATCACTTACAGTATCTTCTTGATTTTTTTATATTCTATACTTCTATCATTGACCTTCTACTTTCCCCCTATGAAAGTATGTACTCTTAATATGTTTTTCATCAAATAACATTATTCAACAAAAATAACATTATTCAACAAAAATAATTCACTAACGTGCTTTAACCACTAGGCGGTGCACACAAGGTACACACAGCATACTAATAATAACTTTGTATTATTAGTGTAGGACACTTATGTATGTATAACATCTGAAGATGTGGTTTTATTCATGTGTTTACATAATTTGTACAGGATATTGCTATACTATTTATCATGCTTTACTTCTACACATTAATATCTGATTTGTAAAACATCACAGCTAGAAATCCATATCCGTCATTTAATGGTAAGCTATTGAAATTGTGATTCCATAGATTTGTCTCCCATCACCCAAATTACCTGACTATTCTCTCAACTCAGTATTTACATTCTTATATTCAAAGAAAATCAGTAATATCTTTAAAAACTACAAGTCCTTTTCTATCAGCTGTGCACCATTATGGTGTAAATATAACCTATCTACTAGGGGTGTAACGGTTCACAAACATTTCGGTTCGGTACGTACCTCGGTTTTTAGGTCACGGTTCGGTTCGGTACGTTTTCGGTACAGCAGAAAAAATGATCACAAAACATAACATATTTTTTTTTATTATTATTAAACTGTGAATAATGTATTCACTCAAATAAATACAAAATATAATAAAATAAACATTAAGGTGCAGCATTTCGATGAACTGAAATAATCTGTATTTGAACTTTACTGTACTAGTACTCACAAAACATAAACTATTAGTTTTGGGTTTTTAATTATTATTAAACTGTGAATATTCACTCAAATAAATATAAAATATAATAAAATAAACATTTAGGTGCAGCTTTTCGATGAACTGAAATAATCTGTATTTGAACTGTACTGTAATAGCACCTAAGCAGCCAGTTTGACATTATGACTTGCTTGTCATTATATTTTCATGTGTTTTTAAAGAAAGATGAACTTGTCCACATTGCTTGCCGAAAGGGCAGATCTGCTGGCACTAGCAATGTCTCCTGCCGTGGAGAACACCCTCTCGCTAGGGACAGAGGTAGCAGACACAGCCAGGTAGCGCTTTGCTACCATGGCAACATAAGGATATTTGCCGTTTGTAATAGCTTTGGCTCGGTCTGATGTTTTTGCAAGTGGTGGAGGCTTAAATGCTAGCGGGAGTTGGGTTTGCACTTCAGTCTTTTGGTACCGGTTATATTCACGTTCAGGTGATGCCTTTTCAAATGAGTGTGCAAGCTTGATGTATTGCCAGCTGCGTAACCAATGTTAGTTGAACAATGCCGACAAACCGCTTTGGTTCGGTCCACCTGTCTTTGTCCGTCATCCTTGTACGTAACTGCGAAACCAAAATGTTCCCAAACCGGAGACTTCAATGATGCTGGAGGATATTCGAGCTCAACTTTATCTGTGTTCGCCATTTCAACAGTTCAGTCAGACAACTCACGTGTTCCTTTAACATGTTTATTAGAAGCAGCATATAGTTGAGTTTGGCGACTAGGCTCGGGCATCATCACTCCATAGATATACACAGCACGATGAGTGATGATTAAATAACTAACCCCCGAGCCTACAGGTGGAAGCTGGGGTGGTGGTGGGGCAGGCAAGCAGCAGCAACATGAAACACAGCAGCACGAACATGAACGCAGCAATAGCAAATGAATGCAGCAAGCAGCAGCGACGTAGCTGCAGCAATAGCAGCAGCAAGCAATGCATGGAGAGAGATCTGGCAGGTTAAATAGAGCGGCGTATTAACGAGACTCTGTTTGGTTGGTTGTAGAGTGGCAAGGGGGCGTTATGTATGAATGCAGCACAAGTGCTCGAGTTGACTGCCTGAACTAGCTCGCAGGCTTCGCCCCATTTCAGTCAGACAACTCACGTGTTCCTTTAACATGTTTATTAGAAGCAGCATATAGTTGAGTTTGGCGACTAGGCTCGGGCATCATCACTCCATAGATATACATAGCACGTTGAGTGATGATTAAATACTAACCCCCAAAACTGCGTGGAGATTAGATACTATCCCCCAAAACTGCGTAGCCCGAGCCTGACGCTGGTGATGTGAGACTGATAGTAGAGGGCCTGGCGAGCTGCCATGTGGGCCATTCCCCCTAAGCACAGCGGCTTTAAGGGGAATATACTACTAAGTGAGACTGCTATGTGTAGGCCTGAGGAATAGCCCAGAGCCGATTCTTCCCTGAGCACAGCGGCTTTGAGAGGAATATACTACCTATATACGCTACCTAATGAAACTGCTATGTGAAGGCCCGGGAACAGCCCGAAAAGCCATCCCCCTTAAGCACCGCGGCTTTGAGGGGAATATACTACCTAGTGACTGCTATGTGAAGGCCCGGGAACAGCCCGAAAAGCCATCCCCCTTAAGCACCGTGGCTTTGAGGGGAATATACTACCTAGTGACTGCTATGTGAAGGGCCCGGGAACAGCCCGAAAAGCCATCCCCCTTAAGCACCACGGCTTTGAGAGGGAATTCACCCAGGCAACCTCAAACAGACTATGAACTGTAAACTAAAGTCATTGTACGGAGATGCTTTTTCAACAATTGGCGGGACATTGAGCGGATAAAATGCAGATCCCAGCAATTCCTACAGTAGCCTGCATCATGGAGCATTGGCAGGTTATTTTCATACTGCTGTTAATCTGGAGAGCACATCAACAGACTATGCGGCCGGCGCATAGGATTATAAATCAGACAACGTGCATTAAAAACATTATAACACATAATGAGACGTTATGCAGTGAGGAGATTTCACCGATGACAGGTGGCTCTGATGAAATTGTACCACTGCCTTTTCTCTGTACACAGGGGACCAGTGAGGTAAGCAGTCACCAGAATGAAGGCATGACCCTATAGGTTACTGTATGTTCACAGCATAGATAGCAAAACAAGCGATGACGCGCAAATAGTTGTTTCCCATGTTTTGATGCGGACTACGTCACACCAGCAATGAACCTCTCCAGAGTTTACTAGCGAGCGACCCGAGACCACCTCTTTTAGGCGGAGCAGAGGTATCGGACTGCTTCCACACCAATCCAACGAACCGCATCAAGGGGTTAACGCTACAGGGACCGATTCAATAGTACTAACCAAGCAGGTGTGAACGTGACCTAAGACTATGGTGCCTTAAGGTCATCACGTCATTGGAGGCAGTCGCAATTTCTACAGGCTCGCACTACCTGTTAGCATCTGGCATCTGTTAGCATCTAGCTCTCCTGCTTACAAACTTTTAGCCATCCCTGCTTATACAAGTAGTAGTTTTAGTTGTCTGCGATCTGCCGAGGCCGGCTGTACTGAGGTGTTTTACCTCCGGAGACGGAGCGAAGAGACGGAGCGGCTCCACCTGTTGCTGCCTGCGATCTGCGATCTACAGAGGCCTGCTCCCACCTGTAGAATACGGCTGTACTGGAGAGGTTTTTACCTCGGAGTCGTCGCGGAGAGACGGAGTGGATCCACGCTTCGGGCTTGGCCTGCTTCCACCGGGCGTGTGCTGCTGTACGGAGGAGGATTTTACCACCGCTGGGGGCCTGCTTTCCACCTGTCCTGGTTCTGCTGTTGCAGAGGCCTGCTTTCCCCCCGGGGATACCACGGAGGGACCGGAGCGCTTCCACGCTGCTCTTTTCGCCTGTCCTTTGCTGCTGTGCTGATTTTGCGCCAGGAACATCGCGGATACTGTGTGCTGGTCTGGGGAAATGGCCCATATCGGGATTCTGCTGTGCCTGTTAACTGTTTTGGACTATGAGAAGATCTCTAGTCATTCTGAGAAGTCTACTGGATTCAGGTCTGTTCTGCCACCCGCAGTGGGCATCCCCTGCAAAGGTTCGATGTGTTGCTCAAACAATTACCGGTTGCCTTGTCACAGACAATCTGCTCGACAAAATATGTTTGTCTGTCCCTGCGATGATGGTTCTTCAGGACTGCTTCTTAAGCTCAAATCACACTCTTGCAGACTTTTCCGGTGTTTCTAAATGAGATGACAATGTATATGTGTCGTAGAGAATCCAGCATAATGCTTCTGATGTCAAAGAAACGTGGGCTACTATGGCAACCAAATGCACATTTGATTGTAAAACCTTAAAATATATATGCCACAGAAGGCATATGGGATGTCTGCTTTCCCTGTCATGTCATCTACAGAGCAAAGAAACGGGAACAATTTTAGTAGTTAATACTCTTAACAGAATAATTGTGAGGAACTAACGGCTCAATAAAGAAACGTTGCTTGAATAATTCCTCCTAGCACTAGGCTAGGGGCCTGTTGTGTTTTTAAACGTTTAAATAGCAGCACGTGTAATACTCCTGGCTCCTTCAGTGCAAACTTCAGTCTTGAGTGCAGGTTTCAACAGACATGGGTCCCTGGGAGCCAGCATAACTTGCTAAGAAACCTTGATTTAAGCCTGTGATAAGGTCATTTGACGAACATCTGTGATTAGGAAGAGCTTGGAAACGATTTGCAGCATGAAGCCTCCTGAGGCACACCCAGCGAGGGGCAGATATTGCAGGTAGAGCTTAATTCCTGTGAGGAAAAACTCTTCTTTGGTAGGTGATTAAATGTATATGGCCGCTTGGCAGAGAATGATTCATGGTATTCATAGAAAAGACACTGTAGGAGATTGAAGTCTAAAATGATGGTCAAAAATGTATCGAGCTTCCCTTCATATTCACGTGATGGAAATTATTAATTTATTTCCGTTTTTAATTTCATTGATTTATAGTAGGCCTAGTATAAGTACTTATATACAATCAACTTCTGTATAATTGCCTCAAATATGACTTACTGCAGGCCAAATATTTCCATAATAAAACATTGCTTATGCAGAATAGTATTATATACCTGTCAGGAAGCAAGAACTCGTGGCTGGATCTGGGACTCCAATTCCCAGAATCCTCGGGAGTGTGACGTCAGTGGCACAACGTGGTTGAACGCGGAAGTAGAAACATTTGTTTACATTGCAGGTAGAGGAAATCGAGTTTGTTCACGGGAATATATCGTGCAATTAAAGGCTTCAAGCGCTGATTTTACTTCGAGATGGTAGGACAGGATGGCAGGTACTTTGGGAATGCCGAGTCAGCTTGCTCCTGCCTTTTTGATGTTTAAATACCCACCGACCGAGAGACAGTGCGACTCTTAGCTGACACACAAGAGAGGGGTTGTTACCGGAGCTGGCGTAGAACTCGGGACTTCCTCTGGCCCAAAGGATATTAAAAGTTACTCCAGATGAGGACGGAAGGGACACCTGAATGCGTGTCGTGCGGGACCTGTGGCTCGTTCCAGCGGCGTCTGAACCATGCTCTGAGCTAGCCTGTGTTTCGGGAATGAGGCATTTCTTACGGCTTCTTGCGTATGACGATTCGGTTCCAGAGTCGGAGATTGCAATAGACATTTGCAAGGACAGCAACGGCAGGCAAGCAGCAGCAACATGAAACACAGCAGCACGAACATGAACGCAGCAATAGCAAATGAATGCAGCAATAGCAAGTGAACGCAGCAAGCAGCAGCGACGTAGCTGCAGCAATAGCAGCAGCAAGCAATGCATGGAGAGAGATCTGGCAGGTTAAATAGAGCGGCATATTAAGGAGACTCTGTTTGGTTGGTTGTAGAGCGGCAAGGGGGCGTTATGTATGAATGCAGCATAAGTGCTCGAGTTGACTGCCTGAACTAGCTCGCAGGCTTCGCCCCATTTCCTCAAATTACTGACTACATTTGAACGCATCCCTCTGACCAGCTCGTCCAATGATATGACTTGCTTGCTCTATGACGCGTTGAACACAATGGGAGCAAATTACTCTGAATGCTGCGACGCAGCACCTGAGATTACTTCCAAGAAGTTGTTCACGTTCTTCATTTTTTACATGTACACACGTGTACACACGTGTACACACGTGTACCGAACCGAAGGGCCCGTACCGAATAATTTCGGTACGGGTACGTGTACCGTTACACCCCTAATATCTACCAATTGGATCAAATATAAAAGTCAGCCGAATTAGTATCGATACTGCAAGGCGACGCATTGTGTGAAAATAAATGCAAGGTGTTGTTTAATTGTTGATATATTTATGATCCACGCACATATTCAGTTTTGGTGGCAGTCCTCCTGTTTGTCCAGAAGTCTTCTCATCAGGGCTCTATAAATAAAGAACTACAGCAGATATGTAATATTTAATGCAGCCGAACTGTGTATTACAATGCCGTTATGTGATGACTTCCAAAGAGAAAAGCAAGAACACTCGGAATAAAGTATTATTATTATCAGATATCATATCGCATTAACATCATATCCCAACATGCATTGCGGCTAAACATCCAATCGACGAGCTTCAAGCTGATGATCTTGGGTAATCTGTTCAGTGGGTTTGTGTGTATCCTCAAAATGTCCCTTATAGGCCTACGTCTGTTTCCGGTGACTTTATTTATGGCTAAAAAGCCCAAGATTATAGAATTAAACGAATAAATAAAAACAAGGATAAGTGTGTGTTATTGTTGAGTAAATAAGGAAAAAAAGATTTTCAAAAATACAGATTTCAGTATTTTGAGGCTCTAAGCCCCATTTATTTTCCTCACAGACGGGAAAAAAAGTCCGACATTATACGATTTAAAATAAAAACATAAAACACTGGCATGTAATTTACGTTAGAATAAATAGAATGGTTTTGAATAATAGATGAGTAAAATCTATGTCACTTTACAGCCCCGCCCACTTTTGGGGAAACCAACACTGTCATTTGAACGGCGATCAAGCCTGAAGCCACAGAGCTCTTCCGAAGTACAGAAACACGTAACTCTGGATTTGTTTTAATGTTTGAGGTGCAATAAACGACACAGCAGCTTCTGCCTCGCTCATGAGAGTAACTGTCACGGACGAGTGAAGGAAGCAGGACCCAAATGCAGATAACTCTTGAGAAAACCCTTTATTTCAAGGATAAAGGATAAATGACAGACAGAACAGAACACTCTCCGGTGAACTCCGTCACCAACAAACAATGACCCAACACTGAACACCGAAAGAGACAAGACTAAATACAAGAAGGGGTAATCATGACAACGAGAAACAGCCGGGCAGGGGAGGAGAAACACAAGCACAACAGGTGAACACAATCGGGTAATCAGGGAGGGAAACAGACAGAAAGCAGACAGGCAGGAAACGGGGGTGAACACTTAACACAATAAGACAGGAAACCCAAAGACAAGAAAAACACCAACACAGACAAAACTACAAACGTGACATAACATGTGAATTGTGACAGAACCCCCCCCCTCAAGGGACGGATTCCAGACGTCCCTAAAAAAAAACACCAAAGTCCAAAACCCCAAGCAGGGTGGGCAGAGGTGGTCCGGAGGACGGGTCTTGGGCTGACAGCCCAGGAACACAGCGGAGGACCAGGAAGGGGTCTCGGGCGGACGGCTCGGGGGGCAAGGTACAGTCCAAAAAGGGGGATTCGGGCGGACTGCCGGGGACAAGGCAGAGAACCAGGAAGGGGTCTCGGGCGGACAGCTCGGGGTCAAAACAGAGTCCAAGGTGGGGAACCATGGAGGACCGAAGGCAGCGGCAGGAAGAGTCAGGGGGCCGGGCCCGAGGGCGAAGACCGCAGCTCTCAGGGGGCTGGGCTCGAGAGCGAAGACCGCGGCTCTCAGGGGGCCGGGCTCGAGCCGGTGTCGACCGGACAGGATCAGGAGGCTGGGCAGGAAAGCGCTGATGGGCCAGCTCCAGAGATCGGGCAGGACCCGGTGTCGGCCGGACAGAAACCGGAGCCGGTCGGACAGGCCTCGGCAGGATCCCCCACGGAAAAGGACCAGGAGTTGGCAGGAACCCCGGCGGGACCGGTGATGGACATGGGGCTGGGAGGGCCCCCGGTAGAACCTCCAACGGCAAGGGATATAGGATTGGCAGGACCCCCGGCAGAAGTGTATTCTGCGGGACCTCCAACGGGAAAGGAGAAAGGGTTGGCAGGACCCCCGGCAGGGGAGTAGACGGCGGGACCTCCAACGGCACAGGACACAGGGTTGGAAGGACCCCCGGCAGGGGAGTAGACAGCGGGAACTCCAACGGCACAGGACACAGGGTTGGCAGGACCCCCGGCAGGGGAGTAGACGGCTGGACCTCCAACAGCACAGGACACAGGGTTGGCAGGACCCCCGGCAGGGGAGTAGACGGCGGGACCTCCAACGACACAGGACACAGGGTTGGCAGGACCCCCGGCAGGGGAGTAGACGGCGGGACCTCCAACGGCACAGGACACAGGGTTGGCAGGACTTGGCAGAGAGGAGGGACTAGAGGAGTAACTAGAGAAGGGAACTCAAGAGGGAAGCTAGAGAGGGGACTCGAGGAGGGACTAGAGGAGGGACTAGAGGAGGGCCTAAAGGAGGGACTAAAGGAGGGAACTCGAGAGGGAACTGGAGATGGAAACAGAGAGGGGACTCGAGAAGGGACTACAGAGGGGACTAGAGGAGGGACTAGAGGAGTAACTAGAGAAGGGAACTCGAGAGGGAAACTAGAGAGGGAAACTAGAGAGGGGACTGGAGGAGGAACCAGAGGAGGGAACCCGAGATGGGACCGTGGCAGCCGGGACCAGATCCGGGTCTGGAACCAAGGCAGCTGGGGTCGGGACCATGGCTGCTGGGACCAGAACTGGGGCTGAAACCCTGGCTGCAGGGACCGGAATTGCAGCCAGAAACAAGGCTGCTGAAGCCAGAATCCTGTCTAGAAGCTCCAGCTTCGACGCCGGAAACACGGCCGTATAGGGCGCTCCCGGAGCCGGAAACATGGCTGCAGGAGCCTGCACTGGGGCAGGAACCATGGCTGCTGAGGCCGGGACTGGAACCGTGGCTGCTGGGGCCGAAACCGTGGCTGCTGGGGCCGAAACCGTGGCTGCTGGGGCCGAAACCGTGGCTGCTGGGGCCGAAACCGTGGCTGCTGGGTCCATTCTTTGGTTAGGGTCATTCTGTCACGGATGAGTGAAGGAAGCAGGACCCAAATGCAGATAACTCTTGAGAAACCCTTTATTTCAAGGATAAATGACAGACAGAACAGAACACTCTCCGGTGAACTCCGTCACCAACAAACAATGACCCAACACTGAACACCGAAAGAGACAAGACTAAATACAAGAAGGGGTAATCATGACAACGAGAAACAGCCGGGCAGGGGAGGAGAAACACAAGGACAACAGGTGAACACAATCGGGTAATCAGGGAGGGAAACAGACAGAAAGCAGACAGGCAGGAAACGGGGGTGAACACTTAACACAATAAGACAGGAAACCCAAAGACAAGAAAAACACCAACACCGACAGAACTACAAACGTGACATAACATGTGAATTGTGACAGTAACAGCTGGCGAAATGACAGCCTCGCCTACTGATTTCAAATGTGTGCTCTAAAATGATATTTATAAATGACTATTATTATAAGCAAGACAATAAATGGCAAAGATATGTAGAAAATAAACGTATTTTAGATACGTTCATAACCAGAGATGGGGTCGTTACTAAAAAAAAGTAATATATTACACATTACATATTACTTTAAAAAAAAGTAATATATTACACTACTTCGTTACTCTCTACATAAAGTAATTCGTTACTTTACTCGTTACTTTACTCGTTACTTTACTCCCAGGGCCGGCCCGCCCCTCCCTGCAGGCAGATCACGCAGACTGCTAAAGTTTCAAATGTTCTGTTTAGTTCAGTTTCCATTGTCGCATAAGACTGATCCAGATTGCTCCTGAATGTTTTCCTATCTGACCGTGGCTGTCCTCTGTCTCCTGCTATCTGTATATGTTGCGCAGTCTATCTCTGCTCACGCTGTTGCGTCAGCGTGTTCTCCTGCGTGTTGGCCATGTGTTGCACTGGAGCCAGATTAGAGCACACCGCAGCCGAGCACGTACGAACTGCGCATGCGTGAGTGGCAATAACTCTCCTTACCAGCAGGCGGCGGTAGTGTGTATTCGTCATTCAAAACAGGCAACAACCGGAAAACAGAGAAGAAGAACAGACTACGTGTGTAATAAATAAACAACAGCTATGTGCGTTAGCTTAACCTTAGCATGTTTTCTTTGCAGGTGTTTGTTGAGGTTTGATTATGACTGAACTTAGAAAGTAACGAAGTAACGTGTGTCGGGGCAATGTTAGTAACTGTAGTGTGATTACTGAATTATAAAAGTAGCGCGTTACACTACTCCGTTACCGACAAAGTAATATAATTAACGTTACACCCAACTCTGTTCATAACGAACGTAACGTGGGAGAAAATATGCTTCTAGAAGATATGTAGAAAATAAACGTATTTGAGATACGTTCATAACGAACGTAACGTGGGAGAAAATATGCTTCTCGAAGATATGTAGAAAATAAACGTATTTGAGATATGTTCATAACGAACGTAACGTAGGACAAAATACGTTTCTAGCTAAACGTAATTGAGAATTCAGTTTAGTTCTTTGGGAACGTAATTTTTTGGAGACAGGGTTGTCAGTTGACAGCATTTCCTTGTTGACAGCTAATATCTGTGTAGCATTATGTACTCTTGTAGTGTATCAATTGCTGATTGTAATTACATGGTCTTAGAGATGTTATTCCATATAATCTTCTCTAAATAGCCTGGGTTTTCAAATATGTGTTCCATACTGCAGAGAAGCCATTATATCCAAGTAGTTTCTCTCGCATCTTTCAATACAAATAGGAAGTAGTTTATGCATCTTCTTATTAATTTATGCAGCCAACCCCCCACCCAAATGCATAACCAGCCGCTTAATGCGCAGTGCAGATTCGGTAATAAATACAAAAAAGCATTAATTCACAAACTAAATCAGGAGACCTTTAAAGTGTTACGTTCACATCAAAGTATCAGTAGGCTACGTGTATGAAACACATGACTTCAAAAACAGTTATGTGCAGAAACATTGCATGCGATAGTCCACCTTCTCTTCCCTTCCCTCTCTAACACACACGGCAAGTGCAGCAGCAGTCCTCGTCTCTGTAATTAGCTCAGTCCTTAGTCCAAAAGTGAAAAAGATAAACAACCTCATCTATTGCAACACATCCTCACTCCCAGGTCGGCCTATGTTGACGTTATGTCAAGTCCCCTGCCGGCTTTTTCCAACGCAAGGGGGGGGGCCTTAGCGTCCATTTTCAACTCAAGGGGGGGGGCCTTAGCGTCCATTTTCAACGCAAGGGGGGGGGCCCTTAGCGTCCATGTTCAGCTTTCCGGGATGTCCATTGTGCTTCTATGGACGCTCATGTAAGCACGGCATTCGTTTGTGTCAACTGCCCTTAAAGGCAATGAAGACACTACACTACCCAGAATCCCCAGCTATCGTTTGGCCTACACCATGTGCTCTGTTTGACGTAACGTGATTTCTCCCTGCAGAAAAAGAAAACATGGCCGAACTTCGTTTTATTCTGGGTGTAAAATGCCTATTTTAAAGTTAGTTTGGCCATTAAAATGCGTTTTGATGTCATTTGATGCGAGAAATATGAGTTGTTATTTCAGATGATGTGTGCAGTGGATGTACATGATCTTTAGTTTGCTAGTTATTACGAAGATTACTTCAGGAAATTGCGTCCAACGTTTTCATTGTTACCAAGGTGGTTGCTAGGGACGCTGCTATCGATATTATTTCTGTTATGTTGTGTAACTGTTTAATGGTGTTATCTTTATTGCTACCCCCTTCCCCGTCAATGTATAGTGTTGGTCCACAGCGCAAACATATTAGTTTAACACAATCCGCATCTAAAGATACGTTATTTTCCCCTGTGCAATTCCAGTCTCACATCTCAGAGCACATCGTCATTAACAAATACCGGAAACAGACCGAAAATATTTAAAAAAAATAAAATAATACCTTATTCCGAGTGTGCTTGCTTTTCTCTTTGAAAGTCATCACATAAGGGCATTGTAATACACGGTTCGGCTGCATTAAATATTACATATCTGCCGCAGTTCTGTATTTATAGCCCTGATGAGAAGACAAAGATGAGGAACTGAAAACGTGACGTGGATCATAAATATATCAGCCATTAAACAACATCTTACATTTCTTTTCACACATTACGTCTCCTTGCAGTATCAACACTAATTCGGCTCACTTTTATATTTGATCCAATTGGTAGATAGGCTGCATTTACACCATAAAGGTGCACACCTGATATAAAGAGACACCTGGTGGTTAAAGCATGTTATTGAATTTCATTATTTTTATTATTAGATATTAATAGAATCCCTATAAAGTATATTCATTACTCGTTATTCTCTACTAATAGTTAATTAAAGACTGTATATAATGACTATTTTGCACATCCCGTTCAAAATTTCAAGATGTTCTAAGGTTTATTGACATATCATATAGGCCTACACAACTGTGGTGTAGTTCTGCACTGAATGAAAAACTTGGGTCGCAGGTTCCTCAACAGTGCATTACAAGACATCTATCAATATGTGTGCATACCTCCAGCAATGTTAACTATGTTGTATGTATACTATGATGTAACGCAAATGTTCCAACTTGGGATCAATAAAGTATATCTTATCTTAAGCTGATCGATGGCTACTGCCATATTTGCAAAATGTGCCTCTGAACCTTGACAAGTGCATGTTTCAGGCTTATCAATTAATGTAATGTAATGTTATCAATTAACAACAGGAGGGGTCACAAACATAAGTCCAGCTGTTAAATAAAGCTCTTCTGACCTTAGCTGGCGTGTGGGTATATATATTAATACTGCCCATTATGGGCACAAGCAATTTTCACCCATTTATTAATTATATGTTTTAAATGTGAGTGTTTCCTGTCCCCTAAACCTCCAGGGATGTACACAGTTTAATACTGGCAACTTCTTATTATGGGAAATACGAAAACGTCTTTTAAAACTACAACTCCCAGTAGAGACGTGCCATAGAGAACATGTTGCGAAACAGAATAGCCAGCATGTGTAGTTCTGGGGACAGGATGGGGGAGGGGGGGGGGACGCGGTGGACCCGTTCAAATCCAGTTTTGAACAGTCTGCCGTGGTTCCATCCCATTTCAAGTGCTGTTCGAGGCTCGGTAACCCTCGGAGCACACTCTCCAATCACAGAGCTTGAGGACTATCACGGGGTTTGCCAAACAGAGCACATGGTGTAGTCCAAACGATAGCTGGGGATTCTAGGTAGTGTAGTGTCTTCATTGCCTTTAAGGGCAGTTGACACAAACGAATGCAGTGCTTCCATGAGCGTCCATAGAAGCACATGGACATCCCGGAAAGCTGAACATGGACGCTAAGGCCCCCCCCCTTGCGTTTAAAATGGACGCTAAGGCCTTGCGTTGGAAAAAGCCGGCAGGGGACTTGACATAACGTCAACATAGGCCGACCTGGGAGTGAGGATGTGTTGTCTATTCAGGTGATCGGGCCCTATATGGGTGCTATCCGCGGTGCTGATTTTCTGTGTGTAAACAACTGCAATAAAACAACTACTTCAGACTGACTAACACCTGCAGCTAAATCCAGGCAAGCAATGCACAGTAACTAACATAATCACATCAGAAGTGTCACACATAGCTACACGGGCAGTTCAGGCAACAGTTATGCACAGAGAGAGAAGGGGGTGGTGTGCATTAACATTTCACTCACCCTATTTGAAGAGGAAGGCCATTCTCCTGTCTTTCATGGTGGCGAAGTGGTCAATAACAATGTCATAGAACATCCCAGTGGCCTTTAGGTCCTCCACAACAACGGAATCAATTAATATTTTGGCTAGGTTGACAAGTCTGTCCTGTCCACACGTGTTCCTCAGATACGTTTTTATCCTTTTTAGACAGGAAAAGGAGGGCTCTGCTGATGTGCTGGTGGCTGGTATTGTGAGCATGCGCATGAGCTTGAGCAGCTGTGCCCCGTAGGTCATCCTCAATAAGAAGCTCTATCAGCTCTCCTGGTGCCTTGTGAAATAACCTGCTGTTCTACAGCGTGTGCAGCTCATTCCTTAACTTCTGCTCATCAAAGAATGGATACATGTTGATCAGCTGAGCCAGCTCACTTCTGGGAAATGCAGCAGGCTTGCAGAAAGATGCAAAGTGTGTTCCAGTACCCGAAAAAATATCAGGTGCTCCATATCTGCAAATCTTTGGGTCATGTGCAACACTATCCCGTCAACAATCTGGAAGTAAAGACGCCGCAAACATACAACCGTTTTCTCGTCTCCTTCTTGGTGCTGGTTAACCCCCTGCTCCAGGTCGTCCCGGCCGCGGCGACGTCGTTTACGTCGGGGCACAGTATCTCCGACTGCCTTGACTGTTTCATCATAAATGCCACTGAATGTCTCATCTATTCTTGTGGCTTGAGACTGCTCATGATCCGATCTTGGCATTTTTTTATGTCCACCGTCTTACTTTGCAGTACCTGGAAGAGTGCTTCTGCTAGGCTGAAAATGGACTGAAAGACCCCGAGCAGGAAGGTCAAGTCAAAATCCTCACGTTTTTGCTTCAAGGCAGCACTCTGTGCAATGGTCTCCTTGTCCAATCCCGGCTCTGTAATTATCTTATCGAAAGCGATACAGAGCGACCTGCGTCCTTCATGGATGGCATGTACCGCGCTGCTTTTAAAGTTCCGCCTCACAGCAGAACCCCCTGGTACACTCACAGCTCGATCAACGTCACACAGTAATGCTGATCTTTTACATGAACGTGAGAAAAAATTGTGGAAGGCATCAAGATTGGCAAAATACAGTTCGGCTGCTTGAATGTTATTTGTGCCTTGTGCTAAAATTACATTAGTATAATTATAGTTAATATGAAGATATTATTAAGATAAGATAAGATGTTACTTTATTGATTGAACATTTTAGTTTAGAATGTGCTGTCCCACGGTAATTCAGAAGGCTCACAGGTCACATTCCGACCATTATTTAAAACAATAGGTGCTTTCACACCGTCTACAGCAGGGATGAGCAAATGGCGGCCCGCGGGCCGCATGCGGCCCCCACCTCCTCTTTTTGCGGCCCTCAGATTAATTTATAAACAACGTAATTAATAAAAAAAACATTTTTAGAATTTTTTATTTTGTGTTACTTGTAGTACTGATACCGTCCACTAGACTCCTAGTTACGTCGCAAGCTGCGTAGATGATTTCAAATACCGCGAAATAATCTGTGACGCATTTGTGTGTATTGTGTTTGTTTCCCGGGGAAACCCTCACAAGAAACACCAGCTGTTGTTATGCCTGCTGTGACGTTAAGTTGCCTCTTGTAATTATGCCTTTACAAGCTTAAAAGTTGTTTTTATCATCTGAATTTGGCGAAACAAGTTTAATATTCTTAAAACTAAGACTTTGTTTATTTGAAATCAGATGAAAACGAACTGTAACGGACCCTGCCGTGTTATCTATGATTACTACGCTTTTCATTCATAATTTCAGCGGGAGGGAGGGGGAGTGGTGCTGAGGAACAGCAGTCTGACGGGTGTCTGTGTGGACATTCCCCTTATTGTGGAATAAGGGGAATGCAGAGACAGGCGACAAGTGGTTTAGGTTCAAGTTAGACAACTAATGTCTAACACATTTTCCGTGCTTTCCAATAGTTTAAAATAGTTGTATTCCACCGTTTAATAACCTGTTCAATACAAACATGCCACTTGTAAAAATGAAATAACATTTCTGTGAACTGATATTTGTTTAGTGGCTTATTAGAGGATGTTCCCATTTTTTGGGGATGTTTCCTTTGATTGTAAAATGTCAATGAAGATGTCAGACTTAGTATATTTGTTAATAATTACATACAACACATGGAATTTGTGTGCGTGTGTGTTCCAAGTGAATCTGCGGCCCCCTGGTGGCCAGTACATCAATGATGTGGCCCCCACCACCATCAAAGTTGCCCATCCCTGGTCTACAGTTTGATTTGTATAGAGGGGGCTCTGTGGCTGAATGGCCAGCGATTAGGTGTGGCGCATTTATCATAGGTGATCAGAGCTAACTGCCTGCCGTCAGATTTCATTTAAAAAACAGATCTGATTTTAAGACTATTTCTGCGCTCTTAAAGAATGAGGAAAATACAAAATAATTAAAAAATGTTCAGCCGCGTTTAAATACTTATAATTAAACAATCTGAGTGGGATAATTCTTACCTGGTGATGTTTTTGTAATTGGAGGTCATCAATGTTAAAATGTCAAGATCCAGTTCTAATTTCTCTAATTATATCAACGTCGGAGTAAGAGGCATTCTAAAGTAAAGTTTTTTAGAAGTTTACCACTTTCATGTTGATTGACTTAAAGACATTATTATTAATGTATTCCAGTGTAAAATGCTTGTTTCATATTGTTTTCATAGAGGTAGTCAAAGGTTTTTACAGAGGGGATTTTGCATCTTTCACTCCACAAATCAGAAAATAATACAATATAATGTATTTAGAAATAAAAGGCTATCAGAAACTCTGAATGATATCTGAACAAAGGTCTCTGTAAACACTGCTGAAATATAGTTGGTAACAGTGGCGTAGCCACCATAGGGCCAGGGTGGGCCCAGGCCCACCCAGTTTACTCATTGGCCCACCCTGAGAAAGCCTCTGTGTCATCTAAATAAACAATTATAATACTTTTTTTTAATTATTATTATAAAAAAAATGTATTCACCGATTGAGAATATCCAAGAATTCAAAGTGAAATTCAAGTGAACAAATATCGAGTTTAATTAATGTTGTATGTGCTTTATCCTCTGAACCAAACTCATTTACGGTAAAAACTGATTGTTGGTTCCGGCGCGCGCCATAATAACATGAGAGAGGCAGAGAGCTGCCTGCAAAATAAATGATGGCTCAAAGTTCACTCATGAACTTTGTTTTGTTTTTTAAAGCCAGACTCCAAGAAGAGCCCCACTGCCCTCATCTAGCAGCGATCTATACGATCATTTTCTGATAACGATGAAATAGCCCCGCCTCCCTCTCCCCACGCCTCCCTCTCCCCACGTCTTCCTCTCCCCACCTCTCCTGCTGCTGGGCTGTCAGAAGAAAAACAATGTTAACGGAAACTCTGCTGCCCGGTTCCCTCGTCCCTTGGAAGAGGCGGAGAGGTGGGTGTTTTTCATCTGCTGGTGGACAGTCCGGAGAGATATACACAGGGTTGGGTTGTGGTTGTAACGGAATACATGTAACGGCGTTACGTAATCAGAATACAAAAATCAAGTGTATTCAGCTGGCGTTACATTTGAAAAACGAGTAATCTGGTTAAAGTTACTTTCGTAAACCTGAAGTGAATACATGTTGTACTTATTGGAATTATTGGTGGAAAAGTTTCCTCACAAAATGTAATATTCATTACATTTGTGCAGCCAGGGTTTCTCTCTCCAGTTGAGAGCGTGTTCACGTGAAAGGGGCGGGGTTAGCTACATTTGACCAATCAGAAACAGGGACAAGTGCACTGAAAGCGCCGCGTCATACTTCATTTATGAAAAGTAAACTAATATTAGACACATATGAGCTTTAAACATCCATGATTTAAACATATAATCCAGGATACAAGCCACAGAGTTGCACCTGCAAGGTGAATATAGAACAACTGGTTACAAAATAACTACCGAGTGTTTGAAAGCGTATAGTTTTATGATACCACTGCCCATCTAAGACACGAGTGGATCTGACTTTAATTACGAGTGTTTCGTCAACATAATGTGTTGCTTAAAATAATACTTCTGCATCCAGTCTGTGACGCTGTGAGTGTTGCACGGCCAGATGAGGCTGGAGAAGCTGACTCAGATAAGGAAATATATGATATATTATGATATTATATGATCGATGATCTGATTGATGATGTAATATGAATGACACGTCGGCGTCTTCTCTGCATACGGCAGTTTAAACTGTATTTCCTTTATCCTGTAATATGACTCGAGAGATTTTAAACTCCGCACACTGAGTTGATCTCTTTTCTATAGACGCCGGAGGCGGGCAGCGTCAGGTAAAATAAAAAGTGATGTAGCCTTCCCAAACCTGAGCCTCACGTGCCGCCTATGGTTTTCAGTCAGACACCCTTCATTTGGTTTGCTGTTTGATTAGATGTTCCTTTCTGTGGTCTCCTCTCTTCTCTCTGTCAGGTTGTGACGGACATTTTTTGAAAGGAAATAAAAAGTTAAAATCTGAAAATAAAAACAGAGACAGGAGGGACAAACAAAGGTGACTCTTAAAAAGATATATAAAAAAGATATGCTGTATGTTCTCCTCTTTCAGCTTTGAGGTTCAAGATGAATTGTCATTTGCACAAAAAAAAAGAAAGTATTCCAAAAGTATTCTAAAAGTAATCTGCCACCGGTACCAGCGGGGATTGTTGTTAGCTTCTGATGCGCACCCTATTTGTTACAGGCCCACCCTAAAGTACATTTCTGCTGGTTGGTAATGAAACTTTGTGGAGATTTCTGCCTCACAGTATCAGAAATAACACATTTTGAGATAACAGCTTTTAAAGATATGGATTGTAAAATTGATACATTTCATACACACTAAAATGGATAATAGATATCACCATAACACTTCACCAGTTGATTATTATTTCTAAGGAACCTGGGACTGAAGTAGTTTAACCAGAAATGTGTATCTGCGTTGATGAGGGGACCGACAGGTTACACCGGTCCTACGGGGGGAGGAGTCAGCTATGTGTTTTCAGCAGGGGCGGCGGGTGCTGTAGGCTAGTGAAGGCTAAGCTTTCCCAAATATTTGTGTCACTGCATCCTGGTAAAATACAAATATAATGTATACTGTCTGTGTCTTTGACATTAGCGCTGCTAGCCACCTGTGCCCTGTACTACGAAGCCAGTTCAACATACCCTGGATATGTTTGAGTAACAAACTAACTAACAACAACAAACTAACAAACGAGATCTCGCTAAGCGGTCCTACGACGCTGGTTATCAACTCGGTAAATCAAGCCTTGCGCTGCAGTCGGATAGTTTAAAAATCAGCTCCTAAGTTCTAACCCTATCGTCTATTCCTTGACCTCTGAGTGAAACGTCACGGGGTTAAGGGATAGTGGATAGGAGAATTCAAAAGGACTTAGGAGAAGAGACTGCGGTACTTTAGAGAATCCGAATGCACTTTCACTATCCGACGTGTTTATGATGCGCCAGCGGACGTCATTGTGTGCGTCTGCTGCTGTGGGGAAACTATGGAAACTACAGTTTTCTATACAGCGGACTACAACATGGATGTTTAATAAGAACGAGGGACTGCTGTAAACTCATCTAGAGACTCTGCACCGTGCTCTGATGCTGCTGCTTTGCTTTATGAACGTGGACAACAGAGAAACATATTCTTCATGACCAAAGTTGGAATTGAAATAAAAAAGGAAAGTGAAACTTATGCTCGTCACCCTCTCCCTCCGGTCCACATCAATACAAATGATCCCAATACGTATGATTGTATGAACTAAAGATCTTAAAATCAATACAGATGTATTTATTATAAACGTTAGTCCTTAACATCTATCACTGTGTATATCACCATTCAAACATCTTTTAAAAGTTGAACAAACCCCACACAGCTCAGTAAAGACTGAAATGTTGACTTTATTTGATCATTTCAGTGAAAACTAACGTTCATATTTCTCTCTTTGATTATAATACTGATGAATGTTCAAAACAAAGCACTTTGGCAACTTACCACATACGTTTTAAAATGCTTAATAAGCACCGTAACTTTCATGATATAATTTCTCGGTCATAATCGGTTGTTTCCGTGAACGGCCGACTGTTGAGTGACGGCACATGCTGCGGCTGCAAGGCATTGTGGGGCAGCATTTTCGCTTCTCCTGTCGGTTAGGGAGGTCCAGTGGTTCCTAAGCTAAAGGAGGCTATAAAGGAAGTATGAAACCTCCTTTCCTATCATTCTCATCATTCTAGAGAATTCGAACGGCACTTATCATGGCTGCCACTGAGGGACTTCCGGGTCATTTCACTCACTTAGGAAGGTTCCTAAGCTAAATGGACTATTCGACTTCAGCCAGGGTTTCTCTCACCAGCTGAGAGCGTGTTCACGGGGGCGGGGTTAGCTACATTTGAGTTGACCAATCACAAACAGCGACAAGTGCACTGAAAGCGCAGCGTCATACTTCATTAATGAAAAGTAAACTAATATTAGACACATATGAGCTTTAAACATCCATGACTTAAACATATAATCCAGGATACAAGCCACAGAGTTGCACCTGCAAGGTGAATACAGAACAACTGGTTACAAAATAACTACCGAGTGTTTGAAAGCGTATAGTTTTATGATACCACTGCCCATCTAAGACACGAGTGGATCTGACTTTAATTACATTTGACTCGAGTGTTTCGTCAACATAATGTGTAGCTTAAAATAATACTTCTGCATCCAGTCTGTGACGCTGTGAGTGTTGCACGGCCAGATGAGGCTGGAGAAGCTGACTCAGATAAGGAAATATATGATATATTATGATATTATATGATCGATGATCTGATTGATGATGTAATATGAATGACACGTCGGCGTATTCTCTGCATACGGCAGTTTAAACTGTATTTCCTTTATCCTGTAATATGACTCGAGAGATTTTAAACTCCGCACACTGAGTTGATCTCTTTTCTATAGACGCCGGAGGCGGGCAGCGTCAGGTAAAATAAAAAGTGATGTAGCCTTCCCAAACCTGAGCCTCACGTGCCGCCTATGGTTTTCAGTCAGACACCCTTCATTTGGTTTGCTGTTTGATTAGATGTTCCTTTCTGTGGTCTCCTCTCTTCTCTCTGTCAGGTTGTGACGGACATTTTTTGAAAGGAAATAAAAAGTTAAAATCTGAAAATAAAAACAGAGACAGGAGGGACAAACAAAGGTGACTCTTAAAAAGATATATAAAAAAGATATGCTGTATGTTCTCCTCTTTCAGCTTTGAGGTTCAAGATGAATTGTCATTTGCACAAAAAAAAAGAAAGTATTCCAAAAGTATTCTAAAAGTAATCTGCCACCGGTACCAGCGGGGATTGTTGTTAGCTTCTGATGCGCACCCTATTTGTTACAGGCCCACCCTAAAGTACATTTCTGCTGGTTGGTAATGAAACTTTGTGGAGATTTCTGCCTCACAGTATCAGAAATAACACATTTTGAGATAACAGCTTTTAAAGATATGGATTGTAAAATTGATACATTTCATACACACTAAAATGGATAATAGATATCACCATAACACTTCACCAGTTGATTATTATTTCTAAGGAACCTGGGACTGAAGTAGTTTAACCAGAAATGTGTATCTGCGTTGATGAGGGGACCGACAGGTTACACCGGTCCTACGGGGGGAGGAGTCAGCTATGTGTTTTCAGCAGGGGCGGCGGGTGCTGTAGGCTAGGGAAGGCTAAGCCTTCCCAAATATTTGTGTCACTGCATCCTGGTAAAATACAAATATAATGTATACTGTCTGTGTCTTTGACATTAGCGCTGCTAGCCACCTGTGCCCTGTACTACGAAGCCAGTTCAACATACCCTGGATATGTTTGAGTAACAAACTAACTAACAACAACAAACTAACAAACGAGATCTCGCTAAGCGGTCCTACGACGCTGGTTATCAACTCGGTAAATCAAGCCTTGGGCTGCAGTCGGATAGTTTAAAAATCAGCTCCTAAGTTCTAACCCTATCGTCTATTCCTTGACCTCTGAGTGAAACGTCACGGGGTTAAGGGATAGTGGATAGGAGAATTCAAAAGGACTTAGGAGAAGAGACTGCGGTACTTTAGAGAATCCGAATGCACTTTCACTATCCCACGTGTTTATGATGCGCCAGCGGACGTCATTGTGTGCGTCTGCTGCTGTGGGGAAACCATGGAAACTACAGTTTTCTATACAGCGAACTACAACATGGATGTTTAATAAGAACGAGGGACTACTGTGAACTCATCTAGAGACTCTGCACCGTGCTCTGATGCTGCTGCTTTGCTTTATGAACGTGGACAACAGAGAAACATATTCTTCAGGACCAAAGTTGGAATTGAAATAAAAAAGGAAAGTGAAGCTTATGCTCGTCACCCTCTCCCTCCGGTCCACATCAATACAAATGATCCCAATACGTATGATTGTATGAACTAAAGATCTTAAAATCAATACAGATGTATTTATTATAAACGTTAGTCCTTAACATCTATCACTGTGTATATCACCATTCAAACATCTTTTAAAAGTTGAACAAACTCCACACAGCTCAGTAAAGACTGAAATGTTGACTTTATTTGATCATTTCAGTAAAAACTAATGTTCATATTTCTCTTTTTGATTATAATACTGATGAACGTTCAAAACAAAGCACTTTGGCAACTTACCACCTATGTTTTAAAATGCTTAATAAGCACCGTAACTTTCATGATATAATTTCTCGGTCATAATCGGTTGTTTCCGTGAACGGCCGACTGTTGAGTGACGGCAAATGCTGCGGCTGCAAGGCATTGTGGGGCAGCATTTTCGCTTCTCCTGCCGGTTAGGGAGGTCCAGTGGTTCCTAAGCTAAAGGAGGTTATAAAGGAAGTATGAAACCTCCTTTCCTATCATTCTCATCATTCTAGAGAATTCGAACGGCACTTATCATGGCTGCCACTGAGGGACTTCCGGGTCATTTCACTCACTTAGGAAGGTTCCTAAGCTAAATGGACTATTCGACTTCAGCCAGGGTTTCTCTCACCAGCTGAGAGCGTGTTCACGGGGGCGGGGTTAGCTACATTTGAGTTGACCAATCACAAACAGCGACAAGTGCACTGAAAGCGCAGCGTCATACTTCATTAATGAAAAGTAAACTAATATTAGACACATATGAGCTTTAAACATCCATGACTTAAACATATAATCCAGGATACAAGCCACAGAGTTGCACCTGCAAGGTGAATACAGAACAACTGGTTACAAAATAACTACCGAGTGTTTGAAAGCGTATAGTTTTATGATACCACTGCCCATCTAAGACACGAGTGGATCTGACTTTAATTACATTTGACTCGAGTGTTTCGTCAACATAATGTGTTGCTTAAAATAATACTTCTGCATCCAGTCTGTGACGCTGTGAGTGTTGCACGGCCAGATGAGGCTGGAGAAGCTGACTCAGATAAGGAAATATATGATATATTATGATATTATATGATCGATGATCTGATTGATGATGTAATATGAATGACACGTCGGCGTCTTCTATACGGCAGTTTAAACTGTATTTCCTTTATCCTGTAATATGACTCGAGAGATTTTAAACTCCGCACACTGAGTTGATCTCTTTTCTATAGACGCCGGAGGCGGGCAGCGTCAGGTAAAATAAAAAGTGATGTAGCCTTCCCAAACCTGAGCCTCACGTGCCGCCTATGGTTTTCAGTCAGACACCCTTCATTTGGTTTGCTGTTTGATTAGATGTTCCTTTCTGTGGTCTCCTCTCTTCTCTCTGTCAGGTTGTGACGGACATTTTTTGAAAGGAAATAAAAAGTTAAAATCTGAAAATAAAAACAGAGACAGGAGGGACAAACAAAGGTGACTCTTAAAAATATATATAAAAAGGATATGCTGAATGTTCTCCTCTTTCAG
>CM070491.1:8894801-8949318 GCA_036324585.1 Champsocephalus esox
TGTGTGTGTGTGAGACTGCCGCATAGCCAAGACCGGAAACAGCGATAATTATGGTGGCTATCATTAGCAGCTAACTTTTACTCTGATTCTGATTTTACCAGAATTTGTATCATTGTACCGAGAGTGCATCACTTAACACAACACAAAGTTTCTACAAAGAGACAAAAGTTGCTGTTATAATTGTTAGTGTGTGTTTAAAAACAGACAGTGAAAAACTTGAAAGGATATGGCATTCAACTAAGCTCAAAGAATATTGTTTAATTTGGCATGATAATCTCAATGACTATAAGAAAGCAATCCGTAAAGCGAGAGCAGCTTATTACTCATCATTAATACAAGAGAAGAAGAATAATGCAAGATTTATTTTCAGCACTGTAGCCAGGCTGACAGAGAGCCACAGCTCTATTGAGCCTTCTATTCCTATAGCACTCAGTAGTAATGATTTTATGTGCTTTTTTAATGATACAATTATTACTCTTTAGAAACAACATTAAGTGTTATCATCAGCTCCTGGAGATGTAAGGTCGAATACAACACTAGTAATTTAGAATGCCTTTCTCCCATGAGTTCAATTATTCTTTCTTCTAAACCAATAACGAGTATCTTAGACCCGATTCCAACTAAACTATTAAATTAAGTTTTCCCATTAATTAACACTGGTTTATTAAATATATTTAATATGTTTTTACTATCAGGCTATGTTCCACAATCATTCAAAGTAGCAGTGATAAAACAGCTTCTTAAAAAGCACAACCTCGATCCAGAGGTTTTAGCCAACTATAGACCTATTTCTAATCTTCGGTTCCTCTCAAACATTCTTGAGAAAGCAGTCGCAAAATAGTTGTGTGATTACTTAAAAAATAGAGCCGGGACTCGATTAAAAAAAGTAATCTAATTAATTAGAGGCTTTGTAATTAATTAATCGCATTTTTAATCAAATATACATATTTGACCTGAGAACAGTGATAAGCAATTTTCACATGGATTTTACTCCAAGTGGTCTACAGTCCAAGTGCATGACATTAAGGATTTTGGGAGATGGCCCTGTGGGCCATCTAAGCTAATTTACAGATGGCCCTGAGCCCAATAATCCATGACAAACTGGAGTTGAGACCAGGAGGCAGAGTCGCAGTCTTACACGCTTCTCTGCGCTCTCTCCTCGGCAGTCACCCATAGGAATCCCGAACCCAATAAAATACCCAATATTAGCGGTGTGTGTGTCTGCCCAAGGACAATTTAAGGTAAAACCTAATAGAGGTGTCATACATAATAACCTAATAAAAGTAAATGTAACAACTACTACAGTGCAACAAAACAGGAAGATTAAATGTGGTCTCTTAAACATAAGATCTCTAACATCTAAAGCAATATTGGTAAATGATTTAATATCAGATTATAATATTGATATATGCTGTCTCACTGAAACTTGGTTGAGACATGAAGAATATGTCAGCATAAATGAGGCCACTCCACTCAGCCATGTCAACACTCATATTGCTCGAGGCACGGGCCGAGGAGGTGGAGTTGCAGCAATCTTTGACTCAAGTTTACTTGAGGTATGTAATTATACCTCTTTTGAAAGCCTTGTTTTTAGTCTTACGCATCCAACCTGGAAAACTTTGCAGCCAATCTTATTTGTTACAGTGTATCGTGCACCAGGTCCTTATTCAGAATTCTTATCAGAATTCTCTGAGTTTTTATCAACTTTGGTTCTTAAAACAGACAAAGTAATTATCGTAGGTGACTTTAATATTCATGTTGACGATGATAAAAATAGCCTTACTGTTGCATTTAACTCTATATTAGATTCTGTTGGTTTCTGTCAGAGTGTAAATAAACCAACCCACTGTTATAATCACACTCTCGACCTTGTTCTGACTTATGGTATTGAAATTGAGCAACTATTAGTCGAACCGCATAATCCTGCTTTATCCGACCATTTCTTAGTAACTTTTGAAGTACTGTTACTAGACTACAAAGCATTAGTCAAAAGCTCTTGCAGCAGAAACCTATCTGTTAGTGCTATAGCCACATTTAAGGAAGAGATTCCACCAATACTTAACTCGATAGCATGTCTGCATGTAAGGGAGGAAACGTATACAAAATGTACACCACCCCAAATTGATCATGTTGTTGATAGTGCTATAGATGCGCTGCGAATAAAATAAGACTCTGTTGCTCCTTTGAAAAAGAAGAAAATAAAACAACATAGATTAGCTCCATGGCATAATGCCGAAACCCGCAAAATAAAGCAAAAGTCGAGACAACTTGAAAGGATATGGCGTTCCACTAAACTTGAAGAATCTCGTTTAATTTGGCATATTACTCTCAATGAATATAAGAAAGCACTGCGTAAAGCGAGAGCAGCATACTACTGTTCATTAATAGATGAGAATAAGAATAATGCAAGATTTATTTTCAGCACTGTAGCCAGGCTGACAGAGAGCCACAGCTCCATTGAGCCTTCTATTCCCATAGCACTCAGTAGTAATGATTTTATGTGCTTTTTTAACGATAAAATTGTTACTCTTAGAAACAAAATAAATGACCTCTTGCCTTCGACCAGTATAGTGTTATCAACAGCTCCCGGAATCGTAAGTTCTAATATTACACTAGATAGTAAACTAGAATGCTTTTCAGCCATTAACCTTGAACAATTACATTCAATGATTCTCTCTTCTAAACCATCAACGTGCATGTTAGACCCAATTCCAACTAAGCTGTTGAAGGAAGTTTTTCCATTAATTAGCACTTCTTTATTAAATATTATGAATATGTCTTTATTATCAGGCTATGTTCCACAATCATTCAAAGTAGCAGTGATAAAACCGCTTCTTAAAAAGCACAACCTCGATCCAGAGGTTTTAGCCAACTATAGACCTATTTCTAATCTTCCGTTCCTCTCAAAAATTCTTGAGAAAGCGGTCGCAAAACAGTTGTGTGATTACTTAAAAAACAATGATTTATTTGAAGATTTTCAGTCTGGCTTTAGAACACATCATAGCACAGAGACAGCTCTGGTTAAAGTCACAAATGATATTCTAATAGCTTCAGACAAGGGACTTGTCTCTATTCTTGTTTTGCTCGATCTCAGTGCTGCATTTGATACTATCGACCATGATATCCTATTGCAAAGACTAGAGCACTTGGTTGGCATACAGGGAACTGCTTTAGGCTGGTTTAGGTCCTATCTATCTGAACGCTCTCAGTTTGTACGTGTCAACGATGAATCTTCCACGCAAACCAAAGTTAGCCATGGAGTGCCACAGGGCTTAGTGCTCGGACCTATTTTGTTCACATTATATATGCTTCCGTTAGGCAATATTATAAGGAATCATTCTGTAAACTTTCATTGTTATGCGGATGATACTCAACTATATTTATCAATCAAGCCTGATGAAATTAATCATCTAAATAAAATTCAAGACTGCCTTAAGGACTTAAAAACGTGGATGACCTTAAACTTTTTGATGTTAAACACGACCAAAACTGAAGTTATTGTACTTGACCCGAAGAATCTACGAAACAAATTATCTAAAGATATACTAACTATGGATGGCATTAATTTGGCCTCCAGTGAGACTGTAAGGAATCTTGGTGTTATATTTGATCAGGATTTATCCTTTAACGCCCACATAAAATCAATTTCAAGGACCGCCTACTTCCATCTACGTAACATTGCAAAAATCAGGCATATCTTGCCTCAAAACGATGCAGAGAAACTAGTCCATGCATTTGTTACTTCTAGGCTGGATTATTGTAACTCTTTACTATCAGGGAGTACCAAGAAGTCAATCAAGTCGCTTCAGCTGATTCAAAATGCTGCGGCTCGTGTACTAACCAGAGTTAGGAAAAGGGACCACATTACTCCTGTTCTGGCTGCCTTACACTGGCTCCCTATAGAACACAGGATAGAATTTAAAATTCTTCTTCTCGCCTACAAAGCCCTTAATGGGCAGGCGCCATCTTACCTTAAAGAACTCATTATACCCTACTGTCCTACTAGGGCATTGCGTTCCAAGAATGCAGGGTTGTTGGTTGTTCCTCGAGTCTCTAAAAGTACAATGGGAGCCAGAGCCTTTTCTTATCAAGCTCCACATTTGTAGAATCAGCTTCCAGTTTGTGTTCGGGTGGCAGACACCCTATCCGTTTTTAAGAGTGCGCTTAAGACCTTCCTTTTTGATAAAGCTTATAGTTAGGGCTGATTAGATTCAGCCCCTAGTTTTGCTGATATAGGCTTAGTTTGTCGGGGGACATCTTACTTCTTCCTTCTCTCTGTCTATACCCGTGTACTCTCATGTTCCGATTAACCCAGCTTCCCCAAATGTCTTTCTTTTTGGGGTCTATATATGCTGGGATCCGGAGTCATGGATGATCCTGCGGTCCTGTGTCCTGGATCGCGAGCGCTGGATCTTGAGTCGTGGTCTTGGATCATAGGTCCTGGATGGATATCCTTGTGGATTCATCTTCCTATTATACACACATGCATTTCCAAACATTTGGACTACCTATGTTGCAAATGTATTATCTTTTCAATTTACACACGGCATCTATTGCACGTCTGTCCGTCCTGGGAGAGGGATCCCTCCTCTGTTGCTCTCCCTGAGGTTTCTCCCATTTTTCCCTTTAAACTGGGTTTTCTTTGGAAGTTTTTCCTTGTACGATGTGAGGGTCTAAGGACAGAGGGTGTCCTATTGTCATACTGATATTCTGTACACACTGTGAAGACCACTGAGACAAATGTAACATTTGTGATATTGGGCTATATTAATAAACATTGATTGATTGATTGATTAAATAGAGATTGCCCTGAAAAAGGCACGCGAACGAAATGGCACGAAGGGTTTGGGGGGCCTCCGTCCCCCTAGAAATTTTTTATTTTTGCAGGTCTTAGATGCTGTCTGGTGCATTCTCTAGACTGAAATATAAGATGAACCACCACAATATTATATTGTACAATTTCAATTTTATTCTTCATTTCACTTGTTTGTTTGTTCTTGTTTGTGTTTGCTCGCTTGCATTCCCTGCATAGCTATAAGAAATACTTAAGTTGTTGGTCAAAACACTTTCCGTCTGATGAAGGCAAATGCCTTCCCAGATGGAAAAAAGTAGAAAACATTACATTCAGTTATAACTGCCAAAACAAACATTATTTACACAATTATGGCCCCTGTTAAAAATGTTTGTAATGTTAACTACTGTAAGTTGGTCGAACGAATGCCTCCTCATCCGGAAGCTGACCGAGCAGACCCGAGCAGCAGTCGAGAGGAGCCGAGCGCATCCGCGAAGCACACGTCAGAGTTCCCGTTAGCCGGCAAATCAAAATATCTTCGGTCAAAATAATTTCCCTTTAGAGCAATACCGCTTCAGTTGCGCCACTTATGTGACAGACAAGAAGAGTATGTGACAGACAAGAATAGTCAACTCTAATGTCTAACACTTAATGTGGAGAAAGAGATGTCCTGTATGGGTTGATTGTGTTCCGGTGGGCATGTAAACAAATGCATAATGCTGCGCTATACTTTGTGGCCTCATCCAGTTGCATAGCGACACTTATTGTGTAGTTGTCTTTTAATAAGCAGGTAGTCATATCATTAGCTAGAACTAGCTGGATCTGATCGATATGGACATAAACGCGAGTGAAGTCTAATCTGACGGGAGAGAGAGATCAGCTGCTGCTGACGAGTCGAGACTCGACACGCAGCTCTGCATAACCACATGCAGCGGTGAGCAGAACAAAACACACACTTCAGGTTATCACACGTAGCTATTTTAATTACCTCTCAAACTACCTAAACTAGCTATAGATATGTTTAGTTTTACTGTCGGGTCACTCATTACTGGATCCGCGAGCTGCATGATACTGGCATAACCAACAGCAGGTGAGGCTTCATTGCCCGAGCTAAATACTAGATGGCCCCGGGCCATCGGGCAGTCCTTAATGTCGAGCCCTGAATTGCAATCCAGTGAGCCAGGGAGTTGGTTATTTTCTCAGACGTGGACTGACTTATCCTGGCCCTGAAACCAGTCATCTGGTTGAGTGTGGGTTGGGTCAGGGTGTGGTTCCTTGCACTCGGAGTCGGGCTAACGTCCACGCTAGCTGCTACATGCTTTGCATTTAGGTGATACCTTAAGGCCCTGACACACCAAGCAGTCACCAGAGGACTAGCCAACGCTGAAGTCGGCTGTTGCCTGGCCGTGTTCTCCTGCGTTTTGGCCATGTGTCGCACGGGAACACACCGCACCGATTTCAATGCGTGAGTGGCAATAACTCTCCTTACCAGCAGGCGGCGGTCGTGTGTATTCGTCATTCAAAAGAGGCAACAACCGGAAAACAGAGAAGAAGAAGAGTATCTTTTCTCCGTAATATCATACAGAGCTGGCCTCTCCTGGATCAAGGTGATGAGCAGGTCTTCGTTTGCATCATTCCAGATCGCCATGATGAGATGAAAATGAATAGCAGTCTGTGTGTGCCTTCTTAAATCGTTTGTTTACGTCCCTCACTTCCGCTTCGCTTCTCATGCACTGATTCGCTAGCTGAACAGCTAATCAGAGTGATTATTTGGTCCGACTGCCAGACCCGATGCATGGCCGATTCAACATCTGGCAGTCCAAATAAGGCGTGTCACGGTCGACGGTTCAGGACACACCAACCTGACTACGGCGCCGCGAATGCCCGACAGCCTCTGACGGCCTCTGACTCCCAAAATCGGGTTGGTGTGTCAGGGCCTTTAAGGCCGATTTAAAAAAAGTTATCTAATTAATTAGAGGCTTTGTAATTAATTAATCGCATTTTTAATCAAATATACATATTTGACCTGAGAACAGTGATAAGCAATTTTCACATGGATTGTACTCCAAGTGGTCTACAGTCCAAGTGCATGATATTAAGGATTTTGGGACATCACGTTGAATCGGCCATGCATCGGCCATGCATCGGGTCGGACCATGCTGGCAGTCGGACCAAGCAATCACTCTGATTGGCTGTTCAGCTAGCGAATCAGTGCATGAGAAGCGAAGCGGAAGTGAGGGACGTAAACAAACGATTTAAAAGAAGACACACACAGACTGCTATTCTTTTTCATCTCATCATGGCGATCTGGAACGACACAAACGAGGACCTGCTGATCACCTTGATCCAGGAGAGGCCAGCTCTGTACGATATTACGGAGAAAAGATACTCTAACCGAGTAGTGAAAACCGGTCTCTGGCGAGAGATTGAAACGCAACTTGGTTTCTCGGGTAAGATTATCTTTTTCATCAATTGAGCTCTTTAGCAGATACTGTTGGCTTTTTATTGTTTGCCAGTGTACAGTGACGATAATGTGAAATGTAATTTATTATTTCCACCTTGTGTTGTGTTGTTATCTTGTTGCTAGCTGTTGCTAGCTGTGCAGTTTGGCACTGCATATAGATATGAATTGGACATGCTAACTAGCCACAATGCTTACATCGTTTATTTGTGTGCTTCAGAGAAAGAGCTGAGGAAGAAGTGGGATTCTCTGCGAACCCAGTACACCCGGTACAGGAAACTTGCCCTTTCGGGTAGCTGTGGAGCATCAAAGACAGGCAGACAGCAGTGGGTCCTGGCCAGGTTGCAGTTTATAGAGCCCTACACCAAAAGGAAGGAGAGTACTTCAAACCTCACCATCACGGTAACTATTTTATTTGTTGAGTACAAATAATGGTTTCTTGCTTCTTTCATTTACAAAAACATTATTTTCATTCATTTGGTGGTTACAGTGTTAAATATAACAATAACAGAATAATATATATATTATTGTATTATAGCTTATAGCTTATGAAATTCACCATGGGATCAATAACGCTTTTATCTTAACCTAAAATAATGCATGATAAAATATGTCTTATATTTTGTATTGTTCTGAATCTTCTAGAAGTATGTCTTTAGCATCTGAATAGAGCCATTACAATGTGTCTACAATGTACCTCTCACACTTGACCACACCCCAAACTAATGGCACACACATTTCAGGGTATTGTTTTGTTATGAATGCTTAGTAAATAGTTTTAAGAAGCCATGGTATTAAATCCAACTAACTGTGAATTTATTTTAAAACATTTAAGGAACGTCCGGTGGCTGCAGAATCACTCCCCGAGGGCACCAGCGGTGAAACCTCAACCAGCACCACAGAGGAGGACTCCACCCACTTTGATGCTGAGCCCTGCACTCCCCTGGCAGAATCCACCATCTGCACCACACCGGCACCGCTCGGAGAGAGGCCAAGCACTCGAAGGCCTCCGGCGAAGCGCAGGATGACGCAGGATTCGCAGGAGGAGTCCGCCGTTGAGGCGTCGTCCAAAGCATTGCTGGAGGAGCTAAAAATAAGACTGGCACAGTTGGCCCCAGTTGACGATGAAATCGCGGTCCAAGCCAAAGTGTTCGAGCACAGACTGCGGAATTTGCCACCTCATCATATGCGAGGCGACTTGAATTTGGTCCAAAATGGCTATTTTGATTGCCTAGAGGGTAGTCATCATTACACTTGTCTCTAGACATGTCACTTGCCCTGTATTTTTGTACATTCGCTCATTTTTAAAGATGTGGCCCATTTTATTTTTTCAGAGAGTTGTGGCATAGTATTTTTATTGTATTTGTATTGAATGTTCACTTTTTGTATTGTTTTGATAATAAAACACTTTTTACCGATACTGCAAATTGCAAAACTTTATTTCGTACTACATAACACAACATAGAATGATTTATTTCTGCTTCAGAGAGCTGAAGTGGAGGAGCCGATTTAAATTACATTATATGAAATTCACCATGGGATCAATAACATTTTATCTTCACCTATTTGACAAAATATGTCTTGATTATATTTGGTAGTGTTCTGAATCTTCAAAGTTAACTGAAGTTATCAAATAAAGTGGAGCAGTAATGTAAAGTTGCAGGATTATTCTCAAGTACCTTAGCATTGTCCTTAAATACAGTGTCTAAGTGAATGAGATAGTCTACCACTGTTCATTGTTCAAGATTGAAATGTAAATGGGTAAGCCGGTTTTCTGGCCCTCTATTCACATGTATATATAGCCTTTCATACGTGATGGTTTCTTCATTCTCGCACTGTTGTGGAGCAGAGCTATATAGTTGCAGGATTAGTCCCAAGTACCTCAATATAATTATAGTATGTCTGCACTTTATGTGCTCATTTCATCATTCAGTCATGTATTTTATATTCTACTAAAACTGAATCAAACCATAAACAAGGTGGCCGGTTGGGATTACCATATATATATATATATATATATATATAAAATATATCTGCATTATTTGATCCCACTTTATGCTTTGCTCTTGTTGCTTATTTTACACTGATTTGATATCTTATGTGTCTGCCCCTCTGTTAATTCTCCCATTATCCTCCTCAATCTGCCTACAAGTATTTTAATGTTGTAGCTGTTACTATACACAATACTAATGCTAGGGCTGCAACTGACAGTTATGTAGGCACATTGTTATTGCTTCTTATCGCTGTGTGATTAAAAGAATAAACACAAATAGCAGGATAGGCAATGCTAAACTTTATTTCGTACCTTCATACAAACATAACACAACATTAGAATGAGCTTTTATCAACGCCTACATGATGATAACCTGTGAACATGACAGGAAAATCCACATGACATTAATACAGAGCGGGCAGAACTGAAATCTGCATTCAAAGAATACACTTTACCAAAGCTTGAGGAAAATATCACAACACAACCCCTTTATGAGCCAAACCACCATGAAAGAAAACTATGGTGCTATATCTTATCCCACTGAAAAGGCACTGCACCGATACCGTTAAAATATTGGCATAGTTCATCCCTGTGATGCTTGGCTCGAGCTGGATTATTGGTGGTGGGTGGCAGGGTGGCTTGCCGTAGGTCAGGGTCTTGTCTCCAGCTTCCTGGGACAGTGCCATGATCAGGTCCTTCCTGGTCAACAACTCCCGCCATGTATGTGCTACAGTTCTCTGTGCGCAGGAAGTTTTGCAGAGCACATCAAGCCAAAACAATGGCCTCCACTTTGGCAGTGTCTTGAATGTTTATGGTGGTTAGGAAGACCCGAAAACGGTTGGCTAGGATGCCAAAGGCATTTTCTACCACCCTCCGAGCCCGTGACAGCCTGTAGTTGAAGATGCGTTGCTCTACAGCTAGCCTGCGGTTCGGATAGGGCTTCATGAGGTACTCTTTCAGGGGAAATGCCTCATCTGCCACAATGTGGTAACAAACCGCCTGGTAAGAAGCAGGAAGTGGTGCAGGTGCAGGGATGTTGAATGTCCTATTCTCCAAGGCATCCTGCAGTGAGCATCCACCAAACACACCACCATCTGAAATCCTCCCATTACAACCTACATCTACATACAAGAACTTGTAGTTGCTGTCGACCAGTGCCGTTAGCACTATTGAAAATGTATGTTTGTAGTTGAAGTAGGTTGATCCAGTTCCTGGAGGCGGGCGGATGTTGATGTGTTTCCCATCCAGGGCACCTAGGCAGTTTGGGAAGTCCCACTGAGTCTGGAATCCATCAGCTACTTGCTGCCACTCTTCCACTGAGTCTGGGCGCTGAAAAACAAAACATATATTTTTTAAGACCCATGCTTTATATGGCAAACCAAACATGTGCTGTTCAAATGCCTACAGACCTCACTGTATTACATAGAGTTTGCACAGTAAAACCAGTAAGTATCCACACATACCTTCAGGTATTTCTCTTTTAAAAGAGAAATACCTGAAATCGGTGCGGTCTGTTCCCGTGCGACACATGGCCAAACGCAGGAGAACACGGCCAGGCAACAGCCGACTTCAGCGTCGGCTAGTCGGCTGGTGACTGCTTGGTGTGTCAGGGCCTTTAGGCTTGATGTGCTGCGGTGATATGCACATTCTTTTTTGCATAATTTGCCCACAACATATGCTCTTGTCGACGCTTCCATCCGTCCGTTTTTTAAAACAAAATGTCCCATCCACGGGGCGACCAAAGCGGTCTCATCAGCTTGTTCTTCATGTTTGACTATTGTTCACCGTGGTTTGTTGTTGTTTGAAGTCCCATGCTGAAGTCATGAACGTTAGTTGGTGCTCCAGTATAATCGGTACTCCTGAAACTCATCCAGTGAGAAACGTTCCGCTGTGCAACAATAAGTGCGATTAAATTGCGATTAAAATGCGTTAATTTTTTTAACACGTTCATTTTTGTGTAATTAATTAATCTTAATTAACGCGTTAAAGTCCCTTTGGCATAAAGGGAACCGTTTTATTCTGGTTTAGGTCCTATCTAACTGAACGGTCTCAGTTTGTATGTGTCAACAATGAATCTTCCATGCAAACTGAAGTTAGCCATGGAGGACCTATTTTGTTCACATTATATATACTTCCGTAAGGCAATATTATAAGGAACCACTCTGTACATTTTCATTGTTATGCGGATGATACACAATTATATTTATGTCTCAAGCCTGATAAATAAAAATAAAGAACTACGACAGATGTAATATATTTAATGCAGCCGAACCAAAATGATTTTATCTTTTACAAAACATTTTTTTTATATGGAATGCAGTTGGAGGTCAACCAATCACAGAGCTTGAAAACTAATCACGGGGTTTGTCAAAGAGAGCACATGGTGTAGTCCAGCGTCATATATATAGAAGAGTTACGATAACGGAAGTCCAAAAACGGTTATCGTCACGTAGTTCATGTAGACGAGGATCGTTCCCCGGAAGTTCATGGCGGGCAATGTGAATGCATTGATAACAGGAGATAGAACTACGATGTTTGGTAATTATTAGTAAATAAAGGTTTTGATTTGCAATATTTATACAGCAAATCGATATGTGTATGTACATTACATCAATATGTTTCAAAAATAAAATGGAATTTGCTAATATTAAGTGATAATATTAGGATTAGTGTGAACAACTAGTTTAAATGTTAGGCTAACAGTGCCTTGGGTTAGGTTGGGGAAGAGCGCAGTCACTGGCTCTCGGTAGATAGGTGTTTAAAAAACATTAAAAACCTCCGTAAACATAAACCTTATAAAAACCCTTTTAAAAGCATCATAAAAGCTCCGTGAGGACAAGACCGTTTCAGATGAATGGTTAAAAAGTGCAGAGCGGAGCCGGACCACGGAACGGCGGCAGAGTATGCCCAAAAAGCAGATCTCCCCGTCCCAGGATCTGGAGGGTGGTGTGTGTGTGTGTTTGTGTGTGTGTGTGTGTGTGTGTGTGTGTGTGTGTGTGTGTATCGATGTATCTACGTGTGTGTGCGTGTGCGGAGCTTGTCCCAATGAAATCCATCAAAGCCCCCTAAATGAGAGGGGGATCTAAAATGGCCCATTTAAAAGTGAATCCAGTTCTATTAGTAAAAGCCGTGCATGGTAGTGTAAGTGCAGTTAAAACACAAGTGCAATGATACAAATATAAATAATTAAAACATTCTCCCCAGTGATATGAATTTAAAAGGTAAAGGGAGTGTAAAAATTAACTAATAATAATAAAATAAAGGAAGGCACACCGGGTTAGTAAAATCGTATATAATGAACTGGATGTCACTGAAAAACAGAAACCATTAAAATCGAGGTCGGTAAGTTTAAAAGATTCCAAAGGGTTAGCCGTTTTTTATTTAAAAGGGTGGCAGGGAGGTGAAGAGTTCCCCCCTGCGGGTGGTTTTCTAGCCTCCAGGTAATAAAATAATTTAAAATAAATATAAATAAACAAATAAAAGCGTCCCTCCTCATGTGGCTTTGATCATTTTCAGATAAAAACATACACATAAATACATTTAAAATTATAAAACATGTAAGAAGTAATAAAAACATAAATATGAACACCATTAAGATAAATAAGATAGTGCTGAAAACATGCGATAAAAATGTAGCACACCAATAAAAAAAGTCCAGATGAGGAGGATCAATAAATAATTAATAAATAAATAAATATCAGCGCTAAAATACGTGGAGGGCGGATTAATACAGGCTGACACACCCGCAGAGAAGGGAACCCAAATCACCCGTCTGCAGGGAGAGGTGAGGAGATCACACAGGTTAAAACATGTTTGAGTGGTGGGAGGCGGACCCATCAATTGTATTTTTCATTTAGTCCGCCCGGGTCAATGGTGCCCAGGCGATGGATCCACCTCCGCTCCGCCGCTCACCTCTGGCCCGTGCTCTAGCCGCTGCTGCTCTCCAGGCCCATTGATTGTACACTCTGGAGGCCATGGAGTTTAAAATGGTTGTATAAAACGCTCGTGCCGTCCCCGTCTCTAATTCGATATTGATGTTGTTTAATTCTGAGGCTGATCTCATTGCGCGTTTCCCCCACATAGAGTCTCTGGCAGGCCTTGCACCTAATTGCATAAATAGCGTTTTTTGTGTTAGGTGTCAAGGCCTGCCGTACGTTGCTCCCCTCTCGAGAGAAGGGATTGAAAACGTGGGGGAGGCGAACGAAACCAACCTCAGAGACCCGAGGCGCCTCCCTAGTTTTGATGCCTTTATTTAATTTTGTGTGGACCAGGAGGTCCTGGAGATTTTTATTACGTCGGTAGGCGGAGATCAGCCGGCACGGTCGCAGCGCGTCACAGCCGCCCCTGGCTCCCTCAAAATTGGCCTTTAGTTTGCCTAACAGGCTGGTCAGGCTCCCTGAGTAGGTTGTGATGAGGGGGGCCAGGGCAGGGCCGGACGGCCTGGCGGAGATGTCGCTGTATTTCTCCATGAAGGCGCGGCTGACCTCCGCCTTAATGCTTCTAAGGAAGCGCCTCGAATAGCCCCTGGGTCTCAGCGCACTAAAGTGGATTCTGGTAGCCTCCTCCACATCCTCCGCGAGGGTGCATATCCTGTGGAAGCGGATCAGCTGGGACTTAATCAGGCCTCTGTACGTGTGCCCAGGGTGATAGCTGGTTTTATGGAGGAGTGCGTGGCGATCTGTGTCCTTAAAGAATACCCTGGTGGCAAGTGTCTTGCTGTGGTCGCTGGAGCTGCGGAAAAACACCCCAGTGTCGAGGAACTCCACAGTGTGTGTATGTAACTGGTGTTTGAGTTTTATTTTAGGGTGATGTGTGTTGAGGATGTCTGAGAAGGTGAGGAAGTCCTGTTCTGTGTGGTGCCAGAGGCCAAAGATATCATCCAAGTACCGGAAGTACAGAAGGGGTTTGAGGAGGGGTTTAGTAAAGACCGTTTCCTCCCAATGGGCCAGGTAAATATCCGCGTAGGCTGGCGCGTATTTCCGGCCCATCGCACAACCACACAGCTGGAGGTAGTGGTCATTGTTAAACATAAAATCATTGCGGGTGAGTGTGAGGTGGAGCAACTGAATGATTTGGCTGTCGGGTCTGGATGGGTCTGGGTTTTTATTGAAGTGCTGAATTGCGGTGAGGCCAAGTGGGGTTTCAATGTTGGTGTAAAGGGATACTATGTCTATGGAGCAAATGAGAGTGTGGCTGGGTACTGTGAGGTTTTTTATTTTGTTGACAAAATCATACGTGTCTCTGAGATAACTGGGGTGGAGTTTTGATAGGGGATTAATAAAATGATCTATGTATTCTGTTATGTTGTATGATTCTGAACCGCAGTCGCTGATGATGGGGCGGCCGACCGGAACCACAGAGGGGACCGTCCACGTCTCCACAGGCTTGTGGATCTTTGGGAGCAGGTAGAAGAGGCGGCCATCCAGATATTGTTTTTGTTTTTTGTTTATGATTTTGTTAGTGTAAAGTGTTGCTGTAATGTCCCTAACTAGTGTTTGTGTTTCCAATTGAAGTGGGTGCGTCAGTGATCTGTAGTATGTGTTGTCATTTAACTGCCTATGTGCTTCCAATATATAATTGTCCCTATCTTGTATGACTATTTGGCCCCCCTTATCTGCAGGTTTGATGACTATGTGTTGGCTGTTACCTAATGTTTTAATAATTTGTAATTGTTCCTGGCTAATGTTGTGTGTGCTGTGTGGAAGGGGGCGCCAATGTGTGAGTGCTAGTAGCTATTAGTTGTGTTATTTCAGGTGTTAATGTTGCGGTGTGTGGTTCCCAGGTGGACGGTCCGGTGAACAGAACAGGCTCCCGCCCCTGGCTCCCCAGGAAGTGGTCCATGATCTTAATCCGCCTGTGGAAGGCATGGAGGTCGGCCCTGATCTCCGGTCGGGTGGGGAGTTTGGGTGTTGGAATGAATGATAAGCCTTTTTCCAGTAGCTCCAGCTGTGCGGTCGTGGGGGAGAAAACGGCAGAGAGGTTGGTTATATTTGAGCGGTGGGGAGTTGTGATGCAATTATGATCCCCGTTCAGTAGTTTAAATGCTGCTTCCAGTACCTGAGTAACATCTCGGCCGTCTGCAGGGTCAACCCAGTCTCACGGCATTTCGTGTTCACTAACACGATTTTTAATCTATTGATTCGTGTTCACCATCACGATTTGTCCCTTTTTTTCGTGTTGCACAGGACGATTTTAAAAGCAATGTATTTCTACTGGTAACGTGTTTCGTGCCTGCAGGCTGCAGCACGTCTTTTTCTCCGGTCGGGTCGTGGAAGACCGGAAGCTGTGTGGTTCATAAAAACATGTTCTTTCTCAATATCAAACCACAGTTATTGCTTTTATTTTAAATCGTATAATTTCGGACTTTTGTTGTCGTAAATAAATGGGCTCAGAGCCTCAGGATACTGAAATCTGTATTTTTTAAATCTTTTTTTCCTTCTAATTTGTTATTCTTTTCAAAATAACACACTGTTATTTACTCACCAATAACACTCAATTATCCTTGCTTTTATTTATTGGTTTAATTCCATAATCTCGTGCTTTTTTGGCGTCCGTCAGGAACTGAATTTCAAAATAAATATAACCGGAAACAGACATAGGCATTTCGAGCGATTACCCAAGATCCTCAGCTATGGTTTGAAGCTCGTTGATTGGATGTGTTAGCCGCAATGCATGCTGGGATTTGGTGTTTATATTATATGAAATCCGGAAAACATTTTAAAAGTATAAAATAATACTGAATTCCGAGTGCTCTTGCTTTTCTCTTTGAAAGTCATCACATAACGGCATTGTAATACACGGTTCGGCTGCATTACATATTAAAGATCTGCCGTAGAACTTTCTTTATTTATAGCGCCCTGATGAGAAGACCTTTGGAAAAACTGGAAGAAATGCCGCCGAAACTGAATACTTGACGTGGATCATAAATATATCAACAATTAAACAACATCTTCAATTTCTCTTCACACAATACGTCTCCTTGCAGTATCAACACTAATTCGGCTGACTTTTACATTTGATCTAATTCATAGATAGGTTATATTTACACCATAACGGTGCACAGCTGAGAGAAAAGGACTGTAGTTTTTAAAGATATTTCTGATTTTCTTTGAATGTAAGAATGTAAATACTGAGTCTGAAATAGTATAGCAATATGCTGTAAAATGATGTGAAAGCATGAATAAAACTATACATCTTCAGATGTTGTACACTATAATACAAAGTTATTATGGCTGTGTGCACCTTGTGTGCACCTCCTAGTGGTTAAAGCACGTTATTGCATTATTGTACAGAGTACATACT
This sequence comes from Champsocephalus esox, assembly GCA_036324585.1. Lineage (NCBI taxonomy): Eukaryota > Metazoa > Chordata > Actinopteri > Perciformes > Channichthyidae > Champsocephalus > Champsocephalus esox. The sequence continues at coordinate 8,911,350 of CM070491.1, forward strand.
TTCATAGGGGGAAAGTATAAATATAGAAATATAGAATATAAAAAATCAAGAAGATATTATAAGTGATCTCTACAATAAAACAGTTTAGTGCAGGATGTACACAGATATTAATAGGAGGAGGTGCAAAACAGAACAACGGATTAACCTTTATTTAAACATTAAATATTAAGCCTGACAAAGTAATTAACGTCTAATATATTGCTTTCCTGCAATGTTAACTATGTTGAAGCACTTATTTTAACTGATATTATACACATTAATTATACTCTTATGTATGTAGATAGAATAAGAAATGTGCAGAATATGAGTTTAATGGTGGGGGTACGCACATATTGATAGATGTCTTGTAATGCACTGTTGAGGAACCTGTGACCAAAGTGTTTCATTCATTGCATAACTACACCGTAGTTGTGTATGATATGTCAATAAACCTTTGAAAATCTTGAAAGGGATGTGCAAAATAGCCATAATATACAGTCTTTAATGAACTATTAGTAGAGAATAACGAGTAATGAATATACTTTATTACTTGTTTCCATTCATGTCAATTGCAGATACATGTTTAGTCTTCTCAAGCACCAACTATCAAATATCTCTCCTGATTGTTGGCACTTGACAATCACCTTCCCTGAATTTTACTCAGGTGTAACTAAAGTCTGATTTAAGGGTTGTTTATATTTCACATCATTAATCAGAATCTGCAAAGTAACTCAAATAAATGCAGTGGAGTAAACATACCAGGTTAACGTCTGAATTGTAGTGGAGTAGAATTACAAAGTAACAATGAGCTGTCATGTGGGTATACGGCATTAATATAATGCTGCGCATTATGGACACAAGTGATTTTCACCCATTTATTAATTATATGTTTTACATTTGATAACACCTATGTGTTTAATAATGGCAACTTCTAATTGTGGGGAAAACGAAAACGTTCAGTAGAGACGTCCCATAGAACATTTTGCGAAACACAATAGCCAGCATGTGTAGTTCTGGGGGGGTGTTCGATTCCAGTTTTGGATAGGCTGGCGTGGTTTCGTTCCATTTCACACAGCTGTTTGACGCTCTGTGTAACCTTACGGGAACTGTAGTCCTAAACGATAGCTGGGGATTATGGGTAGTGTAGTGTTTTCGGCCATCCTAAACTCAGAAATGTTGACAATCACAATGATGCTCGAAATGTCCCTTACAGGCCTACGTCTGTTTCCGGTTATTTTTATTTTGAAATTCAGTTCCTGACGGACGCCAAAAAAGCCCAAGATGATGGAATTAAACCAATAAATAAAAGCAAGGATAAGTGTGTGTTATTGGTGAGTAAATAACAGTGTGTTATTTTGAAAAGAATAACAAATTAGAAGGAAAAAAATATTTAAAAATACAGATTTCAGTATCCTGAGGCTCTGAGCCCATTTATTGTCCTCACAGACAGCAACAAAAGTCCGAAATTATACGATTTAAAATAAAAGCAATAACTGTGGCTTGATATTGAGTAAGAACATGTTTTTATGAACCACACAGCTTCCGGTCTTCCACGACCCGACCGGAGAAAAAGACGTGCTGCAGCCTGCAGGCACGAAACACGTTACCAGTAGAAATACATTGCTTTTAAAATCGTCCTGTGCAACACGAAAAAAAGGGGCAAATCGTGATGGTGAACACGAATCAATAGATTAAAAATCGTGTTGGTGAACACGAAATGCCGTGAGACTGGGTTGGCAGGGTCCAGTGGATGTTGTCACGTGAAGTGACATGGAAGAGTAGTGGGTTTATTTCCGGTATGAAGTTGTATTTGGAGGCTATGGTGGTGTTGAGTGTGGTGAGTGCAGTCTGCTGGGGGATGGTCAGACTGTTGGAAAAGTTTATGATGGGGATGTAAATAGTGGCGTTTGGAAAGCAGAGAGTGCTCTGTTTCCACATGGCGTGCAGTTGTTTAATAGAAGATGAGAGTGCAGTGTCTGAGAGTCCATTATTGAGTCCTACTGATATTATGACTTGTGAGGTGTTGTGACATGGGGGAAGTTTACTGAGAATTGAAGTTATGTGATGGAATTTAGCACCCGGAAAGCTATCTATCTGAAGGTGGGGGTCTGTAAAGGGGGGGATGCGGGAGAGATTGGAGTCCCCGACAATAAGGGTCCTCTTCAGCAACTCCAACGACCATACCTTCTTGAAGGTTCTGGGATGTGTGTGAGGTTCTGGGCATGTGGGGGAGCCAGGTGCCGCTGCAGAGACCCCTGTGGAGTGGGAGGTGGATGTCTCAGATGTTAGGCTTGAAGTCAAACTGACTCTCAGTGGGCCTTTGATCATCACTGATGTTATGTTTACATCCACCTCAGGGCTCAGTATGCTTTATAGGGGCTCCACAGCAAACCGCTCTGGCTTCCTCTGCTGGTTGTTGTGTAGAACTGGAGGTGAAGAAGAGGAGATAGTGTTACTGCAGGGGAGAGCGACATTGCTGTATATCTGTATGGAGGGTGGAGAGGGAGGTGAAGAGATGGAAATGAGATGGGAGGGGGAGGTAGGTGTCTGCATTAACGGGGTATCTACTCTCTGTGGGGAGGGTGGCACGGAGGGAGGGGAGGAAGGAGAGACGGAGGGCCAGGTCAAGAACCCAGTCCCATCGGCCCCCAGACGGTCGAGCACGGTCCGAGGGAGCGGATGGACCTCAATCCGCAACCGGTTCCCAAGAAGTAGGGAAGGAAGACGGGTGAGGAGTCTGTTGAGAAGGGGGGTTAGTGGGAGGTTTGTATTTGGACCAGGTGGGGAGTGAGGAAATGGGGGGAGGATGAAGGGGGAGGTGAGGGAGAGGGTCAGGGGGTGATGAGGCAGGAGGGAGAGTGGGGTTGGGTTTAGGGCTTGGGGTGAGGTTGGGTTTAGGGCCTGGGGCGAGATTAGGATTAGGCGAGGGAAGGGAGGCTTTAGGATTAGGGGCAGGGTAGGGGTTAGAAAGGTGAGTTGAGGGAATAGGAACTGGAACAGAAGGGGGGGGAGAGCAGGGAGAAGAGGGATGAGGATGGGGAGGGGGGTGAGCAGAGTGATGAGTGTGGAGGGGCAGATTGGCTGCTGGTGGATGAAGAGGAGGAAGAAGAGGAGGAAAGTCAGAGGGGGCAAACAAGGGCGCCGCAGGGCCCTCCTCAGTTGGGGGCCCCCTGGTTAGGAGGTCCCTCAAGGTGGATAGGGAGGAGGGCCTGAGTCTGTGGGCATACCTCGCCCGACCCCATGGGCAAACCTATCAAAGGCAGCCTGGTTAAAGGGAGGGAGGTGCGCTAGCTCCACAGCAATAACCTGGTCATAATGGTGTCTGAGTATCGTCATGTTGTTGTGCATCCAGGTGTTGGTGTCCTGTTGTACTTTGTCAAATGTTGTACTGTTGGGTGAAGCGGGTTTGAGGAATGCTGTTAAGCCGTGCACCTTTTTCATCATCCCCTGTGGAAAAGTATTGTTGGTGAAGGTGTAGTTGATTATTTGTGAGTGGTGGATGGCTTGGAGGAGTCTAAAATATTGTTTAGTGAGTAAATGAAGTTCTGGTGGGAAGTGATGTGATGTAACTGGCTGCGTGCTGGGCCCCGCCGGAAAGGCGGGGGGATAGCTAGTTTTGCGTCTACCCCTGCCCCCGCCAGCAGGGGAAGGGGCCAGCAATGCAAAGCGGTTGGAGAGGGGTATGTTCATACCGCTGTGGAGCCAGAGGAGAGAGAGAAATCACAGCCGATCAACTCATCCACAGGAACGCAATTGTGGCAGCCACGGAGGTGATGGGAAGAGGCAACCAGAGAGAGTATTTAAATAAAATCAATTAAGTTACACTGGCAAATAACTAATCAAAATGGGTACGCGAGGAAGTAACAAGGAGATAAAAACACAGTAAAATGATACTTAATGACAGCAATTGGGAAGGGACACACAACGGGTTAAAAAGGAAAATGTAGAAAGACAGTGGTTAAAGATTTAAATGATGGTTTAAAAACGGTCTAAAAAAACTCACAGGTTAGGAGCCCCCGAGGGGGGTCGTCACCCACACGGGGGTACAAATCCTTTCCATGCTAACATACAGTATAGGAGAAGATTAAAACCAGCTTGGGATGAGTCTGGAGGGGCCCGGCTTCCTGGTGCGGTATTACGGAGTCTTCAGTGTGCACACTCTTTCTTATGTCCGTCACTCACCGTTTGAAGCAGTTGTTGTCCGTGGGCTCCTTTAATCTCTTGTACCTTAAACGTTTGTTTGCTGCATGTAGTTGTTAAAAATAGTCCATGTGAGCAGAGCCGTTAAAAACGATCATACCAAAAATAGTTTTAAAATAACAAAAAGTTATTTAAAAGAGTAGAGGGAGAGGAGGGGGTTTCCTCGACGTTTCGCCGCTGAGGCTTCTTCAGGAGGATAGAAGGAGAACGAGGAAGGCCTTGGGTTAGGGTTGGTTGGGTTAGGGTTAGCCCTGAGCCTGTTTTTCAGGTTTCAGGCTCGAAAATGCCACTAACACAACAAAGACTATATCTTCACTTCTAAAAGTGGTCAATTAATAATCTTTTCTCTCAAAGCAAGGTTACATCTGTGAGTTGGATGTAGAAGTGTCAGAATCAATATAGATGTTTTTATTTTAAAGTAAATTCAGATGGAACATAGTAAAAACATGTAAATTCTAATGTCCGCCTAAAAAAAAACATTACTTATAGTGAAAACCACCCTTGAATGATGGGTTAGTAGACTAAAAGCTTTAGGAATCCAAACTATAACATATAATAAGTACCCTGTATCAAGATTGATGCAAAACAAGTGCAATTTGACCTTTTTAGAGAGGTTTAGAAAAATAAAGTCCAGGCGGACTCACCTCTGGGTAATTTGGGAACCATCAGTTCCATTTGAACTTTTTCACTGTAAAAATTATTGTATTACTTTGAATTATCACTATAGGTATTCATTCCATCCAAATACAACTGTTGTGAAAAAAATAAAAATAAAAAAATAAAATAATAAAACATACTCTGTTATCCTCTTAGGCTCCACGAACCCAACATCGCGTCATTTGCAGGAAACCACGTCTAAGGAACCTTAATATTTAATAAACTATGAATATTTTATATCCATATAACGGGAAAAAAGTCATTTAACTGATCTTTTTCATTTATTTTTTTCAAAAAAACCACACAATGCTAACAGTGAGCCTCTGAATTAGCCCCGAGCGAAAAATGCAAACCTATTACTGCACCAAAAATAACTCCTAGCTCCCTTATTACTTATCCTAGCTGCACATCCAACACATCGTTTATGATCGTAAAGACACAGAATCTAACGGTGCCCACCTCAACACTGAAAGATACAAACTCGCGATGTTATCAACAAAAAGGTACATCAAAACAAATGACGCTAGGTACGAACATGCGCTAGGCTAACAATGACTTACCTTGGTCTTTGTCTGGTCTAAACTGGTCTTCAATGGCATTAAAACGATAAAAATGATGATGTAGTTAATCCATAGGTTAATATCCAATGTGGCTGTGTCTCTATTTTTTGATTCAAGGTCTCCTAAAATTAAATGTGGCACATGTCCAAATTGTACCACTTGGGTCCCCAGAAATACACCCACCAAGTGGGAAAAGTAGTTTGAACATGTTCTCTTGTGCAAATAAACCTCTCTTAATGCAGTCTCATTCATCACAAGCTTTGTGCATGCTATTTTTAAGGAACATTCAACAACAAAACAGGAGGGGACACGTCCCAAGCGTAAGGGACATATATGGAATACAAAAAAAATAGTGCACCAGCATTATCCGCTAAATTAACTTGAATTTTCTTGAACAACAGAAAATACTCCAATACCGGTAAAAGTCCTGCATTGCTTCAGCAAAATGTACTTGTCAAAAGTACTCAATATGCAGTAGGCTCATTTAAATGCACGTACACATAGTCAACATCTGTCTGTCAGTCTGGGATGAAATGTGGAGTGTAAATTGGGACAACTTTGAAATATTCAAATAGAGTAAAGTCCAGATGCCGTCTGAGCAGACCTGATAAAGCACAGTTACTCAAGTTCTTGAGTAGAACTTTGAGATACTTGTACTTTCCTTGAGTATTTCCATTTTATGTTTACTTTTTGGAAAAAAACGGAGGAGCGGAAGGAGGAACCTATTGCAGTGAGCACGTTGTAACTTCCGGTTGTTGTTGTCATCTCCGGGTATCCCGTGTGCCTGTTCTGTTGCTGATAGCTTATTAACTTAAACTTAATCGATCGTTTTAAAACTCTTGATCACGGCAACTGCCTGACGTTGTAATCACACGTTACTACAGCTTAAGCACTCACAACTCTCCTTCTCTTAGCGACTGTAACTCCACAGTTGCCTACACTCTTTTCGGGTTTGCTAACGGTAGCTACTTTAGCTTGATAGCTAGCCATGGCTCTTTCCCCACCCTCTGGTGCTATTTCCTGCTCTTCCTGTCTCATGTTTGGTTACTTCCCGGCCTCCCTTACTGGTAAGGATACATGTGTTAAATGTAGTATAGTTGTTAGGTTGGAGGCGGGAATCATAGCCATAGAAGCCCGGCTCCGCATCTTAGAAAGTAACTCAGCTAAAGTAAAGCCCATGTTAGCATGTGCGGACCGGCAAAAGGTAGCTCCTCTTAGCCGTCCCCCGGCAACTCCCGAGCAGCAGGGAGGCTGGGTGACTGTTCAGAAGGGGCATAACGCGAAACCCCTAGGTCCCCACCAACCCGTTCACGTATCTAACAGATATTCCCCACTCAGCGAGACACCCGCTGAGAAGCCAACTCTGGTTATTGGTAGCTCTATTATGAGACACGTGAATTTAGAGACCGAAGCCTCCACAGTCACATGCATTCCGGGGGCCAAAGCGGGCGACGTTGAGGCGCATCTTAAACTGCTGGCAAAAAATAAACATAAATACGGTAGGATTGTTATTCACGTCGGTGGTAATGATGTTCGTTTACGCCAATCAGAATGCACCAAACTTAATGTGGAGTCGGTGTGTAGTTATGCTAAAACAATGTCGGACACCGTAATCTTCTCTGGTCCCCTCCCCAATCTGATCAATGATGACATGTATAGCCGCATGTCATCATTTCAGCACTGGTTGTCTTGGTGGTGCCCAGCAAACAATGTGGGCTTCGTAAATAATTGGACAGCCTTCTGGGGAAAACCTGGTCTGATTAAGAGAGACGGCATTCACCCTACTTTGGAAGGTGCAGATCTCATTTCGGCAAACATTTCAGGGCTTTGTGGACTTAATCCATGACAAACTGGAGTTGAGACCAGGAGGCAGAGTCGCAGTCTTACACGCTTCTCTGCGCTCTCTCCTAGGCAGTCACCCATAGGAATCCCGAACCCAATAAAATACCCAATATTAGCGGTGTGTGTGTCTGCCCAAGGACAATTTAAGGTAAAACCTAATAGAGGTGTCATACATAATAACCTAATAAAAGTAAATGTAACAACTACTACAGTGCAACAAAACAGGAAGATTAAATGTGGTCTCTTAAACATAAGATCTCCAGCATCTAAAGCAATATTGGTAAATGATTTAATATCAGATTATAATATTGATATAGGCTGTCTCACTGAAACTTGGTTGAGACATGAAGAATATGTCAGCATAAATGAGGCCACTCCACCCAGCCATGTCAACACTCATATTGCTCGAGGCACGGGCCGAGGAGGTGGAGTTGCAGCAATCTTTGACTCAAGTTTACTTATCAATACTAAACCAAAATGTAATTATACCTCTTTTGAAAGCCTCGTTTTTAGTCTTACGCATCCGACCTGGAAAACTTTGCAGCCAATCTTATTTGTTACAGTGTATCGTGCACCAGGTCCTTATTCAGAATTCTTATCAGAATTCTCTGAGTTTTTATCAACTTTGGTTCTTAAAACAGACAAAGTAATTATCGTAGGTGATTCATGTTGACGATGATAAAAATAGCCTTACTGTTGCATTTAACTCTATATTAGATTCTGTTGGTTTCTGTCAGAGTGTATATAAACCAACCCACTGTTATAATCACACTCTCGACCTTGTTCTGACTAGGGGTGCAACAACTAATCGACTTCATCGATTAAAATCGATTACCAAATTAGTTGCCAACTAATTCAGTTGTCGATTCGTTACTGACGTCATCACGTGGGTTTGACGATGATAAAAATAGCCTTACTGTTGCATTTAACTCTATATTAGATTCTGTTGGTTTCTGTCAGAGTGTAAATAAACCAACCCACTGTTATAATCACACTCTCGACCTTGTTCTGACTAGGGGTGCAACAACTAATCGACTTAATCGATTAAAATCGATTACCAAATTAGTTGCCAACTAATTCAGTCGTCGATTCGTTGGTGACGTCATCACGTGGGTTTTACGCCCGGTTAAGCTCTAACTTTATTAGTCTTTGTATCGGTACTCGAGAAATTAAAAAAATATATGTCATGTATTATTGCTACAAAGACATTATATCGCAGTCTTAGTGTCGCCAACTCGTTTCTAATATACAAAAAGACAAACAAATGCGTCTATGATGTATTTTCGATCTTTCTCTCCCCGCCTGCTTGCGAGGAGAGAAACACACGGGCAGCTGCAACATGCAGCAACACACATACGTGGGAGATGGCAGAGGGAACGCGCTCCGAGGTGGTTAAACTTTACCCGTCTCGATGTGGAGAATGCTCGTTGCCAAAAGTGGAATAAGAGTTTAGCTTGTAAGGGCGGTAACACGAGATATTTATCTAAACATTTAGCAAAAGTGCTCCACATCCAGACGGAGGAATGCACCGGGTTCGACTGTCTTTCTAGAAGCTCTGTATCCCCGTCCACGAGTAACGTTTTCCACGTCAGGTGTTATGTATGCTAGCAGCAACACACATAATGATTAGAGGTAACAGAGTTATTTGCGGACTTTTGGTGACAGAGCCTTCAGTGTGGCATCCCCCACCCTCTGGAACTCTCTCCCCCCCGAAATCCGCAGCGCCCCAACCCTGGACATTTTCAAAAAAGCCCTCAAAACGCACCTTTTTACCAAGGCTTTCCCCACTGTATAGTTAGTTTAATAGGTTTATTTTTCCGCTACTTTCCCCCCACCCCCTTAACCTGTCTGCCTTTTTTCCCCTACTCCCCCCCCCCTACCCGACTTGTAAAGTGACCTTGGGTTTCCTGAAAGGCGCTATAAAAATATTATATGTTAATTATTATTATTATTATTATTATTATTTAGTTTGTTAAAGTTTCAGCTATTCTGTTTACAGTTCTGTTATCAGATTATTTAATATGATTTGTTAAAACACTGTTGTTTCTTTTGATGTGAAATATTATTTATTTAATTTGAATAAAAAGCAATGTTAGTTTTGTTCACAATTTAAGTTATTTCAATAATATATGTATTTTGGAATCAAGTATTCATCTTTATTGTCTTCATTGTTAGTTTCCACATGCCTAAAACAACCTCAAGCTTAATCTAAAAGTTGATGGCTAAATAAGAGTGTTTGAGAAATTGTGCAAGGCATACAGTAATAGTCCGAATAGTCGATTAATCGTTTCATTAATCGATAGATTAATCGATTATCAAATTAGTCGTTTGTTGCAGCCTAGTTCTGACTTATGGTATTGAAATTGAGCAACTATTAGTCGAACCGCATAATCCTGCTTTATCCGACCATTTCTTAGTCACTTTTGAAGTACTGTTACTAGACTACAAAGCATTAGTCAAAAGCTTTTGCAGCAGAAACCTATCTATTTGTGCTATAGCCACATTTAAGGAAGAGATTCCACCAATACTTAACTCGATAGCATGTCTGCATGTAGGGGAGGAAACTTATACAAAATGTACACCACCCCAAATTGATCATGTTGTTAATAGTGCTATAGATGCGCTGCGAATAAAATTAGACTTTGTTGCTCCTTTGAAAAAGAAGAAAATAAAACAACACAGATTAGCTCCATGGCATAATGCCGAAACCCGCAAAATAAAGCAAAAGTCTAGACAACTTGAAAGGATATGGCGTTCTACTAAACTTGAAGAATCTCGTTTAATTTGGCAGATTACTCTCAATGAATATAAGAAAGCACTGCGTAAAGCGAGAGCAGCCTACTACTCTTCATTAATAGATGAGAATAAGAATAATGCAAGATTTATTTTCAGCACTGTAGCCAGGCTGTCAGAGATCCACAGCTCCATTGAGCCTTCTATTCCCATAGCACTCAGTAGCAATGATTTTATGTGCTTTTTTAACGATAAAATTGTTACTCTTAGAAACAAAATGAATGACCTCTTGCCTTCGACCAGTATAGTGTTATCAACAGCTCCCGGAATCGTAAGTTCTAATATTACACTAGATAGTAAACTAGAATGCTTTTCAGCCATTAACCTTGAACAATTACATTCAATGATTCTCTCTTCTAAACCATCAACGTGCATGTTAGACCCAATTCCAACTAAGCTGTTGAAGGAAGTTTTTCCATTAATTAGCACTTCTTTATTAAATATTATGAATATGTCTTTATTATCAGGCTATGTTCCACAATCATTCAAAGTAGCAGTGATAAAACCGCTTCTTAAAAAGCACAACCTCGATCCAGAGGTTTTAGCCAACTATAGACCTATTTCTAATCTTCCGTTCCTCTCAAAAATTCTTGAGAAAGCGGTCGCAAAACAGTTGTGTGATTACTTAAAAAACAATGATTTATTTGAAGATTTTCAGTCTGGCTTTAGAACACATCATAGCACAGAGACAGCTCTGGTTAAAGTCACAAATGATATTCTAATAGCTTCAGACAAGGGACTTGTCTCTATTCTTGTTTTGCTCGATCTCAGTGCTGCATTTGATACTATCGACCATGATATCCTATTGCAAAGATTAGAGCACTTAGTTGGCATACAGGGAACTGCTTTAGGCTGGTTTAGGTCCTATCTATCTGAACGCTCTCAGTTTGTACGTGTTAACGATGAATCTTCCACGCAAACCAAAGTTAGCCATGGAGTGCCACAGGGCTCAGTGCTCGGACCTATTTTGTTCACATTATATATGCTTCCGTTAGGCAATATTATAAGGAATCATTCTGTAAACTTTCATTGTTATGCGGATGATACTCAACTATATTTATCAATCAAGCCTGATGAAATTAATCATCTAAATAAAATTCAAGACTGCCTTAAGGACTTAAAAACGTGGATGACCTTAAACTTTTTGATGTTAAACACGACCAAAACTGAAGTTATTGTACTTGGCCCGAAGAATCTACGAAACAAATTATCTAAAGATATACTAACTATGGATGGCATTAATTTGGCCTCCAGTGAGACTGTAAGGAATCTTGGTGTTATATTTGATCAGGATTTATCCTTTAACGCCCACATAAAATCAATTTCAAGGACCGCCTCAAAACGATGCAGAGAAACTAGTCCATGCATTTGTTACTTCTAGGCTGGATTATTGTAACTCTTTATTATCAGGGAGTAACAATAAGTCAATCAAGTCGCTTCAGCTGATTCAAAATGCTGCGGCTCGTGTACTAACCAGAGTTAGGAAAAGGGACCACATTACTCCTGTTCTGGCTGCCTTACACTGGCTCCCTATAGAACACAGGATAGAATTTAAAATTCTTCTTCTCGCCTACAAAGCCCTTAATGGGCAGGCGCCATCTTACCTTAAAGAACTCATTATACCCTACTGTCCTACTAGGGCATTGCGTTCCAAGAATGCAGGATTGTTGGTTGTTCCTAGAATCTCTAAAAGTACAATGGGACCCAGAGCCTTTTCTTATCAAGCTCCACATTTGTGGAATCAGCTTCCAGTTTGTGTTCGGGCAGCAGACACCCTATCCGTTTTTAAGAGTGCGCTAAAGACCTTCCTTTTTGATAAAGCTTATAGTTAGGGCTGATTAGATTCAGCCCCTAGTTTTGCTGATATAGGCTTAGTTTGTCGGGGGACATCTTACTTCTTCCTTCTCTCTGTCTATACCCGTGTACTCTCATGTTCCGATTAACCCAGCTTCCCCAAATGTCTTTCTTTTTGGTGTCTATATACGCTGGGATCCGGAGTCATGGATGATCCTGCGGTCCTGTGTCCTGGATCGCGAGCGCTGGATCTTGAGTCGTGGCTGTGGTCCTGGATCATAGGTCCTGGATGGATATCCTCGTGGATTCATCTTCCTATTATACACACATGCATTTCCAAACATTTGGACTACCTATGCTGCAAATGTATTATCTTTTCAATGTATTCACGGCATCTATTGCACGTATGTCCGTCCTGGGAGAGGGATCCCTCCTCTGTTGCTCTCCCTGAGGTTTCTCCCATTTTTCCCTTTGAACTGGGTTTTCTTTGGAAGTTTTTCCTTGTACGATGTGAGGGTCTAAGGACAGAGGGTGTCGTATTGTCATTCTGATATTCTGTACACACTGTGAAGACCACTGAGACAAATGTAACATTTGTGATATTGGGCTATATAAATAAACATTGATTTATTGATTGATTTTTGTTTCTACTCCACTAAGATTCAAAGGTTAATGGAGTAGTTTACTCCACTACATTTATTTAATATATTCAGTTACTTTACAGTTACTTTATTAATGATGTGAAATATAATCAAGTGTTAAATCAGACTTTAGTTCCACCTGGAGTAAATCCACAAGCTACCCTGCAGTCTACAAAGCCATTCAAACTAGCTTCATCTTCACCAGCTTTGAGAACACTTTCATGATCAATCATTATAAAACATATCATATATTCTGAAAAGGGCCAATCTGCACAATGAGTACTTGTACTTTTGGTACTTTAAGTATATTTTTATGGTAATACTTTTGTACTTTTACTTGTATTCCTACACTCTGGTACCTCTACTTTTACTAAGGAACAAGATCTGAGAACTTTTCCCACCACTGCTGCTGGGTAATAAATTGCAAAGGTCACAGAGCAACACCCTGACAGAGATACACAGCAAGTATTGTCACGCCTGTGTGCCGCTCTTTAAAGGTTACATTTTTCTCTGACCATACCTGGCCCCACCCACAGAGGAGACGCTTCCTGTGCATACTTGTCAGAGCTGCACCTGTGGAGTGATTGATGGAGCTGAAGGTTTAAAAGGAGGCGCGTGCTGCAGCCCTTCACTCTCTCTCTTACAATCTCTCTTACACTCGTGATAGTACTAAGTAGGGTAACGGTAAATGCAGTGTAGATATCCTTTACCTCAATAAACGTAGTAAATCCAAGTCTTGTTCTATTATATCATATTACTCAGTTTTTATCACTTACAAAATAATATACAAACTATGTGATTATAATGTAATAATGTTTCCCATTATAATCTGGTTGGCTATAAATTACTTTTTATTTTGTCATCTGATCATGTTATATACTGTATGTCACTAGCAACCAGTGTTATTTATTTAAGCAACAACTGTAGTAGTGGTATTATAAGACATGAAATAACTAATGGAAGTGGGGGAGATGTATTAGTATCTTTAATAAATGAAAACAGATAGGCCTATAGCTTTGTGTATGCACTTTAGATGTGTTACTCATGTGTATACCTTCCATCAGAAGATGAATATTGTGTATATTTTTTAAATAAACAGTTTTTTTTTCTAGATTCACGGCGCCATCAGGGTGAACGGAACAATTCATCTCACCATCGACAACGCCAGGCTGGCTGCAGACGACTTCAGGACCAAGTGAGAACGCACGAGCGCACCTGCACACACACACACCCACACACACACACACATGTACACACACGTTAAATTGTGCATGAATGATTCTGTAAAATATCAGATTACTCTCCTGAAGCGTGTTAATTAGAACCCGTTTTAAGAGTGGGCTGACTGCTGCTGCCACCTGTCAGTCAACTGACATCGGTTTACCTTACCCCACTAACACTGATACTGAACAGGTGCGAAGACACCGTTCATACAGGTTGATCAGGTCTAAACTGACGAAGGTCATGAACTTCTAGCTAATAAGGCTTCTACTGCAGCTAATACTATTGAATAAAGCAGGGTTGCCAACTTTGGGTACCTGGCTGGAGTGAGATGTTGGTATCATGGGTTTGATTACACATATGAGCACGAAATGACTGCTATCGTGTCAGTAGTGGGACCTTAGCATATATATAGGATATATATACAATATATACAAATACACAATATTGGACACAGACTATAAAGGGCACACAGTTTCATTCACCAATGAAAGTCAAACACATGTTTGTTTCCACTGTTTTATTGTGTGCCTGTCGCGATAAGCAATTAGTTGACTTATCGTACGATAAATAAAAATGAACTCGATACATTGCTATTTACATGAGGATGTGACTAGCAGTTTGAAAGGATGTACTTGCATTATTATTATATATTATCATTATGTCAGTGGTCTAAAATGGTCACACAATGATGCCGACAATATTATCGTTTATCGCAATAATTTCCGGGAAAATGTATCCAACAAAATTAATGATCATGAGATGCCTATACATGAAACACACACACACAAACAAATGTACAGACTTATTCCAAACTGCCAAACATATTAATTAATACACTCTCACTCTCATATACTCTTTGACTCTATTTTGGCCTAGTTGAACAATAAGCAGCAAACTTTTACTTTTTATCATTTCTACTGGATCTTAGATCTGCACATGCGCAATACGGGTCGGCAGTGGCGGCCACGGAGTATTTGTGTTGGGTAATCTATGGTAGGGCTAACCCATACAGTGGTGGGGCTCAAGTCAGTATTTGCAATGTAATTACATACACGCTCCCCTTGACAGTGAAACGCCACGCGTGAGGTTTAGATTATTTCCTCAATACAAATTGAACTGTATGAAATAAAAAGGCACATTTGTCTTGTAGTAAATAAAAAGGGCGACCTGGAGCCAATCCTGCAATTTCTCCACAAGTGAAAGAGTTGACATGCTGAAAACCCAACCCCCGCAAGGGTTAGCCCTTGGGTTTTCAACATAAAATACACATTCTGGTACTCTCTTGAGAAGAAAAATAAATACATCTATGACTACATATTTAAAAAAAATGAATGCCATTTTAGTTTTGTGTTACTTTGTTCTGAAAGCTGAACCTGCTGCTCCTCACAGAGAGAAGAGGAGAGGCTGTGTGAATGGCTTTACATTGTGGCTAAGGGTGGATAGCCCCCATTGTTCTGTGTGTCAAAATGAAAGACAGTCCACACACCTATCAATCATCAAACCGTGGGGTCTTATTTCATGACGTGTTGATTTCTATCAACACGTAATGTTGTATCGATGTATATAGAGATGTACTACAGCAAAAGTATTCTCCGTCGGGACTTCCTGCAACAACACCACGTCGTTATCGTGATTCTGATTGGCCAGAAGACATTATCAAAGATGTTCTATTGAGAAGACGATCACGACGTGACAAAAGTTTTCAAAACCGTTTCTAGTCTTCGGTATTCTTGTTTTGGCGTGAGAATAGTTTGGGCAGCGTGAGAGCGTGAGATTGAGAGTGAAAGCATGTGTCACACGCCAGATGCGTGAGAGTTGGTAACCCTGAATTATGATTAAAGTAAACAAAAATAAAACTACTGCAGCTAATAAAGCTAGCCTACTATTGCAGCTAATAATATTGCAGCTAACTGTTAACATAGAGCTAGCTTACTACCGCAATTAACAAAGCGCAGCTCATTAAGCTAATATACTAAGCTAATACTAATACTGGAACTAATAAAGCTAACCACTGCTGCAGCTAACAAAGCTAATACTGCAAAAGCTAGTACTACAACTACAACTAACAAAAATACTTCAAATATAACAGCTTATATTACAACTACACTGGTAGTGTTACTACAACAGCAAATACAGTAAGGCTACTGCAGCATCTTATGCATCTAATACCTGCATCTTTACAGCAGCTACTAAAGATACAACTGCAACTAGTGCTGCTATTAGTATAACCAGCACTGCTACTACTGCAACGTTTACCATTACTACTGCAACAACTACTGCACCTAGTGCTGCTACCAAATAGACACAAATAGACACATTTAGTAAAATAAACTCCTAAATGTTGTTTGGGATACTTTCTTTCAAATGGCATGTTATCGAAGCAAAATCTATTTAAATGTATTTTAAAATATTATTTATTATGTCATTCTGTGCAGGTATGAGAACGAGCTGGCCATGCGTATGTCTGTTGAGGCTGACACCGCCGGCCTGAAGAGAGTCCTGGACGAACTGACTATGAGCCGGTCCGACCTGGAGATACAGATCGAGGGTCTGAGAGAGGAGCTGGTCTTCCTCATGAAGAACCATGAAGAGGTCAGAGAGCACACAACATCTAACTTCATTTAATTACAGACCGCTGTTAAAATCTACTTTAAAAATGTAAGTCATAAATAAGTGTTTTCTTCGAGGCCTCTTTAATCAAACTTGAAAAGTACTGCATTATTAAAAATACATTGTTATGTAATATTTATTATAAATCAAATCTGATCAGGACGTATATCAATTTGAATGTAATTTGTATATTTGTATGAATGTAAAGTGAAATCAATGCTTGTCCCTACAAGCATTGATTTCACTTTACATTCATACAAATATACAAATTACCATCGAAATGTTAATAATACTGTTGTATAGCCATTATATGTATCATTAACCTTATAATGATCATTTAAAGCCATAAACATTCTTTTATTGTGGACTATAACAAATAGAAGTATGTTTCTTGTTGTTTCCCTGTAGGAGCTGCTGGCGATCCGTGCTCAGGTGACCGGCCAGGTACACGTGGAGGTGGCCGTCCCTCAGGGTCCCGACCTCAATAAGGAGATGGCCGAGATCAGAGAGAACAACGAAAGTGTCACCGCCAAGAACCAGAGAGAGCTGGAGATCTGGTTCCAGACAAAGGTAACTCCCTGACTTCACTTCCTGTCGACAACATTACCACAAAGTTGCACAAAATAACTACAAAGAACGATAAGATGACTATAAAGACACTCAAAATGACTTAAAAAAGGCAGAGATTACTCCAAAGAGACACAAAATGATTACAAAGATACTTAAAATGACGTGTGTGTGTGTGTGTGTGTGTGTGCGCGCAGTCTGAGGAGCTGAACGTACAGGTGGTGACGCAGACGGTGACTCTGAATACAAGCAGGTCGGAGGTGTCGGAGATCAAACGCGTGCTGCAGTCTCTGCAGGTTGAGCTGCAGGCCTCACTGAGCAATGTGAGTGTCCCCGTGCATTCAAATTCAATGTCATTTATATCACCTTGTTTTATTTTGTATTGACAACTATTTGCGCTACTTTTACTTTCATATTCTCGCTTTGTTTTTAATTGTAGGATTTTCTTTCTTAAAAGTTAAAGTCATGCACTAAAATTGCTACTCAAGTAGATAATAATATTAGCAGTAAATGTACCAAAAGTCAAACTAATTCTGCAGAATACAAAAGAAATGTTATATCTCCATTTTTGATGCATTAATGTGTTAATCGACTCAATTGTTCAGCTGGTAAGCATGGAGCTCATTTGAATAACCTTGTATACCACTGGGCGTACTGTTTCATACATAAATAATACAGCTGAAATATACATAGATATGAATCTGAAACAATAACTCTGTTTTTGCAGAAACAGAGGCATCTCTGGCCGAAATACAGGTTCGCTTCTCCATGCAGCTGTCCCAATACCAGATGCAGGTAAGACTGGAACACTAAAGTATAATATGTAATGTTTCTGTATTCAAAAGTATCTATTTGGTGAGTCGGGTAGTTACATTCTGAATGTTTAAGAGATACGTGTCATTTGAATCAAGGTGATGATGAGTTGGAGAAGACTCCCTACTGGGGACATTTTAGGAGAATATAAATCTGATAAATCCTCACTTCTTGAGACCTCCGGAAGTTACACGACTATCCGGGATTGCTGTAACTTGTGGTTAGCGCTAAACCAACAAAGGTTATAGAATAATCCGTGGGTTGTTTCACTATTTAGGTACCCCTATACTGGTGTCGACAATGAGTTATTTTATAGGCTTAATTGAGCAGTCTTTAATGATATGGTACTGGTAACATAACAGCAGCGATTGTCACTTCCTGTGAGGGCACAACAACCGTGTGCGTTTGAGAAAACTTAGTCGAGCAAGGTCGAATTTCAGGCACTGCACAGATGTTCACAGTGATCCACGTGCAGTGTACTAAGGGACGTTTACCAATTGAGTCACAGCAGTATTCCCATTTAGCCGCCTGTTTGCAGGTTTAGGGAGTAACTGATTACATGTAATGTGATTACATAATCCGAATACAAAAAAAAGTAACTGTATTCCCTTACAGTTACATACCGGTAATCAGATTACTGTGATTACTAGCAGGATTACAATGTTACTCCAAACATTTTAAAAGAGCTTTATTTTTCTTTGGTTCATTTGTTCTGTTTTTAATTCAGTAGGTGAAGCTATATGTTCATAACATAGTGTATGTGAGCTTAACTGTGTCTATTAAATTAAAACGAAGCATTTCCTGTCAGCTCAGATTTTATTTCTGCTTTTTTAAACTGTAGTACGTGCTACTGCCTGAACATGCTTAATGAAAGGCAGGTTTTCCTAGAAATGAAATCTCTGAGCAGAGGACACATTTTTCATACTAAATAATACATCTTGGTTTCTTCTTTTCTAAGGTCACATTGTTCTGTGGTCTTACAAAATACTCTTAAAGGGGACCTATCATGCAAAATGTACCTTTGTACATCTTTTATACATGAATATGTGTCCCCGGTGTTCCAGGGAACTCACCAAGTGTCAGAAAACACAACCCTCTCTATTTTCCTCCTTTGCCAAATCTCTAAAAAAGGGGCTGCAACGGATCTGAAAAAAACGGATCCACATTCCAATACTTTTCTACGTCACAAAGAAGTGTTCCGCTTATTGGTCAACTCTCCACCTATCAGGGGAATGAGCCACGGCCACCTGCATTGCCAAACCTCTCATTCGCATATAGGCTATCGGCAGGCTAAATAATCAACACCCCAGTCACATCTGTGTTTTTGCCTGCTCTTGCCAGGATGCCTAAGATAGTTCAACGTTGTGCTGTTGTTGGCTGCAAGACTCGGGCCAGGGGACTGCATGCAATGCCATCAGTGGAAAAAGAAATGAATCTGTGGCTAGACTTCATTTACAAGGGACATGTGCCAGAAGACCACGACAGATTTCTGTTTGTGTGTTCCAAACATTTTACCACGGACATGTTTATTAACTTCTCTCAAGTCCAACACGGATATGCCTCCAAACTAATGCTAAACCCGGGATCAATACCAACCATCCGGGACCAGGCCAGTGAGGACACATCCAATTTTGAAGCTGTAAGTTTTTATTTAGCGGTGTTTTTCCTGATAAAGCTATCTCTAGCATGTAGCAAGTAGCTTCGCCGCATCAATGTCGCCTCAAACCCAAATAGTAATCGGTTAGGTGTTTATATATTTTTGTAGCATTTTGTACGCTCCGCAGTCTTTGCTTTGTCATTTGAATTATCAGGCATTTGCTAACATGTTCAGACATACTGCCGTAATGGCGATCTGTGTGAAGGCTGTAAAGCCACACCCTAGGCGATAACACAAGTATTTATCCTCCTATTTATGAGTATTTTGTATCCTCTACAATCATATTGAGTAAGTTATAATAACAAACGCTTTTGTGATTGTAGTCTGTAAGAACGATCAGATATCATCGATCTGTAAGCTACGCTACGCTACGCTAATGAGACATGCCGTGTTTTGCAGCGTTATATGTAAAGGCCCTGACACACCAAGCAGTCACCAGAGGACTAGCCAACGCTGAAGTCGGCTGTTGCCTGGCCGTGTTCTCCTGCGTTTTGGCCATGTGTCGCACGGGAACACACCGCACCGACTTCAGTGCGTGAGTGGCAATAACTCTCCTTACCAGCAGGCGGTGGTAGTGTGTATTCGTCATTCAAGAGAGGCAACAACCGGAAGACAGAGAAGAAGAAGAGTATCTTTTCCCCGTAATATCATACAGAGCTGGCCTCTCCTGGATCAAGGTGATCAGCAGGTCCTCGTTTGCATCATTCCAGATCGCCATGATGAGATGAAAATGAATAGCAGTCTGTGTGTGCCTTCTTAAATCGTTTGTTTACGTCCCTCACTTCCGCTTCGCTTCTCATGCACTGATTCGCTAGCTGAACAGCCAATCAGAGTGATTATTTGGTCCGACTGCCAGACCCGATGCATGGCCGATTCAAGATGTTGAATCGGCCATGCATCGGGTCGGGCAGTCCAAATAAGGCGTGTCACGGCAGACGGTTCGGGACACCTGACTACGGCGCCGCGAATGCCCGACAGCCTCTGACGGCCTCTGACTCCCAAAATCGGGTTGGTGTGTCAGGGCCTTAAAAGCTTTTGTGTGTTTACTTGTTTGCGCACATGAATATAAATGGGGGTGTGTTAGGATACAACACTGTGTAGCCTATGTATGCGAGGGGGGACACACACCACGAGTAAAACTGAGCTAAAGCCCCGTCGGTCTGTTGTTGTTGACAAGGCCTTACCTCTAGCAACAGGCTAATTAGTGGCTAGCACTCATTACAGTCAGTCTACTGAGCTCAGCCCCTCTCCAACACATCATCTGTATTGAGTCAGAAACACAGCATGCACGTTACGGTTCAAAACTAACTCCGATTGGAAAAGGCTAAGCAAAGAGCTTTGCTAAATAGAGAGCTTTGCTAAGAAGTTTCAGTTTTTTACATGTATATACTAATCTAAACCACATTTTTTGTTGTGCTTTTTTTTACCATTGCACAGCCCTACGTGGCCAACTTGATGGACCTCATCTTCGACCAAGTCTTTGTGGACCCTGCACCATTATGAGCGACCTGACAGGGAGGAGGTCATCGCCGGGTATGCTACACGGTTCAATTTGGCTGCTGTCTGAACCCAACATCGACATTTCATGGATCAGGAAACTCCCTGAGGACAACGCAGGCCGGAATCACCACTCTGATCCTGCGTCCAAGGAAGCCCCAGCACCAGCTCACAAAGCTTCTGTAAAACTATTTAGTGTCATTTATACAAAATACAAGCAGGCTACATTTAGTTTTTTTGTATGGGTTTTTTTAACCGTTGATTTTGACAATAAAGTTCCAAGATGATATCAAAATATGTCGTGATTATTCATGTTTGGATGGGTAAAGAATATTCTGATTTCAAAAGCATAAGGTGTGTGTGTGGACCTTTTTGTCGTACACATGGGTGTGTTATGCCATTGCTGTGTAGTATATAATATAATAGTACAATGACAGAATGAAAGATTGCATAAAGCCATATACACCAGTATTTATTTCCATGAACAATATTAGCATTCGTTTTACAATTTCAGTCAAAACAAACAAACCACTCACTGCTCTATTTGCCTCAACTGTAGTCCACCATGTTCAGCTCTGTAAATATGCAACGCATTCTGCAGGGAGAACACATTTAGGCACACAGGCTCCAATCCAGGATGGTCCACCATACAGGTTACAGAGTCCTCAAGTTACTGCATCCGTCTTGACACATTGTGATATACATATATTGAATGACATGTGAAAAATGTATTTAAACAGACAACTTAGTGAAGCTATCAAAAATGTTACCTGTGGTATCTCCATGCAGCACACATTCTCCGTTCAGAAGGCATCGTGGCGCAATTTGCACAAAGAAGTCAATAACTGAGCTTTTAAAAACACATGAAACTACACACTTTGCTGACAACTGAGGTGTTGTTGGAGTTATACTTTTTATCACCCTAAGTTATTCAACTTTCCAACGGTTGTTGCACGATGTTGGAAGAAAAGGACTGTAAACTATTAAACGCAATGAGGCCATTGTATATATGCTGAAAATATGAATGTCTCCCTTTATAAATATATATATATATATCGCTGTTTTTGCGTTACAAACTGTACACATTGCATTCTTGCTAATAAGCCAAAATATGAACGGAATAAGGAGCAAGCATCGTAACAGAGTAAAATAAATAGGGACAACAGCTTGTCAACTAACCATTCAGAAACGTCTTGCTGCAACCGAGATTTGTGCACCTCCACCAAAACCTCCGCTGCTTCAGGGTCAGTTTCTGGATCAAATTGATAGTATGCTTGAACACATGCATTGCTCTGAGATGACATGTTTATTCCACATTCGTAATCACAGCAAGCACGGTAACGTGACTCGCCGGCTCATGCCTGCTCTTCTGCAGGGGGGCGTGGTCAGCTGCTGCTCAGAATTTTCAAAGACGGGCTTGGAATAGAGCGAAAATGAGCGAAACGAGGCATGTCTAAAAAATGATCTGTTTGGTATTTTGAAAAATAAAATGTATAAATATACCTGATATAGGTATGGTCATACACTATATCATTTAAATATAGCATGATAGGTCTCCTTTAAGTAAAAACCATCTCATCTTGTATTTATTTGCATCGCATTTAATATTAAGGTTATTCAAAAGTTACGGAAAGTAATCTGGTTAAATTGCTTTAATATTTAAATTCTCAGTAAAGTAACTGTCCCAACATTGCCTGTTAGCAACCACCTTTTTTAAGACACATAAAAGCTTCAGACATTTGCCAATGGGGTATTTACTGACATCATTTATATTTTCCTCTTGTTCTGATAGAGTGCCCTCTAGTGGCAAAACATATGGAGTGTTTAACCTGTCATTCTCGTTACCTGAGCAGGTGAGCAGCATGGAGGAGCAGCTGATGCAGCTCAGGGCTGACCTGGAGAGGCAGGGACAGGAGTACCAGATGCTGCTGGACATCAAGACCCGCCTGGAGATGGAGATCGTCGAGTACAGGAGGCTGCTGGACGGAGAGAGCAGCAGCAGGTGAGACGCGGCTGGAGGAGGCTCAGGTGTTCGCTGCGCACCTGGAAGCAAGAGGGGCATTGTGGCCCTGTCTTCTAAAAGACACATTTATTTAGAAAATAAATAGGTGTTCTGTGCAGTGTGGAGAAGTACAGAAGAGGATTAGGGCCTCATGTCATGTGCATTTTCTTTTAGATCTGACCAAAATCTATTTTCTTTCTGAATTCTGTCGGAATAAAGTCAGAATTCTGAGAAAAATCTCAATATATTTCTCAGAATATTGCCTTTGATTTATAGTCAGAATTCTTCTAGAGAAAGCTTAGTATGTTGGGAAATAAAACACATTAACGAGAAATGTTTTAACCAAATAAGTGAGATCTGAAAAACACCTGCATAATAATACATTGAGCTCACACTGTTCTGTTTTCTGATTAACCTGCAGTGTCAGCACCTCCTCTTCCTCCTCAAGGACCATGACGAAGACAATTGTGGTGGTAGAGGAGGTTTTGGATGGAAAGGTGGTCTCCTCCTCCTCTTCCTCGACCTCAACGTCTACCGGCGCTATACTGACCAACTGAGCTTCTGCGGCGGAGCGAAGGACATCTTCATCAAACAATGCTTAAACAATAAAAGAGAGTCCAATTTAAAAATGTATAAATTAAAAAAGATATTACACAGAAACATTATCAACCTATGGATTAACCGATTCAGCCGCGTTTTTCTCGTTTTAAGGCCATTGAACAAGTATTTTGATCAGATTGACAGCTACGGTGAGACGATCTCCCGTAAAAGCTCTGTAAAGGTACGTGTTGTGATGTCTGAGTTTGCTTCCCCTGTCGTGAGTTCAGATCATTCAGTGATGATATATATACCTAAATAATCTGTGGAACCTCAGCTTTAATCGGATATCTTGTATGTGCAGCTACGATAAGTAATAAGGGTATCTTTTATCTTGAGTTCTGTGCCAAAGTGCTTTAGCATTTTTCACTCAGGGGTCATTTAGATGCTTCTTATGAGACTTGTGTTTTGTGTTGGTAAAAATGGTTTGTATAGTCAGTTAGCTGAGATTATTCCCGTTAATCTGGTATAACACATTAATAGGTTCTTAAATATTAAGATCCCCTGAGACACAGTGTCGTGAATAAAAAAGGATCCGCCGAGGGGGACCTTGGGGCTTAACAGGTTAACTCAAATGTGATTTTACCAGAATTTATATCATTGTACCGAGAGTGCATCACTTAACACAACACAAAGTTTCTACAAAGAGACAAAAGTTGCTGTTATAATTGTTAGTGTGTGTTTAAAAACAGACAGTGAAAAACTTGAAAGGATATGGCATTCAACTAAGCTCAAAGAATATTGTTTAATTTGGCATGATAATCTCAATGACTATAAGAAAGCAATCCGTAAAGCGAGAGCAGCTTATTACTCATCATTAATACAAGAGAAGAAGAATAATGCAAGATTTATTTTCAGCACTGTAGCCAGGCTGACAGAGAGCCACAGCTCTATTGAGCCTTCTATTCCTATAGCACTCAGTAGTAATGATTGTATGTGCTTTTTTAATGATACAATTATTACTCTTTAGAAACAACATTAAGTGTTATCATCAGCTCCTGGAGATGTAAGGTCTAATACAACACTAGTAATTTAGAATGCCTTTCTCCCATGAGTTCAATTATTCTTTCTTCTAAACCAATAACGTGTATCTTAGACCCGATTCCAACTAAACTATTAAATTAAGTTTTCCCATTAATTAACACTGGTTTATTAAATATATGTAATATGTTTTTACTATCAGGCTATGTTCCACAATCATTCAAAGTAGCAGTGATAAAACAGCTTCTTAAAAAGCACAACCTCGATCCAGAGGTTTTAGCCAACTATAGACCTATTTCTAATCTTCGGTTCCTCTCAAACATTCTTGAGAAAGCAGTCGCAAAATAGTGTGATTACTTAAAAACTAGAGCCGGGACTCGATTAAAAAAATTAATCTAATTAATTAGAGGCTTTGAAATTAATTAATCGAAATTAATCGCATTTTTAATCAAATATACATATTTGACCTGAGAACAGTGATAAGCAATTTTCACATGGATTTTACTCCAAGTGGTCTACAGTCCAAGTGCATGACATTAAGGATTTTGGGAGATGGCCCTGTGGGCCATCTAAGCTAATTTACAGATGGCCCTGAGCCCAATAGAGATTGCCCTGAAAAAGGCACGCGGACGAAATGGCACGAAGGGTTTGGGGGGCCTCCGTCCCCCTAGACATTTTTGATTTTTGCAGGTCTTAGATGCTGTCTGGTGCATTCTCTAGACTGAATTTTAAGATGAACCACCACAATATTATATTGTACAATTTAAATTGTATTCTTCATTTCACTTGTTTGTTTGTTCTTGTTTGTGTTTGCTCGCTTGCATGCCCTGCATAGCTTTAAGAAATACTTAAGTTGTTGGTCAAGACACTTTCCATCTGATGAAGGCAAATGCCTTCCCAGATGGAAAAAAGTAGAAAACATTACATTCAGTTATAACTGCCAAAACAAACATTATTTACACTATTATGGCCCCTGTTAAAAATGTTTTTAATGTTAACTACTGTAAGTTGGTCGAACGAATGCCTCCTCATCCGGAAGCTGACCGAGCAGACCCGAGCAGCAGTCGAGAGGAGCCGAGCGCATCCGCGAAGCACACGTCAGAGTTCCCGTTAGCCGGCAAATCTAAATATCTTCGGTCAAAATAATTTCCCTTTAGAGCAATACCGCTTCAGTTGCGCCACTTATGTGACAGACAAGAAGAGTATGAGACAGACAAGAAGAGTATGAGACAGACAAGAATAGTCAACTCTAATGTCTAACACTTAATGTGGAGAAAGAGATGTCCTGTATGGGTTGATTGTGTTCCGGTGGGCATGTAAACAAATGCATAATGCTGCGCTATACTTTGTGGCCTCATCCAGTTGCATAGCGACACTTATTGTGTAGTTGTCTTTTAATAAGCAGGTATTCATATCATTAGCTAGAACCAGACCCATTTAATAGAAGAGTTACGACACCGGAAGTCCAAAAACGGTTATCGTCACGTGGTTCATGTAGACGAGGGATCGTTCCCCGGAAGTTCATGGCGGGCAATGTGAATGCATTGATAACAGGAGATAGAACTACGATTTTTGGTAATTATCAGTGAATAAAGGTTTTGATTTGAAATATTTATACAACAAATCGATATGTGTATGTATTTACATCAATATGTTTTCAAAAATAAAATCGAATTAGCTAATATTAAGTGATAATATTAGGATTAGTGTGAACAGCTAGTTTACATGTTACTAACAGTGCCTTGGTTAAAGAGCCTGTTGCTGTTTATTTATAGCTTTGAATTCTTTCAAACCAATAGTATCTTCTTAAACTGGTATGGTAGTCAGGAGGATCACTTTATAATGTTTATTGATACATTTAGAGGGAGGGGATCTAAAGTAATGCTTTAAAATTAAGATTAGATTCATTTCTACCATTTTCTTAAATGCATGGTAGTTTCAGTAATCCCATGGTAACTGAGGACACAAGTTATCTACATGACTAATGTTATCTTTATGGCTTTCAGAAAGGACAGGAGACCGACAGGTGACTATCAAAGGACTAGCAGCAGCAGCAGGACTAGCAGCATATGATGATGATGATGATGATGATGATGATGATGATGATGATGATGATGATGATGATGATGATGATGATGATGATGATGATGATGATGTTAAATGTGTTGTTTTAGGAACATCCATTCCAAATACATGGAATTCAATAAACATTGAATAGCATATCATGCAGTTTGTCGGTGCCTTTTCCTCCGTGTTGTCCTGGTTTGCTGTGCGGCCTCCTAGTCGCCACCATGGTTTGCTGTGCTGCCTGGGGATGCTCAAATCGCTCAGAGAAAGGAGTACGAATGTACGGCTTCCCCACTGACACACTAGATTCAGAGGTGAATGGAGTAGTTTACTCCACTACATTTATTGAATATATTCAGTTACTTTACAGTTACTTTATTAATGATGTGAAATATAATCAAGTGTTAAATCAGACTTTAGTTCCACCTGGAGTAAATCCACAAGCTACCCTGCAGTCTACAAAGCCATTCAAACTAGCTTCACCTTCACCAGCTTTGAGAACACTTTCATGATCAATCATTTTAAAACATATCATATATTCTGAAAAGGGCCAATCTGCACAATGAGTACTTTTACTTTTGGTACTTTAAGTATATTTTGATGGTAATACTTGTACTTGTATTCCTACACTCTGGTACCTCTACTTTTACTAAGGAACAAGATCTGAGAACTTTTCCCACCACTGCTGCTGGGTAATGAATTGCAAAGGTCACAGAGCAACACCCTGACAGAGATACACAGCAAGTATTGTCACGCCTGTGTGCCGCTCTTTAAAGGTTACATTTTTCTCTGACCATACCTGGCCCCACCCACAGAGGAGACGCTTCCTGTGCATACTTGTCAGAGCTGCACCTGTGGAGTGATTGATGGAGCTGAAGGTTTAAAAGGAGGCGCGTGCTGCAGCCCTTCACTCTCCTCTCTGTGCCTGCACAAAGACATCATGTCCTTCCATCGTTCTTCATCTTCCTCCATGCAGAGCTCCTCCGGTGGCTCCATGATTGGCATGAGGGCGGGCAGCGTGTACGGCGGGGCGGGAGGCAAAGGGAGCCGCATCTCCATTGCAGGAGGCGGTGGCGGCAGCTTCAGCAGCTTGTCCATGGGAGGAGGCGGTGGCGGCAGCTACGGCAGAATCTCCATGGGAGGAGGTGGTGGCGGAGGCGGCAGCTACGGCAGCTACGGCAGCACGAGCTTCAGCATGGCTGGCATGAATGACAGTCTCATTGGGAATGAAAAGGCCACCATGCACAACCTGAACGACCGCCTGGCCACTTACCTGGACAAGGTGCGCAGCCTGGAGAAGGCCAACGGAGAGCTGGAGCTGAAGATCAGACTTTTCCTGGAGAGCAAGGCCAGCCCCAGCGCCCGAGACTACAGAGCCTTCACCGCCACCATCGCAGAACTCACCGCCAAGGTAGGTATTCTTAGATAATGCAGGAAAAGTACTGGCCCAAAATCATTTTAAATACATGAAAGTATAACACAATCTTCATAGTTCACTAACTCTTAAGTGTTATTTGTATACAAAAATTGTAATATATGACAATGATAATTAATTTTTGATTTTACAAATTGCATTACTTTTTACTTGAACATCTCTATTTTTATAAAAATATGTTTTATTTGGTTGTATTCTTAAATAAAGCAACTGTTTTGAAATCAGGAATAAAATGCAGTATCTCTAATTCTGACGACTCAGATGTAACAAAGGTATATGGCTGGAAAATAGCCAAGTACCACACAATTACACTCGTGATAGTACTAAGTAGGGTAACGGTAAATGCAGTGTAGATATCCTTTACCTCAATAAACGTAGTAAATCCAAGTCTTGTTCTATTATATCATATTACTCAGTTTTTATCACTTACAAAATAATATACAAACTATGTGATTATAATGTAATAATGTTTTCCATTATAATCTGGTTGGCTATAAATTACTTTTTATGTTGTCATCTGATCATGTTATATACTGTATGTCACTAGCAACCAGTGTTATTTATTTAAGCAACAACTGTAGTAGTGGTATTATAAGACATGAAATAACTAATGGAAGTGGGGGAGATGTATTAGTATCTTTAATAAATGAAAACAGATAGGCCTATAGCTTTGTGTATGCACTTTAGATGTGTTACTCATGTGTATACCTTCCATCAGAAGATGAATATTGTGTATATTTTTTAAATAAACTGTTTTTTTTTCTAGATTCACGGCGCCATCAGGGTGAACGGAACAATTCATCTCACCATCGACAACGCCAGGCTGGCTGCAGACGACTTCAGGACCAAGTGAGAACGCACGAGCGCACCTACACACACACATGCACACGTACACACACGTTAAATTGTGCATGAATGATTCTGTAAAATATCAGATTACTCTCCTGAAGCGTGTTAATTAGAACCCGTTTTAAGAGTGGGCTGACTGCTGCTGCCACCTGTCAGTCAACTGACATCGGTTTACCTTCCCCACTAACACTGATACTGAACAGGTGTGAAGACACCGTTCATACAGGTTGATCAGGTCTAAACTGACGAAGGTCATGAACTACTAGCTAATAAGGCTTCTACTGCAGCTAATACTATTGATTAAAGCAGGGTTGCCAACTTTGGGTACCTGGCTGGAGTGAGATGTTGGTATCATGGGTTTGATTACACATATGAGCACGAGGATGTACTTGCATTATTATTATATATTATCATTATGTCAGTGGTCTAAAATGGTCACACAACGATGCCGACAATATTATCGTTTATCGCAATAATTTCCGGGAAAATGTATCCAACAAAATTAATTATCATGAGATGCCTATACATGAAACACACACACACACACACACAGCTACAGACTTACTCCAAACTGCCAAATATATTAATTAATACACTCTCACTCTCATATACTCTTTGACTCTATGTTGGCCTAGTAGAACAATAAGCAGCAGACTTTTACCTTTTTATCATTTCTACTGGATCTTAGATCTGCGCATGCGCAATACGGGTCGGCAGTGGCGGCCACGGAGTATTTGTGTTGGGTAATCTATGGTAGGGCTAACCCATACAGTGGTGGGGCTCAAGTCAGTATTTGCAATGTAATTACATACACGCTCCCCTTGACAGTGAAACGCCACGCGTGAGGTTTAGATGATTTCCTCAATCCAACTTGAACTGTATGAAATAAAAAGGCACATTTGTCTTGTAGTAAATAAAAAGGGCGACCTGGAGCCAATCCTGCAATTTCTCCACAAGTGAAAGAGTTGACATGCTGAAAACCCAACCCCCGCAGGGGGTCTGGGGAGATTCTCCCCCAGGACATTTTTTGAAATACTAACATAAAATACACATTCTGGTACTCTCTTGAGAAGAAAAATAAATACATCTATTCCTACATATTTAAAAAAAAGAATGCCATTTTAGTTTTTTGTTACTTTGTTCTGAAAGCTGAAGCTGCCGAGAGAAGAGGAGAGGCTGTGTGAATTACTTTACATTGTGGCTAAGGGTGGATAGCCCCCATTGTTCTGTGTGTCAAAATGAAAGACAGCCCACACACCTATCAATCATCAAACCGTGGGGTCTTATTTCATGACGTGTTGATTTCTATCAACACGTAATGTTGTATCGACGTATATAGAGATGTACTACAGCAAAAGTATTCTCCGTCGGGACTTCCTGCAACAACACCACGTAGTTATCGTGATTCTGATTGGCCAGAAGACATTATCAAAGATGTTCTATTGAGAAGACGATCACGACGTGACAAAAGTTTTCAAAACCGTTTCTAGTCTTCGGTATTCTTGTTTTGGCGTGAGAATAGTTTGGGCAGCGTGAGAGCGTGAGATTGAGAGTGAAAGCATGTGTCACACGCCAGATGCGTGAGAGTTGGCAACCCTGAATTATGATTAAAGTAAACAAAAAGAAAACTACTGCAGCTAATAAAGCTAGCCTACTATTGCAGCCAATAATATTGCAGCTAACTGTAAACATAGAGCTAGCTTACTACCGCAATTAACAAAGCGCAGCTCATTAAGCTAATATACTAAGCTAATACTAATACTGTAACTAATAAAGCTAACCACTGCTGCAGCTAACAAAGCTAATACTGCAAAAGCTAGTACTACAACTACAACTAACAACAATACTTCAAATATAACAGCTTATATTACAACTACACTATAGTGTTATTGTTGTAGTGTTACTACAACAGCAAATACAGTAAGGCTACTGCAGCATCTTATGCATCTAATACCTGCATCTTTACAGCAGCTACTAAAGATACAACTGCAACTAGTGCTGCTATTAGTATAACCAGCACTGCTACAACTGCAACGTTTACCATTACTTCTGCAACAACTACTGCACCTAGTGCTGCTACCAAATAGACACAAATAGACACATTTAGTAAAATAAACTCCTAAATGTTGTTTGGGATACTTTCTTTGAAATGGCATGTTATCGAAGCAAAATCTATTTAAATGTATTTTAAAATATTATTTTTTATGTCATTCTGTGCAGGTATGAGAACGAGCTGGCCATGCGTATGTCTGTTGAGGCTGACACCGCCGGCCTGAAGAGAGTCCTGGACGAGCTGACTATGAGCCGGTCCGACCTGGAGATTCAGATCGAGGGTCTGAGAGAGGAGCTGATCTTCCTCAGGAAGAACCATGAAGAGGTCAGAGAGCACACAACATCGAACTTCATTTAATTACAGACCGCTGTTAAAATCTACTTTAAAAATGTAAGTCATAAATAAGTGTTTTCTTCGAGACCTCTTTAATCAAACTTGAAAAGTACTGCATTATTAAAAATACATTGTTATGTAATATTTATTATAAATCAAATCTGATCAGGACGTATATCAATTTGAATGTAATTTGTATATTTGTATGAATGTAAAGTGAAATCAATGCCTGTAGGGAACCATCGAAATGTTAATAATACTGTTGTATAGCCATTATATGTATCATAAACCTTATAATGATCATTTAAAGCCATAAACATTCTTTTATTGTGGACTATAACAAATAGAAGTATGTTTCTTGTTGTTTCCCTGTAGGAGCTGCTGGCGATCCGTGCTCAGGTGACCGGCCAGGTACACGTGGAGGTGGCCGTCCCTCAGGGTCCCGACCTCAATAAGGAGATGGGCGAGATCAGAGAGTACTACGAAAGTGTCACCGCCAAGAACCAGAGAGAGCTGGAGATCTGGTTCCAGACAAAGGTAACTCCCTGACTTCACTTCCTGTCGACAACATTACCACAAAGTTGCACAAAATAACTACAAAGAACGATAAGATGACTATAAAGACACTCAAAATGACTTAAAAAAGGCAGAGATTACTCCAAAGAGACACAAAATGATTACAAAGATACTTAAAATGTGTGTGTGTGTGTGTGTGTGTGTGTGTGCGCGCGCAGTCTGAGGAGCTGAACGTACAGGTGGTGACGCAGACGGTGACTCTGAATACAAGCAGGTCGGAGGTGTCGGAGATCAAACGCGTGCTGCAGTCTCTGCAGGTTGAGCTGCAGGCCTCACTGAGCAATGTGAGTGTCCCCGTGCATTCAAATTCGATGTCATTTATATCACCTTGTTTTATTTTGTATTGACAACTATTTGCGCTACTTTTACTTTCATATTCTCGCTTTGTTTTTAATTGGAGGATTTTCTTTCTTAAAAGTTAAAGTCATGCACTAAAATTGCTACTCAAGTAGATAATAATATTAGCAGTAAATGTACCAAAAGTCAAACTAATTCTGCAGAATACAAAAGAAATGTTATATCTCCATTTTTGATGCATTAATGTGTTAATCGACTCAATTGTTCAGCTGGTAAGCATGGAGCTCATTCAATAACCTTGTATACCACTGGGCGTACTGTTTCATACATAAATAATACAGCTGAAATATACATAGATATGAATCTGAAACAATAACTCTGTTTTTGCAGAAAAGCTCTATGGAGGCATCTCTGGCCGAAATACAGGTTCGCTTCTCCATGCAGCTGTCCCAATACCAGATGCAGGTAAGACTGGAACACTAAAGTATAATATGTAATGTTTCTGTATTCAAAAGTATCTATTTGGTGAGTCGGGTAGTTACATTCTGAATGTTTAAGAGATACGTGTCATTTGAATCAAGGTGATGATGAGTTGGAGAAGACTCCCTACTGGGGACATTTTAGGAGAATATAAATCTGATAAATCCTCACTTCTTGTGACCTCCGGAAGTTACACGACTATCCGGGATTGCTGTAACTTGTGGTTAGCGCTAAACCAACAAAGGTTATAGAATAATCCGTGGGTTGTTTCACTATTTAGGTACCCCTATACTGGTGTCGACAATGAGTTATTCTATAGGCTTAATTGAGCAGTCTTTAATGATATGGTACTGGTAACATAACAGCAGCGATTGTCACTTCCTGTGAGGGCACAACAACCGTGTGCGTTTGAGAAAACTTAGTCGAGCAAGGTCGAATTTCAGGCACTGCACAGATGTTCACAGTGATCCACGTGCAGTGTACTAAGGGACGTTTACCAATTGAGTCACAGCAGTATTCCCATTTAGCCGCCTGTTTGCAGGTTTAGGGAGTAACTGATTACATGTAATCTGATTACATAATCCGAATACAAAAAAAGGTAACTGTATTCCCTTACAGTTACATACCGGTAATCAGATTACTGTGATTACTAGCAGGATTACAATGTTACTCCAAACATTTTAAAAGAGCTTTATTTTTCTTTGGTTCATTTGTTCTGTTTTTAATTCAGTAGGTGAAGCTATATGTTCATAACATAGTGTATGTGAGCTTAACTGTGTCTATTAAATTAAAACGAAGCATTTCCTGTCAGCTCAGATTTTATTTCTGCTTTTTTAAACTGTAGTACGTGCTACTGCCTGAACATGCTTAATGAAAGGCAGGTTTTCCTAGAAATGAAATCTCTGAGCAGAGGACACATTTTTCATACTAAATAATACATCTTGGTTTCTTCTTTTCTAAGGTCACATTGTTCTGTGGTCTTACAAAATACACTTAAGTAAAAACCATCTCATCTTGTATTTATTTGCATCGCATTTAATATTAAGGTTATTCAAAAGTTACGGAAAGTAATCTGGTTAAATTGCTTTAATATTTAAATTCTCAGTAAAGTAACTGTCCCAACATTGCCTGTTAGCAACCACCTTTTTTAAGACATTTGCCAATGGGGTATTTACTGACATCATTTATATTTTCCTCTTGTTCTGATAGAGTGCCCTCTAGTGGCAAAACATATGGAGTGTTTAACCTGTCATTCTCGTTACCTGAGCAGGTGAGCAGCATGGAGGAGCAGCTGATGCAGCTCAGGGCTGACTTGGAGAGGCAGGGACAGGAGTACCAGATGCTGCTGGACATCAAGACCCGCCTGGAGATGGAGATCGTCGAGTACAGGAGGCTGCTGGACGGAGAGAGCAGCAGCAGGTGAGACGCGGCTGGAGGAGGCTCAGGTGTTCGCTGCGCACCTGGAAGCAAGAGGGGCATTGTGGCCCTGTCTTCTAAAAGACACATTTATTTAGAAAATAAATAGGTGTTCTGTGCAGTGTGGAGAAGTACAGAAGAGGATTAGGGCCTCATGTCATGTGCATTTTCTTTTAGATCTGACCAAAATCTATTTCCTTTCTGAATTCTGAGAATAAAGTGAGAATTCTGAGAAAAATCTCAATATATTTCTCAGAATATTGCCTTTGATTTATAGTCAGAATTCTTCTAGAGAAAGCTTAGTATGTTGGGAAATAAAACACATTAACGAGAAATGTTTTAACCAAATAAGTGAGATCTGAAAAACACCTGCATAATAATACATTGAGCTCACACTGTTCTGTTTTCTGATTAACCTGCAGTGTCAGCACCTCCTCTTCCTCCTCAAGGACCATGACGAAGACAATTGTGGTGGTAGAGGAGGTTGTGGATGGAAAGGTGGTCTCCTCCTCCTCCTCTTCCTCAGCGTCTGCCGGCGCTATACTGATCAACTGAGCTTCAGCGGCGGAGCGAAGGACATCTTCATCAAACAATGCTTAAACAATAAAAGAGAGTCCAATTTACCTCAATTTGTCAAATTATATTTCTTGTCAGTGGGGTGACCTTTTTAGAGAGATTTAGCACACAAAAAACACTTCTGAGGTCATTTGGGTGGATTTGACCTATCTCGAGCCCCCCTTGATCGATTTTGCTGATAGACATCTCTTTCTAACTGTCAGAGCCAATGGAATCGAGGGGACCTCCCACATACTCCTTATTTGGTAATGTGTGTGTGAGACTTTTTTACTCGTTTTAAGGCCATTGAACAAGTATTTTTGATCAGATTGACAGCTACGGTGAGACGATCTCCCGTAAAAGCTACGTAAAGGTACGTGTTGTGATGTCTGAGTTTGCTTCCCCTGTCGTGAGTTCAGATCATTCAGTGATGATATATATACCTAAATAATCTGTGGAACCTCAGCTTTAATCGGATATCTTGTATGTGCAGCTACGATAAGTAATAAGGGTATCTTTTATCTTGAGTTCTGTGCCAAAGTGCGTTTGCATTTTTCACTCAGGGGTCATTTAGATGCTTCTTATGAGACTTGTGTTTTGTGTTGGTAAAAATGGTTTGTATAGTCAGTTAGCTGAGATTATTCCCGTTAATCTGGTATAACACATTAATAGGTTCTTAAATATTAAGATCCCCTGAGACACAGTGTCGTGAATAAAAAAGGATCCGCCGAGGGGGACCTTGGGGCTTAACAGGTTAACTCAAATGTGATTTTACCAGAATTTATGTCATTGTACCGAGAGTGCATCACTTAACACAACACAAAGTTTCTACAAAGAGACAAAAGTTGCTGTTATAATTGTTAGTGTGTGTTTAAAAACAGACAGTGAAAAACTTGAAAGGATATGGCATTCAACTAAGCTCAAAGAATATTGTTTAATTTGGCATGATAATCTCAATGACTATAAGAAAGCAATCCGTAAAGCGAGAGCAGCTTATTACTCATCATTAATACAAGAGAAGAAGAATAATGCAAGATTTCTTTTCAGCACTGTAGCCAGGCTGACAGAGAGCCACAGCTCTATTGAGCCTTCTATTCCTATAGCACTCAGTAGTAATGATTGTATGTGCTTTTTTAATGATACAATTATTACTCTTTAGAAACAACATTAAGTGTTATCATCAGCTCCTGGAGATGTAAGGTCTAATACAACACTAGTAATTTAGAATGCCTTTCTCCCATGAGTTCAATTATTCTTTCTTCTAAACCAATAACGTGTATCTTAGACCCGATTCCAACTAAACTATTAAATTAAGTTTTCCCATTAATTAACACTGGTTTATTAAATATATGTAATATGTTTTTACTATCAGGCTATGTTCCACAATCATTCAAAGTAGCAGTGATAAAACAGCTTCTTAAAATGCACAACCTCGATCCAGAGGTTTTAGCCAACTATAGACCTATTTCTAATCTTCCGTTCCTCTCAAAAATTCTTGAGAAAGCAGTCGCAAAATAGTTGTGTGATTACTTAAAAAATAGAGCCGGGCACTCGATTAAAAAAATTAATCTAATTAATTAGAGGCTTTGAAATTAATTAATCGAAATTAATCGCATTTTTAATCAAATATACATATTTGACCTGAGAACAGTGAGAAGCAATTTTCACATGGATTTTACTCCAAGTGGTCTACAGTCCAAGTGCATGACATTAAGGATTTTGGGAGATGGCCCTGTGGGCCATCTAAGCTAATTTACAGATGGCCCTGAGCCCAATAGAGATTGTCCTGAAAAATGCCTCCGTCCCCCAAGACATTTTTGATTTTTGCAGGTCTTAGATGCTGTCTGGTGCATTCTATAGACTGAATTATAAGATGAACCACCACAATATTATATTGTACAATTTCAATTGTATTCTTCATTTCACTTGTTTGTTTGTTCTTGTTTGTGTTTGCTCGCTTGCATGCCCTGCATAGCTATAAGAAATACTTAAGTTGTTGGTCAAAACACTTTCCATCTGATAAAGGCAAATGCTTTCCCAGATGGAAAAAAGTAGAAAACATTACATTCAGTTATAACTGCCAAAACAAACATTATTTACACTATTATGGCCCCTGTTAAAAATGTTTGTAATGTTAACTACTGTAAGTTGGTCGAACGAATGCCTCCTCATCCGGAAGCTGACCGAGCAGACCCGAGCAGCAGTCGAGAGGAGCCGAGCGCATCCGCGAAGCACACGTCAGAGTTCCCGTTAGCCGGCAAATCTAAATATCTTCGGTCAAAATAATTTCCCTTTAGAGCAATACCGCTTCAGTTGCGCCACTTATGTGACAGACAAGAAGAGTATGTGACAAACAAGAATAGTCAACTCTAATGTCTAACACTTAATGTGGAGAAAGAGATGTCCTGTATGGGTTGATTGTGTTCCGGTGGGCATGTAAACAAATGCATAATGCTGCGCTATACTTTGTGGCCTCATCCAGTTGCATAGCGACACTTATTGTGTAGTTGTCTTTTAATAAGCAGGTAGTCATATCATTAGCTAGAACCAGACCCATTTAATAGAAGAGTTACGACACCGGAAGTCCAAAAACGGTTATCGTCACGTGGTTCATGTAGACGAGGGATCGTTCCCCCGGAAGTTCATGGCGGGCAATGTGAATGCATTGATAACAGGAGATAGAACTACGATTTTTGGTAATTATTAGTGAATAAAGGTTTTGATTTGAAATATTTATACAACAAATCGATATGTGTATGTATTTACATCAATATGTTTTAAAAAATAAAATCGAATTAGCTAATATTAAGTGATAATATTAGGATTATTGTGAACAACTAGTTTACATGTTAGGCTAACAGTGCCTTGGTTAAAGAGCCTGTTGCTGTTTATTTATAGCTTTGAATTCTTTCAAACCAATAGTATCTTCTTAAACTTGTATGGTAGTCAGGAGCATCACTTTCTAATGTTTATTGATACATTTAGAGGGAGGGGATCTAAAGTAATGCTTTAAAATTCAGATTAGATTCATTTCTACCATTTTCTTAAATTCATGGTAGTTTCAGTAATCCCCTGGTAATTGAGGACACAAGTTATCTAAATGACTAATGTCATCTTTATGGCTTTCAGGAAGGACAGGAGACCGACAGGTGACTATCAAAGGACTAGCAGCAGCAGCAGGACTAGCAGCATATGATGATGATGATGATGATGATGATGATGATGATGATGATGATGATGATGATGATGATGATGATGATGATGATGATGATGATGATGTTAAATGTGTTGTTTTAGGAACATCCATTCCAAATACATGGAATTCAATAAACATTGAATAGCATATCATGCAGTTTGTCGGTGCCTTTTCCTCCGTGTTGTCCTGGTTTGCTGTGCGGCCTCCTAGTAGCCACCATGGTTTGCTGTGCTGCCTGGGGATGCTCAAATCGCTCAGAGAAAGGAGTACGAATGTACGGCTTCCCCACTGACACACT
>CM070491.1:8949818-9026941 GCA_036324585.1 Champsocephalus esox
ACAACTAAAGCTTAGTTTGGGCAATGAACATCTTGAGTCCCAGCCTCCCACAACAATGAAAAAAACAATATACATGAGATAAAAAGAAGAAAATATAAAACTGTAATAATACCTCGTCATTTATTAGTTGATTTATAATTTTCCATAAACAGCTAATAAAGTAGTAATTAAAGCTGTAAAATAAGACATTTGGAGTAAAAAACGTTGTATCAACCAAAAATCTAAAAGTTAAAAAATACTCTATTACTGAATATTCTCAAGTGACTTAAGTAAATATACTTAGTTACATTCCACCGGGTCAAAAATGTTTTCCCCATAAGGATCAATACAAAATGTGACCATAGACACCTTCATCATCTAATATCTCCAAATCTATACAACAAAGATGTCAAACGTGTTATACTGGCTCCCTACAACTTTACGCATAAGATCTCCAAACATGATCCTAATAACACCAACATCTGGCCAATGTTAAAGCACTTTGCATTATTTTTGGACAGTTACCGACTTTCTTATTGTTGTAACATATACTTTTTACAATGTTATATAGTTCTTTCACTTAAGTGAAGGATCAGAATACATTATAGATGTAATGTAACAGAAAACACACACAATTACATGTTTCAGTTCATCAGAAGTATTTTATTTGTGTTTTCTGGAACGGTTTGCTTGGTGTTGACAGATGTTTGTTCTCTCAAACTTCCTGGCTTTCAGAGCTGACCTCTTCATCGTCAGTGTACTCTTTGGTGATGATCAACACTTTCTTGGATTGTGTGGTGGCCGGCGGGCTGCAGGACGACACAAACAGTTAGTCTCTATAACAATACTTTTTTTTCTTTTAACCTTTCATTTAACATTTTATATACATACCACTTTAAGGTTGTTTTTTCCCCAATTGTAAGCTTAGCATTCACACATCTCCATTTCTTTTTATTAGTTGCAAGATATATTATTTGTATGTTATTTGTGACTCGGACACCATGTTGATTGTCACTGTGGTTATTATGTATTCGTTTATTTGTTTTATAAAAATGAAAAAAGTGGTTAACCCTTTTTTCTTGGTAAATAATCATAATTTGAATGAACTACCATTTTTTTTCACACAAATTCCGGTGCATTCACCTGAACACCTCTCCGTCCAACAGCCTCCTGTACTCGGAGATCTCCATCTCCAGCCGGGTCTTGGTGTCCAACAGGACCTGGTACTCGTGTCCCTGTCTTTCTAGGTCGGACCTGAGCTGAGCTAGCTGGCCCTCAAGGCCCAACACCTTGTTCTGGTAGTCTCCCATCATGTTGGAGTAGCGGTTCTGTGTGTCACAGAGGGTCCCTTCCAGAGACGCTTTCTGAAGGAGAAGAAAGAGTGTGAGGATTCAAAATTCATAGGCTTTATTGTCATATGTGGAATAGCAATTGAATAAGATACTACCGAATGCCATACTATTTATGATACCGAAATATATTTTAATTAAGATTGAATCCACCTTTATAATTCCCAAATGGGAAATGTGTGCTTCATTCTGGTGAAGGCAAACTGGCCCTTCTCCAGCTACCAGTCCACACTCCATATTTCTGCTCTGATCTGCACCATTCCATTCCCAAGCCAAGTCCCTTCAGACTGAGCTACTGCTGCCCAATTGTGATGCCAAAACTTTTGTTTTTGAGTACAAATGTGTATTTCAGGACTTGTATTTGTGACCACTCTATTATTGGTATTTCTCCTGAAGTACTGTAAGAGACCAGGTGACTTCTTCCTCCATTGATTGAATGCTACAGTATTCCCACCATGCTGAGCTGTGCTTGGAGCTCAATCTCCAGGCCCTGCAGCGTGCGTGTAACCTCTGTTATCTCCGAGCGAGAGGACTGGAGAGTCACTGTGCTCACTGCCACCTCTTTATTGAGTTCTTCAGACTGCAAAACAACAAGAACACATCGAAAAGTACATTAGAAATCAGATCTGCTTATAAATCAAACTGTGTGAAGAGGACACTGTCACTTTCAATTCACAAACCTTTATTGCTCTCTGTACCTCTGGACGTTTTTATCTTTGAAAGTCGTAATCATGACATGGTAGGCTACCAGTTTTACCCAACATCTCGTATTTTTTCCTGATATATCATATAATATTGATTTTAATAGTCTTTCATTGCATTAAAATGCATTTTATTATAGAGACAGAAAGATAGACTGGACTGCTATAGTGTTTTTGTGAAGTCTAAATGCGGAAACACACGATTTTGCTAGAAGTAATCCTGTTTGAGGAAGATGATTTCAGAAGTCATTCATGAACAGTCACAACAGGGTTTTTCATCAGATGGTTGATTGTGCTCACCTTGGCCTGAAACCAGACATCCAGATCTCTCCGGTTCTTGTTTGCCACGGTCTCGTAATGTTCTCTGATTTCACCCATAACAGCAGACAGGTCCTGCTGCGGTGCGGCATCCACCTCCACGTTCACCTGACCCCCCACCTGGGAGCCCATGGCCAACAGGTCCTGCAAGAGAACAGTTCCAAGACAACATTAAGTCGATAATAAAGAATAGGTTAGTTGTTCATCAAAATACAAATGTGAGTGTTTGCTGCATGCTTTTCTCTTTTTTAAATGATTCTCCTTGTAATTGCTTCAGACTTTGGATTTTTCATATGTTGGGACATTACCAGCACCCAGTAATACAGATTGGATTTATTCACAGTCCTTTTCTGAGATACTGGTATGTTGGAAATAACTAAATTCCTTTCATTTTCAACATTTGACCTCTTTTAAAATCCAGCTGATTGAAATGTTCTTGAGTTTGCAGGTTGTCGCCTACCTCCTCGTGGTTCTTCTTCAGCT
This sequence comes from Champsocephalus esox, assembly GCA_036324585.1. Classification (NCBI taxonomy): domain Eukaryota; kingdom Metazoa; phylum Chordata; class Actinopteri; order Perciformes; family Channichthyidae; genus Champsocephalus; species Champsocephalus esox. The sequence goes on from CM070491.1 coordinate 8,952,649, forward strand.
GGATGAGTTCGTCCCGCAGAGACTCGATATTCATCTCCAGATCTGATCTGCCCAGTGTCAGCTCGTCCAGGAGCCTCCTCAGCCCGCCGATGTCCGCCTCCACCGACTGACGCAGGACCAGCTCGTTCTCATACCTGCACCACACCAACCATTCCATCAGCTACTCCGCCCGAAACAAGCCCAGAGAAATCACAGCAAATTCTCATTTCGGTACAAACTATAGTGCATCGGTACTTGATCAGGTGAGGCTTATTTGAAGATAATGTACTTACAGTACCGGATTCTTTCTGTTGATTAAACAACTATGAATATCCAATAATAATAATAATTATTAAAGATATATATAGATACTATACTTTACTATAATAATACATAATACTATCTGGAGTTGACGGCAAGAGGATAATATGTAAAGGAGATAGCATATGTCCTCCTAATTTCATCATGGTACTGATAAATCATAGTCAGCAAGGGCCGAATAACAAAGAAATACAGATAATTAGTAAATATACAGAAAAAACCCCACATAAAACAGTTTATAAAAAGGTAAACATGATCAGGAAACTAGCATTAAAGGTATATTTGAGTAACCCATTGTTATCTATTATATGTCTTTTGTTTCTAATTACCTGTATTTTGCATCTCTAATTTTCTTTACGTTCTAGTGGCCTTAAAGGTGGGGTAGGTACGTTTGAGAAACCGGCTCGAGATCGCTAGAATTTGAAAATACACAACCGGAGAAAATCTGCCACTTCCTCACAGAGCCCCTCCTCCAACACACAGGAATGCGCACATGACCAATGAGGGCACGAGATAAGTGTGTGCCCCGATGGAAGGCTGACAGGCAGGTAGGCCATCCAATCGATTGGTTGTACTTTTTACAGTATTACGGCTTCTACAGATGACATTTTTTTATGGATTTTTTGTTAAAGCACTTCAGATATTCATTGCTATCGGGATGTTGAGAGCATTCCATGGAATATAACAAAAAGTGTATCTCGAGCCGGTTTCTGAAACGTACCTACCCCACCTTTAACTAGGCTGGGCTTTGACAATACATTGAAAAGCTCCAATACATGAAATAAATGATCATGATCTCACTTGACCCTGAAGTCGTCAGTGGCCAGCTTGGCATTATCGGTGGCCAGGTACAGAGCTCCATTTGTGGTGGTGGCGTAAAGGATCTGAAACAAAGAGGACTCACCGTTAGTCTTTTATTCATCATCAGACTCTCTGGAAAGAGACTCTAAGACAACATATTATCTCAATTCTCTGATCTGAAATGATGAAGTCCCAGTCTCCTCCAACACTGCAAGAATGGGAAAATGTGTGCCATAAAACCAGCACACTAAGGCCTACCTGCAGGTTGTTCCTGTTTTAGACTCAGCATGAAAAGAGAAGAGATAATTATATTCAAACATAAGTCACTTTTCTGCCTCGTTGTTTTGTGTTGCCTGTTTGCACATCATGCTAACCTGGAGCCCGAGCCTGGCCCCGCCTCAGGAAGCCTTGCTGTGTTTAGGGTGTGGCTGAACCTGAATGCATCTTGCAGGAAACACATCCTGTTTCTCAGTCCGTCTGTCTGTCCGCAGGCTGCACACCTGAGGGTCCTAACGTTGTCAGGGAGGAGGAATCTCTGAGCTGAACAAGATTCATTTTCACATGATCTCATTCTTTATTGGGGCTATGCTTTGGGATCAGGGTTGAACATGAGACAGCATCCAAATCCTGCAATCTACCTCCCCTGAGGCAACTGTTTGCAATTATGTTGGTAATATGAATGCTTTAAGATCTCTTGGAATCCTCAAGAAAAGAAAGAAACATGTTATCCCGTGGACTGTTCAAATCAAGCAATGAATCAAGTAAACTAAATAACTACCATCTGGGAGGAGTCCATGTTTTAAAACTATTGTATTGCTCCTGCAATAAAAACATAAAATATGAAAACCAACAAAGCTTTATCTTTATTTTTCACTGTCACCACTTTGCATCTTCCTCAGCAGCTATACTTGTGTAATGTTTCTTGTCCCTCTCTTTGTCTTGGATTTTCTGCATGTGGATTGGGTTTTATGACGTGGGTGGAAGCTCAATCCAATTACCTTACATTGTGGGACAATAATGTGAAAGCTGACTCCCTCACCTGGTCCTGCATGTCGCTGATGGCTGCCTTGAAGCCGGAGCAGTCGTGGCCTTCGGGTTTGGTCTTGCTCTCCAGGAAAAGTCTGATCTTCAGCTCCAGCTCTCCGTTGGACTTCTCCAGGCTGCGCACCTTGTCCAGGTATGTGGCCAGGCGCTCGTTCAGGTTGGTCATGGTGGCCTTCTTGTTGTTGTCATTTACATCTATGGCGTCTTTCAGGTTGAAGCCTGACCCGGCTCCGGAGGAAAACCCTGACCCGGCTCCGGAGGAAAACCCTGACCCGGCTCCCGAGGAAAACCCTGACCGGGCTCCGGAGTAAAACCCTGCTCCGGCCGAGGAGAAGCTTCTGGGGCCACTGCTGGAGATGCGGACCCCGGACCCCCCGGCACCACCGTACACACTGGGGGCCCTCATGGAGCCTAGGCGGTTGCTGGAGGAGAAGCGAGCGTAGGAGGTCATGGTGGAGGAGTGCTGCTGCTCGGGATGCAGAGAAGAGTAAAGCACGCTATGTACTCAGGTGCTTTATAGCGCCTGGAGTGAGGGGAGGGGTGCAGGGTCCGGCAGGAAGACGACAAACACAGCAGGAATGTCAAGCAGCTGTCTGATGTCACTCTAAAAAGCTTCTGGAAATGTCTCTAACTCAATCATGGTGTTTGTTCAGGTGTATCTCCTCCTAAACCTGCAACAATCTACTTTTTTTATTTATCTTATCAGATGTGGAACTTGTTCAGACCCTCGACCCTCCTCTGCCCCCCTCCCCCAATGGATTCCTGTTAGCATGTTGAAACCTGCAGAACCACTCGCAGACGCCCCTCTCATGTCTCTTATTGTGACAAACAATGGAGCTCTTTGTGCCGACGCTCTGTTTGCTGTCCCTTAACATGAGCACACAGTCACCCTGAAGTGGCTTTATGGTGAACATTGTTGAAACTCAAATACAGCAATCCCACAAACCCACTTTACACTTTATTATATGAAACTAGGGACTATCAGTTCTCAAATCAAATCTCTCTTGATCCTTTAAAAGAAGAATGTCAACTATTGCAACACTATTCTGATCCTTTAAAGGTCACCTATTATGCTAAATCTACTTTTGTATGTCTTTTATACATCAACATGTGTCCTCTCTGTGTAAAGAGACTCTTACAGTTATAGGAAAAAAGATTCGCTCACCTTTGTCCTGATCCATTTGTATAAAGACTGAAAGTAGTAGTCTGAAAATGAGCTGATGAGATGTTGGCCACTTTATGATGTAATAACGATTTTTTTTTGGCTAGCGTAATTATTAGCCAATAACCAACCAAGGTAACCCTACTTTGAGCCCAACATGAATTTATGGATACAGCTCTCAACACTCAGATGAAAGGGAGCTGTATACTTTTCAATAATCCAAACATCTTTAGAATATGATCACAACAAATCATTTAGACTTGTTTATTCTTATCTTATGTTACCTAGTTAGCATTCTTTCTTTTTATTTATGCATATTTGACTAATCACTCTCCTTTTAAACAGTTTACTGGGGTGTTGTATTGTCATACTGATATTCTGTACAAACTGTGAAGACCACTGAGACAAATGTAACATTTGTGATATTGGGCTACATAAATAAACATTGATTGATTGATGATGATTGATTGATTGATTGATTGATTGATGATGATTGATTGAATTCATTCTATTTAGAGGCGCCTTTCAAAGCACCCAAGGACACCTTACTGTTCATAAAATATTCGAAGGAAAGGTTTTAAGACAGTACAAAGAATGCAGTCCGGGGGATGTTTTCGTATGTGGGGTGCAGATGAGAGGGAGCTGTTGTGGCTGGCTCTTGATAAGCCATTAAAACTAAAAAAAGATGTGTCTTCTGTTCACCAAAACATACCCATCTGTTATGGAAAAAGAAAGTATTCTAAATCATTTCACAAACATATACATGTGCAAATATGAAACATTCAGGTCAATATCACCTTAGCTGAACTGTCAATACCCTAAACATATTCTTAGATATAAATACCTAATTTTGAGTTATTTAGACACAATTAACACTTATAGTTTCATGTCTTGTTACTAGTGCTGTCAAAATTATCGCGTTAACGGCGGTAATTAATTTTTTGAATTAATTGCGTTAAAATATTTAACGCATTTAACGCATGTGCAGAATGGCCCGCCCCATACGTGCCACCAGTGGCAGCGCCAGGGTATGGCTGGGGTAGGCTAGACCCATACCAAGAAATGGCTTAGCCCCACCATGAAAAATGATGTTAAAGTAAGCAAAATAAAGTCTGCCAACTCGCGCGGAGTAAATTGCACAGACAGCAGTTAGTAAGATTGATTTCAGTCGCCACGGTTTTGAAAACTTTTGTCACGTAGTGATCGTCTTCTCAATAGAACATCTTTGATAACGGCGTGGTGTTGTTGCAGGAAGTCCCGACGGAGAATACTTTTGCTGTAGTACAGGGCAGAGCCATATAATAGTAATAATATGGCTCTGGTACAGGGGTGCACATAACAGGTACGCAGGTTATGTGCGTAATCTGAAATGCGTACCGTCACTTGTGTCACAAAGCGCATTTGCGTACCGACGTACTTGTGAAGCTTTTCCAGAAGGCGGTTAGATCACCGGACGACAGAGTCGGTCTCCGTGTGCACAGACAGGGCTGCTGTTAACGTCGGTCTGTACAACGGACTTGTGCCAAAACTACGCCAAGCGGCTGCGGAGGGAGACTCCCCCCTTCACTGGAGAACTGCGCTAAAACAGCTGATCACAACGTTCACACCCTGTGATCACGAAGTACTCCACTAGCGCCCCCCCCCCACTCTGTCGACTTTCCTGAAGTACTGCCCCGTTGATAGAAATCAACACGTAATGAATTAAGACCCCACGGTTTGATGATTGATAGGTGTGTGGGTTGTCTTTCATTTTGACACGCAGAAAAATGTTATAATAAACATAGATACTGTATGTTAAATGGATATATCCGCCTTCTTTCATTTATCTTTCCATTCCCACACAAATATACATAAAGAAATGGCATATTTTGGACATAGTTCGAATGGTGATTAATCATGATTAATTATTTTTTAAGCTGTGATTAATCTGATTAAAAATTGTAATCGTTTGACAGCCCTACTTGTTACATAAGAATATATCATATTTGTAAAGTGTTATTATGGGAGAATTACTATTCTTGTGGTAGTACTGCCTTATTAGGCCCATATTGAGCATATTAAGACCAAAACTCCTGTACAACAACTTCCTTACTTGCAACAAATAAACACTAATTAGAGGGTTATTGAGGAAAATGGAAAAACTAATGGCTTAATACTTGTAGAATATGATCATGTAGAATAAGGCATTAATAAGTGTTTTATAATGACAAATAAAGAGCCAATATACTGCTAATATGCATGTTAATTAACAACTAGTTGATGGTTAATTTGTGTATCTTAATATAAAGGGTTCCCAAAAGTGGTTATCCGTAATTTGATATGATGTTGTAAGTAGCTACAAGCTAGCTGATTCTGTAGTAAACATTGACCTACAGCGAACAGAAAGGTATCTAATTCAAATGTTATGTAGTGTCTCAATAACCAAATACATTTTCAAAACTTAACTTTGATTCTTGTTGTTAATTATATTTGTTATTGGTTTAAAGATAATATAATTATAATTATGTTATTAATTATATATATTTACAAAGAGAAATGTGAACAGATTATTTTCCAAAAAAGCTTGCTAAACGGTTTTTATGATGAAAATGTATTATTTTACAAACAGGTCAGGAGCTTGCCAAATATATATGATAATAGTAATACAACTATTAGTTTACTATTGGCCCAAAAAGGATTGGGCGATATGAGATATAAGAAATAATTGTCAAAATAAACCAATAATACAATTGAACTTGTCATCTGGTCTGTGATTGGCTCTCATCAAGAATATTATATTACACAACGTTAACCTTTCAACAAAATGTTTTCTCATAGCAGCACCTTGTGGCCATTAGAGGAAGTGTGACTTTAGTTTGAACAATAAACACAAGACATTTTTTTGAATGCACCTCAGCAGACTTTTATTGTGAAATGCTGTGAGAGCTGTGTGTGACAGTGCCCCCTGCTGCAGCTCATTCCTGGATGACGCTCTCTGTGGAGCTTACCACTACTCCATTCACAACCTCCTCTGTCACCGTGACGTATTTGGTGACAGTCTTAGAGGTACTGACAGACTCTGAGGCAGCACTCAAATCAGAGCCCGAACCAAAGCCCAAACCAGAGCCGGACACAGAACTTGATATGACGGAGGACATGTTGGAGGTGGAGGAGGAGGAGGAGGAGGAGACGCTGCAGGAGAAGAAAGTAATTTTGAGCCGGTACTTTTATCCTTTAGATCTTTAATCAACCGTAAGAATTCTTATTTGGTTAGTGTGCACCACTCTTATTTACTGGTTGTAAAGTAAAATAAAATAAAAATAAAAAAGGATATCTATTACAGTAACTCGTTCCCAAATATGTTTCATGAACTTGTTTTTACATCCTTTACAACATTTCTGAGCTAGTGGTCAGATGTCTTTTAAAATAGTTCATTCTCACCCGCCGCCAACGCCCTCTCCGTCCAGCAGCCTCCTGTACTCGGCGATCTCCATCTCCAGGCGGGTCTTGATGTCCAGCAGCATCTGGTACTCCTGCCCCTGCCTCTCCAGGTCAGCCCTGAGCTGCATCAGCTGCTCCTCCATGCTGCTCACCTGGCTCTGGTAGCCCGACAGCTTCATGGAATAGCGGTTCTGAGTCTCAGCCAGCGTGTTCTCCAGTGAGGATTTCTGGAGAAGCACAGAGAAACACTTGGTTAGTTTGTCAACCCACAGGAGGAGATGTAAAACATAGAGGATGTTACAAAGAAAGAAAGAATATCAGTGATGTGACGCTCACCATGCTGAGCTGTGACTGCAGATCGATCTCCAGCGACTGCAGCATGCGCTTCAGATCCGTGAGCTCCGATTTGGACGTGTTGGTGACTTCGGTGCTTTCAGCCACTTCTCTCTGTAGTGACTCTGTCTGTATGCAAACCCAATGTATTAGTATGAATCTGTGATTTATTTACTGAACATAGCCTGGACCAATACTAATGTCACTCAATAGATCCGCCATCAGCTTTAGCTGTTAGCTCCAAAAATGGGCGCCATAAAACAAAAACATACATTTTAGAAACTTACTATAATTTGCTAATTTTACTAAACTTTGTGCTGAAATAATGTTAGCTAGCGAACATCAGACACTTTTAATCTGTATACATTTTTTTATATTTGGACACTCGCCAAAAGTTAGCTGTATGCTAACCAACCCCAGTCTCCCCATCTCACCATCGGTTAGTGAAAACATAATTTCCTTACCTTTACTTTAAACCATTCCTCCAGTCCTTTGCGGTTTTTGGCGGCTTCGGCTTCGTACTGCTCCCTCATCTCCTCCATTATCTTATTGAGGTCCACACCTGGGCCCGCTTCCACCTCTACGTTCACCTGGCCACTCAAGTTTTGTCTCATTGCTAGGAGCTCCTGCAGGGAAAGGAGAGGAGAAAACAGGAAACAAGTAGATAAGAGTGGTGCAGCAAGACGTATTTTAGGCCCTGAGGTTAGCAATTTCCCGGTTCCCTCCACAAAAAGACAATTTAGAAACTGTCTGAGTGCTCTCTGACCTCTTCATGGTTCTTCCTGAGGAATATCAGCTCCTCTCTCAGACCCTCGATCTGCATCTCCAGGTTAGACCGGCTCATGGTCAGCTCGTCCAGGACTCTCCTCAGGCCGGCGATGTCCGCCTCCACCGACTGACGCATGGACAGCTCGTTCTCATACCTTCAGGAGGACAATGCTTTTACATTTCCGAATCTTTTCCTATCAAAAAATGTACCTCTTATTTGCTTTAAGGGGCCCTATATTCCCTCTGGAGATAATAATTTGTAGCCTTTGCAGACCATTTAAATGCACACCATCCTATAGAACACACTAGAGGAAGGGGAACGCCCCCAACATGCATAATAGGGCCTCTTTGGGGTGTTTTTGAATGCTCTGAAAACAAATGAATTCACGTACTTGAGCCTGAAGTCGTCGGCAGCCAGCTTGGCGTTGTCAATGGAGAGGTAAATGCTACCATTAACCGAGGTAGCATGTATGATCTAGAAGATAAGAAAAAACAGTAGAAAGAAATGCGGTTTTAAATGGATTGGACAGCACGTTACTCAGCAGATAGAGTTGCTGTCCACCAATAAGAGAGTCAGCGGTTCGATCCCTGGGCCCTGCAGCAACATGTCAAACCCCAAATGGCTCCCAATGGCAACAGTGTGAGAATCGGGGACATGACATGACATATTTAGATTCAAATTCTGCATTTATGTTGAAGTAACTGAATGTAAACTATGTTTTCCTCAAATTGAGAACTAATTTATATCTTTCAAAGTGCATACTGTTTCGTGCTTTATGCATACATCACAGAGCTGGTAAGCTGCAACTTTACTTTAAGAGTAAAGGTTAAAGGAGATTTATCTTTATCAGCTTAAAGATTTGGATGTGTTGACTGTTGTTTAGCTCATTATTGAATCAGCAGGTGACGCTGACATGTGACTTTTCAAACTGTTACACCCTTTTCAAATGTCTCTTCTTCTTGTGTTGGACAATGAGAAAAGTGTCCTGTTACACTATCTTGTTAGTTGCAATCCTAGTCTTGTCCATATTATTGTAAGATAAGTCGCATACGTGAACACAATTCACCATCATGTCATTGTACTACTACTTGACCCTTTTACAGAACTCCTCTTACAGTAATCTGATATATTTTTTCGAAACAACTATTCAAGATGATAACGGAATAAGCGTGAGTTATCATACCGTCGTACGACAGGTCTTCAACATACACGTGACCAAATGTTGAGGGGATGCCTACCTTTCCCTGCAGCTCTGCGATGGTGGCATAGTAGGCGCTGTAGTCTCTGGAGGACGGGGAGCTCTTGCTCTCCAGGAACTGTCTGATCTTCAGCTCCAGTTCGGCGTTGGCCGCCTCCAGGTTGCGCACCTTCTCCAGGTAGGTTGCCAGACGGTCGTTGAGATTCTGCATGGTTGCCTTCTCGTTGGCGGAGATGTCCACGCCACCACCGCCTCCACCGCCTCCACCACCTCCACCACCTCCTCCACCGCCGAAGCAGTACATGCCTGCCCCACCTCCACCTCCTCCTCCAGAGGCGAAGGAGTACATGGCTCCTCCGCCACCTACATTGAAGCCATAGGCACCTCCACCTCCACCGCCAGAGGAGATTTTCACAGAGGAGCCTCCAGCACCGCCGTACATGGAGCCACTGGTGTAACCCCGAGATCCACCAGACAGCCTACTGCAAACAAACGACATTTTGCCTGCAGGTGAAGGAGGAAGATCTATCTGCTTCAAATTCAGAGGAGAAAGTGAAGAGCTCAGAGCGGCTGCTTTTCTTTAATACTGTTTAGGAGGTCGGAGGAGGCGTGACGATGGCGAGATCATGCCAAGCCTTCGTTTAACTGGGCAGGAAGGCTACTAGCTGTGGGTGCGCCTGAGATACCCACCCATCACACTTTACATCCACCTGCATTACCATCATGCCAACTCAACGTCAATAGAGCTACAGGGCGAGTTCAGACATGGATGACATTTATATCTAAAATCCCCTCCCAGCATTAAAAACCACAAAAAGTATCAGCAGCTGTCATTTCCAAAACATCCTTGGATCATCTTTCACTCTTTACGAGTGCAGTGTTGGGTAACTCTTGGTTATTGAGTAGTGAAGAAGGACACTAAACCTCTTGTTTGATCAGTCTTTGTGAGCTGCCTAATCTTAAGCAAACAGATTGATTATATTCCGTCAAGAATGCAAAAGATCCTCCAAAGAGGCCTGGAAATGTGTTCCCTGCATTGAGGATTTAGAGCTTATTGCACTTAAAAGGTGCTGTGGGGTATTTTATTAAAACCATTACCAGATTAATTCAAGACTCTTAAAATCTTGTGAACAAGCTTTGCCAATAAGATGTTGTTTGGTGAGCCTTAACAGGATAATAAGAATACAGTGGTGGAATTCCTATTAATATGATTACTACACTACAGTATTGTCGGTAACACTTTATATTAAGATACACACATTCACCATCAACTAGTTGTTAATTAACATGCATATTAGTAGTATATTGGCTCTTTATTAGTCATTATAAAACACTTATTTAAATTATTATTTTTTTTATTTATTTATAGAATTAATATTAATGCTTTATTCTGCATGACCATATTCTACAAGTGATAAGTCATTACTTGAGAGGTTTTCCTCAATAACCCTCTAATTAGTGCTTATTTATTGCAAGTAAGGAAGATGTTGTACATGAGTTTTGGTCTTAATATGCTCTGCTCAATGTGGGCCTAATAAGGCAGTAGTACCACAAGAATAGTAATTCTACCATAATAACACTTAACAAATATGATCTATTCTAATGTAACAAGACATTAAACTATAAGTGTTAATTGTGTCTAAATAATTCAAAATGAGGTATTTATATCTAAGAATAAGGGTAATAAATAGATGTAAATGTTAGCATCTTTTCGCTCAGGGCTAATTCAGAGGCTCAACGTTAGCCTTGTGTTTTTCTTTGCTAAAAAAGAAATAAATCATCAGTTAGCTGAATTTCTTCCCGTTGCATGGACATGAAACATTCATAGTTTATTAAATCTTAAGAATCCCTCAGACACTGTTGCTTGCAGATGTTGTGGTTTTGGGCCCGCCGAAGGGTCCGTAGGGCTTAAGAGGTATAGGTTGTTAAATGTTAAGAAGCCCTGAGACACAGTTTCGTGAGGTCGGGGCTGCCGGGCTTAACAGGTTAATCAAACTTGAAAAGTGTATTAAAAGTTGCTTTTACACTACATTATGGGACGAGAAGGACTCATACAATTTAAATGCATTGCATGACTCCAAGTTTTACTTCTTGAAACGACATCTATTAATGTAATAACAGTGATTACATGACAGGCACATCAACGGATGTTCATATATATGCATCCTGGAGCAATGTAAAATATGTATATTAAATGATTTTAATGTTGGGTGTGACTGCGTGGAATACTGCTGCAGGTTTGTTCCCATCATGTACAGCTGCTGCAGGGGAAACTGACATGTAAGTGCCACACCCAACCTTTCTTAACATCTAATTTAACTTCAATTTAGACAATGTGGAATATGTTTGTTGAAGAGGTGTGTTACCTTTTATCTTTTGGCTTTGAATCTCAGCTTCCAAAGCAAACAACTGACATGAATGGAGTGCTGCTCTGTTTTTGAATCAAAGGCCATATAGGTACACTAAATTAGTGGTGAACCGTGTCTATCACACACACCCGGCGTTACAATGTCCATCTTCTCACTGAATTGTCATCTTGAAAAGGGTACTCACAACAATTCCGCAACAACTTCATCTTCACCTGTTGCACTTGCCATTTCAACGTTAAAAACAATAAAACGGCATGTATTGCTTCGTCGCAATCATCTAGATCAGGGGTCACCAACCTTGTTAAGCCCGAGATCACCGACCTCGGCCTTGGTGAAAGGCGAGATCTACCTATTGCAGAATTTAGTGAAAAAGACAAGTGCAGTGAGTTCCAAAATATGCAGCATCAAATTTCACAATGACAAAGGGCAAAACAGTCCTGTTAATGGAAGTCAGTGTGATGGCTGCAACTGAACACTGTCTGTGAGGGCTTTGTAGTCTGGCTCATAGCTACAGACGGCCAGTCTGAGGCAGTCTGTCAGGTGTTTGTCAGTGAAGCGGCTCCTGTACTTTGACTTGATTATTTTCATCTGTGAAAAATCCATTTCACAGAGGTAAGTGGATCCAAAGTACGCACTCACTTTTAGTGCACATGCAGTGAGAAGCAGAATCTTCTCTCTGCTGACAAGTCCCCAAAAGCCACTCTCCTTTGACCTGGATTTTTAGCTCTATCTCATTTTTGAAATCGATCATCTCCATGTCAACTCCACTTGGCAAAGTAAACACCTCTTGGAATGTATCTGCCATCTGTTCAATGTCAATGGGCTGGAATGGATTTGAAATGAAAGCAGCAATATCTTCCATCACATGTAACTCACCAAAACACCGGCTGAACTCGTTTGCCACTTTGTCCAGGTGATAACAGAACTGCTCAGGGTGAAAAGCCTCCTTGTCTTCAATGGCCTGTGACATTTTCTCCAGGTTGGGAAAGTGATGCTCCTGTTCCCTAGATGTGAAGTCCAGACAGCAAGCTTGGCCTTAAACGCATTCACAGCGCTTATCATGCGATGCAGGTGTCGGTATTTTCCCTGGAGCTCATTGTTGAGTGCGTTCAGTTTCGCTGTTATGTCTGTCAGAAACCCCAGGTCCAGTAGCCACGCATAATCTGAGAGTTCCTTGTGCTCCTCATTCCTTGTCGACAGAAACGTTTTCATCTCCAGTAGCAAGTCAACAAACCGCTGCAGGACTTTGCCGCGACTCAACCACCGCACGTCAGCATGGAGGAGTAGGTCTCCGTAAGACGCATCAAGCTCGTCCAATAACGCCTTGAATAAGCGATGTTGAATCGCTTTTGCCCTTATCGAATTGACTAGTTTGACCACCAGTGTCATTACATGGGAAAAGTCCACTATCTTTCCAACCAAGGCCTGTTGGTGAATCACACAGTGATAATTCACAAATTACCATGAAGTAAGCAAGAGGGCTGTCTCTCTCGTGAGTGAGCGCATAGCCGCTCGCGGGGGTTTAATCTGCGCACGAGGGTCATTTTATGCGCGTGTAAAAGCACATTTCCCACTCGTGAGTAGCTTGTTTTATGCGCTAGAATATTGACCCAAATCTGACTCCATACCTGACGACTTTTAAGCTAATAGCCTATACAGTTATGGATATTAGAAAGTTATTATCATCGAAGCAGGCGCCACAAGCTGCAGCAGCAGCAGCAGTATCAGCAGTTGACAACAATGTCATCACCAGCAGTGAAGAAATGGATGATGTTTCAGGTTTGTGAATCTAATGGTGATATCTGCACTCTGGCTGACTGAATAAGAAGTTTAAAAGAGTTAATGTTATAGCTAGTAAACATGGAGTAACCACACTAAGTATACCCTTATATGTTAGTATGTATAGCCTACAGAACATGACTAAAAAGTATCCTAAGATGTAACGTTAACCCTTCATACCTCAGTCTACTTTTAAGATAAATAATGTATTCCAATTTTTATTTTGTTTTCGCGCGTGGAATTATACCGGCTCTCGTTTCAGTACACATAACAATGGAACTGACAGGCAACCCTCTGAATCAGACTCCGATTGGCTGTGACTCAGAGTGCCACTCAGAGTGTCCAATTCAGAAACGTGACTCTTACACTCTTTACGTCACAAACAAAGATGGTGGATGAGAATAAATCTATAAAACGATAAGCAATGCGCCAGAATCAAGGTGAGACTATCCGCATCTTTTAAAACTCTACGCACATTCGTTTCACCGAAATATGTAAATGACTGTATTTGAGTGAGTTAAGGCATTAGTTTGCTTCATTAAAGGGTGTTAATGAGTAAGTGTTCTCCAGTGCCTTTTGTCCGCTTTAAGGAATTATTAAGATAGGGTTGATGTTGCTCTCAAAGTGCACCAGATTGATGCTTTTAACTTCAATATTTAAATTCCCGGGTGAGCATGCCCCCGGACCCCCCAAGAGGAGGCGACAACCCCCCTAAAGGATGTTCGGTCCACCCCCCACTTATAAAAAATAGTATTTTACCCCTGCATCCCCCCAAAAAACTCCTGGGCTAAGATCTCCTACAATCCTAAATCCGCCACTGGCTAGGCCTATAGGCTATAAATATAATGTATTATTATTATTATTATTAGGCCTATGTGTTGGACATGTGTGGTTGGACTCTGTCTCACAGGCAGGTTGCAGTGTAACATCAGAGGAGACTAGTCCAAGTGTACATTCTCAAACTACACCACTTAGAACTAACTAAACAATGCAGAGATTATTTTTATATAATTGTATTCAATAACCGTAAGAAATTAAACAATATGAAGTGATTTATAAATAGGAATACAGATTTGACTTAATGTTTTCATAAATATATTTTTCGCCCAGTTTGTCATGGGACTTAATTACCCTCTCAAAGAACCGGAATCGAGAACCGAAAATCACCGGAATCGAAAAGAAGAACCGTAATCGTTAAAATTCAAACGATACCCAACCCTATGTGTGATGCAGTAAAATCTTACCGCTCACTTACGTTAGCGGTGTCGTAAAAACCGTGGGAAAATGTAAAATACGATGGTGAAGAAGAAGATTCCAGTGGCCCAAATGTTTGTCCATTCTGGACAAGTGAAAAATGTATTCTGACAAGTTGCCAAACTCACTTGTCCATGGACAAGTACTCTCTAAAAACTGTTTCTCACACTGCCGATTAAAGCTGAGGTTCCACAGATTATTTAGGTATATAGTATCATCACTGAGTCATCCGAACTCAGGACAGGGGAAGCAAACACAGACATCACAATTATTTCATTTATAATCCATTATTCCATTTCGCAGAGCAAAAGTTAGCTGCTAATGGTAGCCACCAGAGTTGCTGCTGCTTCCGGTCTTGGCCACACAATACCAAATAAGGAGTGAGAGTGACACGTAGCCAAAACCGGAAGCTGCATACACTCTGGTGGCTACCACTAGTGTTCAGCTAATTTTTGTGCTCCGATTTTTACATAAAAATGGAATTATGGATTATAAACAATTGCTTCAAAGCCACAGATACATTATTAATCTACGGATCAACCGATTCAGCTGCGTTTTTTTCTCGTTTCAATGCGATTGAACACGTCTTTTGATCAGATTGACAGCTACGGTGAGACAATCTCCCGTAAAAGGTACGTGTTGTGATGTCTATGTTTGCTTCCCCTGTCGCAAGATCGGATCACTTAGGTCAGGGGTCACCAACCTTTTTTAGGATGAGGGCTACTTTCAAAAATTAAAACAAGTCGGGGGCTACTTTTACTCCTCTTTTCTTTTCTTTTTTTTCAGTGTATATATTTAGCATATTTTAACATTATTATATGCTTACCTTTAACCTTTGTGTGCTGTTTGGGTCTTTGGGACCCGTTTTCAGTGTTTACTAAAAGAACATGTTTGCAATTTAATTATTTTATTATGTATACCTACTTTATTTGGGGGTGGGCCTCACATCCTCTAGGGGGGGCCTCACCTCCTCTAGGGGGGTCCTCACCTGCTCTGGGGGGGGTCCGGGGGCATGCAACCCCGGGAAGATTATTTTTTTTAATGTTGAAGTGAAATGCATCAATCTGGTGCACTTTGAGCACAAAATGAATTTATGGATACAGCTCTCAACACTCAGATGAAAGGGAGCTGTATACTTTTCAATAATCCAAACATTTTTAGAATATCACAACCAATAACAAATCATTTAAACTTGTTTATATATTGTGTTACCGAGTTAGCGTTCTTTCTTTTTATTTATGCATATTTTACTAATCACTCCCCTTTTAAACTGTTTTTTGTACTGTCCTAGTGTACACATTGGAATGATCTCTCTCTCTCTCTCTCTGAGTGCTCCTCCGTGGCCATGACAGCATACGTTTAAAAAAATAAAAATAAACATATTTGTAAAGTGGGGGGACACAAACGGGTTTTCGAAAAGTGCTGGGGACATGTCCCCAGTGGAGTTTACGCCGTGTCTGTGCGTCAAGTGGAATAAATATATATGCAAGTTACAACACACAGAGTAAAACTCTGGCCCTCATGTGTTGTATCTGGCATGATAGGCTGTTCAATGGGGCTGATGTGTAGATTCTGCCAGAAGGAAAATCAGCGGGGAGGTGTCACATTGCTTTCCGACTGCAACGCTGGTCCCGGAAATCAAGCAAGAACGTGATTGGTCGATATTCATAGTGGGGGTGGGGGGAGGAGGGGTGTTAGATAGATATAGAGTTATAGTAAGTAGATAGAGTTCGCTATGATTTAGGTTTCGTTTATGCATGGGGTAGATTCTTTTAATTACATTTCCTTTTTTTTGGTGTGTATTTTATACATTTTGGATTTTCTTGGGCGAGCTATTTTTAGAACGTGCCCGGCGGGCGCCTCACGTTGCCCCTGCGGGCGACTGAGTGCCAGCGGGCACCGTGTTGGCTACCCCTGACTTAGATACTAAACTTAAATAATCGGTGGAGTCTCAGCTTTAATCGGATATATTGTATGTGCAGTTTTGATAAGTAATAAGGGTATCTTTATTTTTAATTCTGTGCTAAAGTGCGTTAGCATTTTAAAAAAAGGAATAAAACCGCACGTCCCTGTGGTGTGAATATCGCGCATATCGCGGTTATCGCCATGACACGGTATATCGTTCAGCCCTACTTTTCACCCCTTTTTAGTCCCTGCTAGAGAGCAGGGACTTTACTGGGGAGAAAAAGGTTCCAATTTCTGATTGGCTGGGCGAATTGCAAACCACGCCCCGTAAAAAGTTTTGTGATGACGCCATTTTATTTGCTCGCATTATTAGCATTAGCATTAGCCCAGCGCAACAACGGAGAGAGACTAACTTATGGCAACACAAAATAAAACATGGGAGTGGTGGAGTGATGAGGAGGTGTCAGCGCTTCTGGTGATTTACTCGGAAGGATTCAGTAGAAGCCGGCCGGGAACTTCGGGTGGCAGTATACGCTGTGAAGTTGTTTGCGTCCTGCCAGTAAACCCAAAGCAGAAGAAGAAGATTTAGATTTTTAAAACAAATTTTATTTGCATTTGTTTTAAAAATCGAAATCTTCTTCTTGCACCCTGCAAAAGAGTCGGAACAAACCTAAAACATTACACAATCAAATAAATAAATAAACAGATTTTCATGACTACCAAATAAATATCATTTGAAAACCCCATTTGAAAATGTTTTACCGATTTAAAAACATTCTCTTTTACACACTTTAAAAACTATACTTATCCTTTAAAACTTTAATATTAGAGAGTCATTCTCCCCCAGTGAGCACAGAACCTGCCCAACAGCCGCCAACGGAGAAAACGCGAACGTGTTCTCGCCCACACATCCAGAAAACCCTGCAGATCATTGATCAGCGTATAGTACGCATGCTCCACCCTCAGACGCGCTGCCACCAGCCCCTTCAGACAGAGCACTGCACTGCATCCCACTCCAGGAAGTTGGTTCTTCCTACTTTTCCAGATTGCTAATTTTGCATTAGCAAACAAGAAATGTATCAAAAGTAGGGTTTCATTCTTTTTCAGGATGTATTTGGGGCCATGGACAAAAAGTGGTATGGAGAAAACCTCCCCGAACCATTTCACCCACTCCTGTAAAAAAAATGTAAGACCAGCCAATCTGGGACAGGACACCACTAAATGCTCCAATGTGTCTGCCATAAAACAGAACGGACAGCCCCCCCTTGTGCCTGGGTCAAAATGAGCTATGTATTTGTTAGTGGCTATTGCACGTGTATAACTCTCCATTGGATGTCAGCCATCCGTTTCTCAACCGGAGATTTATACAGGATCCGCCAGCTGCCCTGAGGGGAAAAGCCCAAGCCAAACAAATCCGTCCAACTCGACTCTCTGACGCCTGCGAGCGAGCTGAGGTTTAACACCTTTACGCAGCTAAGATATAGCTTCTTCACATTGCAGGAGGTGAACTTTGCAGGTGTTAGAGTCCCCAGTGATAGCAGGAGACCATCTTCCTCTCTCCATTCCCCCACCGCAGGACCCACACTCAAGGCAGGAAAAACATAATCATGTCCCTTTCTCCACTGGTCAGCCAGATCTGCATCCAGAGCAAAAGTCCGGTGGGATGGTGACAGTGACTGCCACACATCATCTACCAAGTTCTCCAGAACTCGGGTTGATCGAATGCCCGTCACCTCACCTTTCTGTGGAGACCCCCATCAAATGGCCAAGTTTTACCACTCCCGCTTCAATGAACGGGTGGTTGAAGAGAAAAGGGTTCCAGAAAGAAAACCAGTGTCAAAAAGTGGCTCCTCAAACAGCCACATCCCAGGACGGGGATCGGGTGGTCTGGTGAAACTCAGAATGTTCCAGGCATTGATGACTGAGCAGTAAAAATGTGTAAGTCCAGTTATCTTGTAAGCAGGGGCCTTCAGCAGAAACAGGTGTTTATCAAAACCACAGCCCCCCGCCACCATGTCCTCAGACCCCAACCAAACTCCCAGGACCTTTAAACCCTTGTTTCCCCAGCTGAGGTTACCAGGAAAACTGGACCTATTTTCTAGACTCCACTGACCTAACAAAACTGCCTCAGTCTTCTTCCAGTTAACTTTGGCTGAAGCAGCCTTCCTGTACAAAGCTAAACTGTCCTGTAGCTCCTGGATATCTCGCTGACCCTGGACAAAAACACTGACATCATCAGCATAAGCTGATACAATCACCGGGGGGGGCTGAGCTGACTCTGGCAGACACAGGCCTCTCAGCCGGTTTCTAAGTCTGCACAAAAGCGGCTCAATGGCAATACTATACAATAGGCCTGAGATAGGGCAGCCCTGCCTGATCCCCCTTTTAACTGGTACAGGTCTGCTCAGCCCTCCCCCACCTTCACAACACAACCTGGATCACTGTACGAACACTTCACCCAGGACAAAAAATGCTCCCCAACACCAAAAGCCTGCAAAGTGGCAGCCAGAAAAGTGTGATCCACACGATCAAACGCCTTCTCCTGGTCAATAGAAATAATACCAACATTTATATTATACAGTTTGCAAACATCAAAAGTGTCTCATCAAAAACAAATTGTCCACAATTGATCTGCCAGGGATACAATATGTCTGATCAGGACCGATAAGAAGTTTGATAAAACACTTCAGTCTGTTAGCTAAAACCTTTGACAGTATCTTATAGTCCGTACATAGGAGAGCCACAGGTCTCCAGTTCTTCAGCAGGGTGAGATCTCCTTTCTTAGGCAACAGTGAAATCACTGCACGCCTACAGGAAGCTGGAAGAGTCCCTTTCCCAAAGGACTCCATCAATACGTCTAGCAAGTCATGTCCCAGAATACTCCAGAAATGTTTAAAAAGGTCTGCAGGTAAACCGTCTATGCCGGGAGCCTTGCCGGAGGCCATCTGTGTCACCGCAGAGGTCAGTTCCTCCAGCGTAATGTCAGAGCCCAGGGTGTCACTTCCGGCTGGACTCAGCTGTGGAAGAACCTGAAGAAGTTCATCAGCAGCTTCCACGTCACAACCTTCGTCTTTGAACAGGTCCGTGTAGAAGGACACGGCATGCCTCCTCATCGCAGCAGGTTCAGAGGTTACCTGTCCATCGGGGAGACGCAGACATACCATCTGCTTCCTTTGGCCCACAGACCTCTCCAGGTTGAATACAAAGGTGGTTGGTGCATCAATGTCTCTCATGGAAGTCAAACGGGCTCTGATCAGGGCTCCCTTGGCCTTCTCCTGAAGAAAACAGTTAAGCTGTTGTTGTTTTAGGAGGGACTGTTCTACATTTCGAGCAGACACTCTCTAACCCTCTGACCTCTAACTGCTCTATAGCTCTCCTAATGTTTGCAGTGGAGTAGGCTGTATACTGTTGGCAGAACACTCTAATCTGAGCCTTTCCTACCTCCCACCACTGACTCAGGGAGGGAAAAGACTCTTTCTTTGATTTCCAGTTGATCCAAAATAATTTAAAATTCTCACAGAAAATCAAATCTTGTAAAATGTTAACATTAAACTGCCAGAAGGATCTCGGTTTCTCTGTGTTAGATAAAACCAAATCTAAAGAAACTAGCTGATGGTCTGTGAAACCAACCGGTTGGATGTGACAGTTCACTGCACGAGTAATAGAAGAAGCAGACATGTAAAATCTGTCTAGCCTGGCTGCACTGACGCCCCCATCTAGCATTCTCATCCAGGTGTATTGTTTAACAGAAGGATGCTTCGTCCTCCACATATCCACGAAGTCAGCCTCTCTTATCACCTGTGACAGTAAAAGGGACGACTGAGGATGCGGCTTCCGTCCTATTCTGTCTAAAGTGACATTAGTGCAAGCGTTCCAGTCCCCCCCCAGTATCACACACTCCCCCTGTACACTAGTGTCTAACTCATCTTTTAGTAACTGAAACACAGATACACGTGCAGGGCCCTGATTGGGTAAATAAATACACATTAATAAAAGTGAAAAAGAACTCTAACAGTTCCACCTTCACCATCAAGGCTCTACCTGCCACTCTCTCTGTGCTGGATACAAATCTTAACATTTAGAGAGGGGGAGAAAAAAACAGCTACTCCAGCACTAAGGCTTGAGCCATGACTGAGTACATACTGACCCCCCCACCACATCCCCCAGTCCGTCTCATTCAGGCTATCTATCTATCTAATTTTTTCTGATTAAAGACCTCCAACACTAAAGCTCTTTTCTGTGCACTTCTACCCCCGTTAATGTTTAAAGAAGTAACCCTTAAAGCCTGCATTAGAGGAAGGAGATGGAGAAAAAGAACAGACAGGTACACACAGCAGAGAGGAGACACCCAGTGTTGCATGATCATGTTGAAATTATTTAGACCTTTTCAGTTTCCCCCCTTTTTTGCTTCCTTTCGGAACTTTTTAGTTACATGCTTCCTGAGACGATAGCGTCTCTTTTCATCCAGCAGGTCTAACCCTACAACTTTCTGAAGAGTGCTCACTGTGTGAAGAAACTTGTTAGTGGCATGGAAAAAGTCTCTCACTTCCACTGCCTTGGGACTCATCTAAAAAGACATTAATCTCTTCCAAAGAATATATCTCTGCGTTCTGAGAGAGACTATCTGCAACTGAAACACAGTCAGAATCCCCCCTCATCAATCACCTCATTATTGTCTGCAGCCTGTTGAAGCTCTTGTTGCCTCCCAGAACCAGACGGCAGCTCCTGCTGTGTGCCAACAGCCTCCAGCTGTCCCACAGCACCAGTCCTCACCTGTCCTACTACATCATCTCCCACCCGTTTACCTGTTTCCACATGTTTTCCTCTCACACTCACCACAATCTCTACAATCCCTGTTTCATCTCTCACGATATTCATCCCTACTTCATCCGCAGCCCCTGGGGCCCCGGCGGCTGCAATAGCAGCCCCCGCAACACCGGGCTCCGCAACACCGGGCTCCGCGGCCGCCGCCCTCATTCGCGATGAATGGAGGAACGCCAGACACAGTAATCCACGTGGACGGTGTCGCCAACGGCGAAACTTGAATATATTCCTCGTTTAGCATTAATCCGCTCTCAATAAGTTCCGTCACATATTTCTGGTCTTTCAAAAAGACCACGACCGCTTTGTTCATGCGGGAAGCATAGGAGATGTTTACATGACCGACCTGCTCCCCCACAGCCAGCAGCACCTGCTCCTTGCGGCCTGAGCCACCAAACGCACTCCGTGTCTCAGAGACACCGGCGGCGCCCCGAAGGACGCCATCCCCTCCGCGAGGCACGGAAAAACATATAATATTGCTACAAAAATATTATCTTGCAGTCTTAGTGTCGCCAACTCGTTTCTAACATGCAAAAAGACAAACAAATGCGTCTATGGTTTGTGTATTTTCGACCTTTCAATCCAGACGAGATCTCTCTCTCCCCCGTCTGTGTGCGAGGGGGCGGGGCAGTTTACACTCGCGGCTGCTATGCAGCAACACACGGAGGGGATGGCGGAGAGAAGCGCTCCAAGGTGTGGTTAAATGTTCTATATCGTATAGGGCTTCGCCCTCTAAGGCTATCGCTATTGGGTAATCCCCACTGCACGTGTGCAGCACTGACAGACTTATTCCACGGCCACCTATGACTTGGGCCCCACCTCCAGGCTCACTTCCGTATAAATAGGAAGTAAGCCCGACAATCCATGCCTACTTTTCTTCAGCACTCCGTTGCAGAAGCATTGATAGGCAAAACAAGTTATTTTAAGAGCTACTTACTGAAAAGCAAACATTCCTCCTAAAAAGCTTTGTTTTTCTGGTAAGATGGAGACTGGGCAGGAAAGTCAAGGTTGTGTCAAGGACAACCTGATCTCACCAGAATGCGTGACTCCACCACGACTTCTTAACACCACAATGCGTGGTGGACTCACGAACTTTGTTACATTTACGTGTCGGCACCACGCAAACAACCCCAATGTAAAGTGAATGAGGCTCTTTTGTCGTGGTGCACACACGCATTTCTACAACGTCCCGCAGTGAGCTTTTATTCTATAAAACATTTTCTAAATATACTTTATAGCTTGTGGTAACTCACGGGACGGGAGGCTTCTTTTATTTTATTTGTATTCATAATTATTTTAATTTTTCGTCAGAATGTAAAAATTACATTAGTTACGAATTTGTGCTCTCAAAAAACAGTGCATTGTGTGTAATGCAACTGTGATTTTTATAAAATTAGTTAGTTTTTAAGGAAGGCCAGAGCTTCAGCTGTGTCAAATAGATTGTTCCCTTTAGTTAACGTTATTTAAAAGATAAAGATCATGTCCCCTGTATTGTATAACGAGCGTCCATTCCCATTGGATAACGGAGAATTTTACATCCGGAAGTAAGTATTCTCTTTACTGTCGATTGATTTTACAGTGATATCTGCACTTCTCATCGACTAAAAAACACCAGATTATCCTTAATTACACAACATTGATTGGTTTGAATTGTGTACAATGCTTTTGTATTTTCCCCCTTCGATTCGGAGAAACAAATGTTTTTTCGGAGTTTTAGGATGGCCGAAGACACTACACTACCCAGAATCCTCAGCTATCGTTTGGGACTACACCATGTGCTTAGCTTGACAAACCCCCGTTTCCTGCCTGTTTGCTTTCTGTCGGTTTCCCTCTCTGATTACCCAATTGTGTTCACCTGGTACCTATGTGTTTTCTCCTCCCTCCTCACCTGTCTCGTGTTTATGTGATTCTATCTCACTTTGTCGGTTCGTCTTGTGATATGGCTTGTTCCTCGCAGCAGGCTGCACGCGCACATTTATCTCCATACGGTTCAGTGCAACTTTAACAGGAAGAGTGAGTGAGTGAGAACGATTGAAAAAACGATTGGCTTCAGTCCGCGGAGGGGCTTCAACCGAAGGCAAAAAAACTGGGTACGGCCCGAAGCACGGCCTCCCCTAACGGCCTTGCCGGTCGGGCTCCCCCCACCGGTGCTGGGATCTGGTGCGGCGAGTGTTTTGATGGCAACAGCGGCTGGAGTGGAAAGGACTGCGGAGGTGCCGAACATGGAAGGCGGAAGGGCAAGTGACAAGGCGGATGAAAGGAAGGACAAAGACAAAGAAGAAGAGCAAGAACAAAGCAAGAAAGCGGGAGAGGAAGGAAAAGAGGGGAAGAAGGAGAGGACGAGGTACAGTGTGGAATTAACTGTGGAAGTAGTTTTGGAAGGTGCACTGACTATGATGGACCTGCTTAAAGGAATACAGAAACAGTGTGGGACAGTGGATGGATGCAGAGTGACGGGAGAACAGTATGAAGTGACGATGAGGACCGTCCTGGGGAAAATGAAACTAATGGAGGGGTTGAGAGTAAACGGGGCCGCGGTGCATGCAAAAAACATTATGAGCACCGATGTGACCGTCTCGTTCCTGCATCTGCCTCTTTATCTGCAGGGTAAAACGATACTAAACGTCTGCAATACTATTGCAGACGGCACAAGGTTCCTGAGAGTGAGGTTCAACAATGAGGTCCGCTCCCTTCCGTATTCCACTGTGAAGGGGGCGGAGTACTTTCGGGTCCTGCACAATGGCCAGGTTCCAGTGTGCAGGTTATGTATAAAGCCGGGTCACATCTTCAGAGAATGCCCAGACTTTAAGTGCCACAGGTGTTATGAGCAAGGGCACTATGCCAAGGAGTGCAAGTTTGGAGCTGAGAGAGAGAGGAGAGAGAGAGAGGAGGAAGACGACAAGGAGGAAGACGAGGAGGAAGAAGATGAGGAAGAAGAGGGGGGGAAGGCGACGAGGGGGCAAAGAAAAGACCCTATGAGCAGATCAGCAGCGAAGATGAAGGTCCAGTGGTGGAGGACATCTCGGGGGCTTCGGTGATGGAAGAGAAGGCACCAAACGTGGAGAAGAGCAAAAAAAGTGCCAGGCAGGGCGGTGGAGGCGCCGATGGAAGCAGCAGCAGAGGCGGCGACGGGAGCAGCAGCGGGGGAAAGAAGTTTTGGAGTCCTGAGGAGGTGGAAGACATCTCGGAGGCTTCCGGAATGGAGGAGGGAGAGCTGGGGGAGGACCCTGGGGGCGCCATGGTCTTCGGGAGCCCTAATGATGAGCAGAGGGGCCGAGGCACGAGAAGAAACGGGTGCGAGGAGGAGGACGAGGACGACGAGGAGGACGACGACGCCGGGCTGATTGCTAGACGAAAATCGGACAAGGAGAGGGAGGTGGAGAAAAGGAGAGCGGGTACAACAGAGGGGGAGCTCGGGAAAGCAACCAGTGAAAGCTGGCCCTAATATGTGACGTAGAACATCCCACCGGTGGGATGAAAGAAGTGGACCGGTTCCTCCCCCGTCCTGGTGGTCAGGTCCGAACAGTATTTACAGACACACCCATGAGCATTTTTACACAACTCTGAAAGTCACACAAAAACCCCAAAAGTATTATGGGTAAAATGCCAACACTCCTATATTCCCCACTGACATTATGATGATTTGTTACAGATCATGTTGTCATTGTATTATGACTCAGACAGTGCCTGAAATTGAAAGAGACATTTGACTGATGTTTGTTTTGATGTCAGACGTAAGTGAGTGTATGACTGTTCTTTTTGTCAGTGTGCACTTGAGTGTGTAGTCTGTGTGCATTCTCCTTACATAAACTTTGGAAAGAACAATGTACTGCTCATAGACCTCATTAATGCTGTTGTTGTGGTAAAACTTCAGAAATTAACATTTGCAGCAGATATGGTATAGGTTTCTTTCCAACATCTTATGACCTTTTGGCTTTACAGACTGATGGGAAAATACCGAATGTGTTCATTCAAGGATACAGAAGTGCGCGTGATACCAAAGGTCCAAGTATCTGACAATGTATATGACAGAATGTTTGCCCTCCTAGAAGGTAAACATGACACGCTGTTACAGGCATATGATAACTATGTGACGATGTGTAACCTGATGTTTGGCCTCTAGGGAGATAGGCATGATAATTGCTCAGCTATCTTGAACAATGCATAGCACACTGCTTTGAACCAGTATTCCTCCATCTTGTGAATGAAAAACACCCTCTCTTGTATATAAGTGAGTGAAGGACACTGTTCGGGAAACTAATTGTATAAAAAAATAACTTTTTTCCATTGAAGTACCTGCAAACTCTTCTAAATTATTGTTTCTGATAAGAGCGCTGGTCAGGATGTAACTGGACAGAGAAATGCTGACACATAAAGTTGAATAACATACTCACCTAACAAGCCACTGTCCCTCCGCGATGTGTTATCCAGAATATGTTGAAAGCATCTGAGTGGTTGGGTGGCTTGGATCGTATGGAAAATGAGAATGTATGTCCTGTACCTTGAGTGACCTTAAGTGACATGTTCAAAATAAAAGAATTGAAATGAACGAATAAGTACAAATAATAATTTTTTTTTAAAAAAAGTCCTCGGTGAGTGTTCTGTTCTGTATTTGTCAGCATAGCCTTGAAATAAAGGAATTATTTGTACGTTAATCTGCATTTGGGTCCTACCTGCTTCACACACCGTAACATTACAACCCGAGCCTAAATATGGGCCCAGCAGATCCTTTTGAGCAGGAATTATTGGATTTTACGTTTTCTTTGGCTACCTGCTCTGATCAATGGATAGGAGCGGTCAGGGTTCAGCAGCGAGATGCTGCTCTGGCAGAAGCAGTCCACCTTACACTGAGGAATCAAAGTTTGGTGAAATTCTTACCTGCCAGGCTTTTGGATTACCTCACAATTTGTTTTCCCGATCCTGACAGACCCAGGTCTCCCAACTCCTGTTTTGACACCACACGCATTGGTGTGGTCCGTCTGGCGTCAGCCCTTGCTTCTCACCCAGTGTTTGCTACTGTCCAGGAGCCATTCGCTGGTACTCTTCTGGCCTTTGCAGGTCCACGGAGCCTCCAAACGGCTCCTAAAGGAAGGGGTCGCAAGGCCAGGTTGGCAGCACAAGCCCAAAGAGCCAGGGTTCCAGAACCAGTTCAGCCCCCAGCAGCCATGGTTACGGACCCAGTTCTGGCCCCAGCAGCCATGGTTCCGTGCCCCAGTACCATCCCACATAGCCATGGTACCGTGCTCCAGTACCACCCCACACAGCCATGGATCCGTGGTCCGGTTCCCTGCCCTGCAGCCATGGTTCCGGCTCCAGTGCCGGTCCCAGCAGCCACGGTCCCTGCTCCGTTGGAGGTCCCGCAGACTGCTCTTCTGCCGGGGGTCCTGCCAACTCCATGTCCTGTCCCATTGGGGGTCCCGCCGACTGCTCTCCTGCCAGGGGTCCTGCCAACCCTGTGTCCTGTCCCGTTGGAGGTCCCGTCGCCTACTCTCCTGCCGGGGGTCCTGCCAACTCTTAGTCCTGTGACGTTGGAGGCCACGCCGACTACTCTCCTGTCGGGGCTCCTGCCAACCCTTTGTCCTGTCCCGTTGGGGGTCCCGCCGTCTACTCTCCTGCCGGGAGTCCTGCCAGCTCCTTGTCCTGTCTCGTTGGAGGTCCCGCCGACTACTCTCCTGCCGGGGGTCCTGCCAACCCTTTGTCCTGTCCCGTTGGGGGTCCTGCCGTCTGCTCTCCTGCCGGGGGTCCTGCCAACCCTTTGTCCTGTGCTGTTGGAGGCCCCGCCGACTGCTCTCCTGCCGGGGGTCCTGCCAATCCCGTGTCCTGGTTCTCTTCCGTGGGGGATCCTGCCGAGGCCTGTCCCACCAGCTCCGACACCGGGTCATGCCCGGCCTCCGGCGCTGTCCCGTCAGCGCCTTCCTGCCCAGCCTGCGGAGCTGTCTGGTCTTCGCCCTCGAGCCCGGCCCCCTGACTCTTCCTGCCGCTGCCTTCGCCCCTCCATGGTCCCCACCTTGACTCTGCCTTGCCCCCGGGCCGTCTGCCCGAATCCCCCTTTTTGGACTCTGCCTTACCCCCGGGCCGTCCGCCCGAGACCCCTTCCTGGTCCTCTGCCTTGCCCCTGGGCGGTCAGTTCAGTCCCGTCCTCCTGACCCCCTCCTCCCACCCTGGTGGCTTAGTGATGCGTTTATATGATTAGTCCTGGGTGTATTTAAGTTCTGGGTTTTCTGTCTCTCTTTGTCGGGTTGTCTTGTGTATTGGCTTGTCCTCGGTGAGTGTTCTGTTCTGTATTTGTCAGCATAGCCTTGAAATAAAGGAATTATTTGTACGTTAATCTGCATTTGGGTCCTACCTGCTTCACACACCGTAACACTTAGTTAATCATGATTACAACACTTGGAATTGCTTTGACTGGTCAGCTTTTTTGCCTGTCACTTTAACTGCAGATCTATATGAAGAAGACATGAACATCATTAATAACTCAGAAGTCATGATGATTGACATACCTTAGTTGATGCATTGATTAAGGTATTGTTCCTGCATTAAGTCATGCATGAGATACGATTAATACCTGTACATTCAACCCAGTCTCACGGCATTTCGTGTTCACCAATACAATTTTGAATCTATTGATTCGTGTTCACCATCACGATTGCCCCTTTTTTTCGTGTTGCACAGCACGATTTTAAAAGCAATGTATTTCTACTGCCTGCAGCACGTCCTTTTCTCCGGTCGGGTCATGGAAGACCGGAGGCTGTGTGATTCATAAAAACATGTTGTTACTCAATATCAAGCCACAGTTATTGCTTTTATTTTAAATCATATAATGTGGAGAAGGAGATGCTATGTGTTCCCTTAAAGCTATGGGCTCAGAACAGTCTCATAATACACACAGATGCACACAGAAGGATTCACACTTGTATTTCCGGATCCACACTTGTGTTTTTCAATGCACACACAAATGTGTTCCGTTTCAAATACATGTAAATAAAATCCAAATACAGAAAAAAGTTTTACATGTGTATTTTTGATCCTCACATATTTGTTTTCTGTTTAAATCCTCTGAACCTGCAAACACAAACCGCTTTCTGTGCACGGATCGCTGTGCATTCGTGTGTGGGTTTTTGAGACTACCTTCATGGTCAGCCGATTCTTACTTGTAATTGTTTCTATCTATAGCCAATCAGATGTCTCCTTCATTCTAAGCCAATCACATGCACGCCCCCACGAGGGTATGATTTATTGCGTTCATGACACTTCATATATACGCATTTTGCGCTGTCCGGTCAGCTCGCTAAACAGAGGGCGGAGCTTCAGAAGATCATGCAGAGCTGCGTGTCTCTGTCAAACTCAGCAGCTGATCTGATCTCTCTCGCGTCCGGTTATACTTCACTCACGTTTATGTCCATATCGATCAGATCCAGCTCTCCTGATCGGCCTTTATAGAGAGCACCGATCAAACTATCAAGAGTGAATATCGGCCGATATTGACCGGCGGTCATTCTCCCCCTTCAAATTCATACAGACATAAATAAAGCAGCTGTATTCGCCACACAGGAAACACACATTTAAAACGGTTTTGCCTGCCGTTTTTGTGTACACAAGCATTCATCAATGGTTTGGAAAGTGGCGCTGTACCTTAATAATATAAAGGCTTGTATTTGCGTGCATTTCCTGTGAAAGTGGCGCTGTACTGAGAGTGGAGGTGTCCTGAGATCAGCGCCTGCAGGCAGGCTCCATGGAGCTGTCAGCTCCGGACTGCGCAAAATGCGTACATGAAGCACTATGTCATGAACGGTATCAACAAAAACAACATCAGGTGTATTTGTGATGTTAGCAAAGACATCATTGGTAAAAACCAAACCATTCTGGTAACACTGTAGTGTGCTTGTACATTGCTGCGCTAGATTACATTGCATTTAGCTGACGCTTTTATCCAAAGCGACTTACAATAATTGCGTTCGACCAACAAAATACAAACTTGAAGAAAACAGAATCATAAAGTACATCAGGTTTCATAGAGAAAAAACATTTAAAGTGCTACTCAACTGGCTTTAGATAAGCCAGCCCTTTATTAGTATGTAAGTGCTTTGTTAGTAATTCTATCGCTCGAAGAGGAGTCGAAAGAGATGAGTTTTCAGTCTGCGCCGGAAGGTGTGTAAGCTATCTGCTGTCCTGATGTCAATAGGGAGCTAATTCCACCATTTTGGAGCCAGGATAGCAAACCCACATGTTTTTGCTGATGGGAACTTGGGTCCCCTTCACAGCGATGGTGCAGTGAGCCGTTTGGTTGATGCAGAGCGGAGTGCACGTGCTGGGGTGTACGGTTTAACCATGTCCTGGATGTAGGAAGGGCCAGTTCCATTCGCAGCATGGTACGCAAGTACCATTGTCTTGAAGTGGATTCTAGCAGTTATCGGAAGCCAGTGGAGGGAGCGGAGGAGCGGCGTGGTGTGGGAGAATTTAGGAAGGTTGAAGACCAGACGAGCCGCTGCATTCTGGATGAGCTGCAGAGGTCGGATGGCACATGCAGGTAGACCAGACAGGAGGGAGTTGCAGTAGTCTAGGTGTGAGATGACGAGAGCCTGGACCAGAATCTGCGTCGCTTTCTGGGTCAGCTGGGGACGTATCCTCCTGATGTTGTAAAGCGTGTATCTGCAGCGATGTTTGCAGTGAAGGACAGGTTGTTATCTAGGGTCACACTCAGATTCCTTGCAGTCTGAGTTGGGGAAACAACAGAGATGCCGATGTTGATAGTCAGGTCAAGAGTGGGACAATCTTTTCCCGGAAGGAAAAGCAGTTCAGTCTTGTCAAGGTTGAGCTTGAGGTGATGATCAGACATCCACTGAGAGATGTCACCTAGACAAGCAGAAATGTGTGCGACGACCTGGGTCTCTGAGCGGGGAAAGGACAGAATTAATTGGGTGTCGTCAGCATAGCAGTGGTATGAAAAACCATGCGGGCTAATGACTGATCCGAGCGAGTTTGTGTACAAGGAGAAGAGGAGGGGACCCAGAAAAGAGCCCTGAGGGACCCCTGTAGTTAATTGACAAGGGTCGGACTCCGACCCTCTCCAACCCTGTAGGTACGGTCTTTGAGGTATGAGGTGAGGAGGGAAAGTGCAGAGCCTGAAACTCCAAGTTCTTGGAGAGTGTGAAGGAGGATCTGATGGTTCACCGTGTCGAATGCAGCAGACAGGTTCAAAAGGATGATGACAGAGGAGAGGGAGGCTGTTTTAGCAGTGTGCAGTTCCTCAGTGACAGCAAGGAGGGCAGTTTCTGTGGAGTGACCTGCCTTGAAACCAGACTGGTGCGGATCCAGAAGGTTGTTCTGATGGAGATAGAAGGAGAGTTGTCTAAAGACAGCGCGTTCAAGTGTTTTAGACAGGAACGGGAGGAGAGAGACAGGCCTGTAGTTTATAACATCAGACGGGTCGAGAGTGGGTTTCTTTAGGAGAGGGTTTACTCTTGCCTCCTTGAGACTGTTTGGAAAGTGACCAGAAGTTAGAGAAGTGTTGATGAAATGGATGAGAAACGGTAGAATATCAGGTAGTCTGAAGGAGGTTTGAGGGGATAGGGTCCAGAGGACAGGTGGTGGGCGGGCAGAGGTAATGAGGGTAAGAACCTCACTTGGAGAGAGAGGGGAAAGGAGGTTAGTGTGTGGGTGAAAGGAGGGTCTGGTGACCCAGCGGTGAGTAAAGGTGAGTCAGAAAAAGAAGAGCGAATATCATCAACCTTTTTTTCAAAGTGGTTAACAAAGTTGCTTGACAGAAGGGAGGAGGGAGGAGGAGCTTTGGGAGGGTCCAGGAGGGAGGAGAAGATGGAAAATAGTTTTGTGGGATTGGAATAGGAAGATTGGATCTTATCTTGAAAGGAAGTGCTTTTTGCCTGAGAGATCGAAGCAGAGAAAGAGGAGAGGAGAGCCTGATAGGTTAGGAGGTCGTCACGGTGTTTGGATTTCCTCCATTTCCACTCTGCTGACCGAAGGACGGTTCTATTAGCACGCAGTGCGTCATTTAGCCAGGGAGCAGGAGGGGACTGACGAGCCTGCCGAGATGTGAGAGGACAGAGAGAGTCCAGAGAGGATGAGAGAGTAGAGAGGAGAGTTTCTGCAGCAGAGTTTGGAGGCAGGAGTTGAAACGAGTCAGAGGGTTTACAGAGAGGTTAGAAGCGGGTTTACAGAGAGGTTAGAAGTAGCGCAGTTCCTTGAGAATATGAGATCAAGGACATTGCCAGCTTTATGAGTTGGTGGGGACGGAGACAGTGAGAAAGCAAAGGCGGTTAACAAAGATGTTAGTTCGTCTATCTTCCCCGTCTGGAGGTTGAAGTCTCCGAGAAGTACAGCGGGAGGGCCAGTTTCAGGGATGTGTGAGAGGAGATGATCTAATTCCTCCAAAAGTCCCCCAAGGCGCCTGGTGGACGGTAGAGAACAACAATGATTAATTGTATAGGATGGGTTACTGTGACGGCATGGAATTCAAAGGTGGAAGGAGTGAAGTTAGGTAGCTTGAAGAGGGAAAAGCTCCATTTGGGAGAGAGCAGGAGACCAGTGCCACCTCCTCTGCCAGTGGGTCTGGGTATATGGGAGAAGGAATATGCTGTGGAGAGAGCTGCTGGGGTGGATGTGTTGAATGGAGTAATCCAGGTCTCAGTGAGAGCAAGGAAATCCAGAGACTGCAGGGAGGCGTAGCCAGAGATGAAGTCAGCCTTAGGAACAGCTGACTGGCAGTTCCACAGGCCGCCTGCAACTAGATGTTGGATGTCAGTGGAGCATGTGGGATAGACGAGAGCAGGCCGTTATATTGATTACGAGATACACGGGGCCAGTGATAATTGCGAGAAGACACAGACAGGAATGGAGAAAATACACATGATTATAGCATGAGGGGCTAAACAACCAAATAATATAAAATAAAACACCAGCGATACTTAGCTCAATCAAAGTAGGATTTGCCTCCTCTTTGCCACCCTCGTGACTCCAGCAGGACTCCTTTGTCTTTGCAAGTCTTAGCCAGTCTGACGCTGACGCTCCAAGAAAGTGCTACCTAAAATGGACAACTGATTGCTGAGTTCTTACAGCTGTGGGGCCACGTCCCTTTAATTAGTTAACTCTCTGCAGCTGGTGGCCCTCAAAAGGAAATCAAGACTGGCTTCCTCCTGACTCGTTATTGTCTTTTAAATCAATTAGATTAAACCCTAAGTTATACATTTATGAGTTTAACCCTTAATACAGTTACACCTACTCAATAAAGCTCTTAGTATTCTACAAATGTTTAAATCAAAGTTAACCCTACCAGTCAGTTAGTTCAGTTTAAAGGTTTCAGTCAAATTACTTGTCCCAAGTTTCTGCCTGACAGATACTGTAGCGCTTTTGAGATTTAAAATCACAATTTCAGTCAGATCAACTATCAATCAATCAATCAATGTTTATTTATATAGCCCAATATCACAAATGTTACATTTGTCTCAGTGGTCTTCACAGTGTGTACAGAATATCAGTATGACAATACGACACCCTTTGTCCTTAGACCCTCACATCGTACAAGGAAAAACTTCCAAAGAAAACCCAGTTTAAAGGGAAAAATGGGAGAAACCTCAGGGAGAGCAACAGAGGAGGGATCCCTCTCCCAGGACGGACAGACGTGCAATAGATGCCGTGTGTAAATTGAAAAGATAATACATTTGCAACATAGGTAGTCCAAATGTTTGGAAATGCATGTGTGTATAATAGGAAGATGAATCCACAAGGATATCCATCCAGGACCGATGATCCAGGACCACAGCCATGACTCAAGATCCAGCGCTCGCGATCCAGGACACAGGACCGCAGGATCATCCATGACTCCGGATCCCAGCGTATATAGACACCAAAAGGAAAGACATTTGGGGAAGCTGGGTTAATCGGAACATGAGAGTACACAGGGTATAGACAGAGAGAAGGAAGAAGTAAGATGTCCCCCGACAAACTAAGTCTTTATCAGCAAAACTAGGGGCTGCATCTAATCAGCCCTAACTATAAGCTTTATCAAAAAGGAAGGTCTTAAGCGCACTCTTAAAAATGGATAGGGTGTCTGCCGCCCGAACACAAACTGGAAGCTGATTCCACAAATGTGGAGCTTGATAAGAAAAGGCTCTGGCTCCCATTGTACTTTTAGAGACTCTAGGAACAACCAACAACCCTGCATTCTTGGAACGCAATGCCCGAGTAGGACAGTAGGGTATAATGAGTTCTTTAAGGTAAGATGGCGCCTGCCCATTAAGGGCTTTGTAGGCGAGAAGAAGAATTTAAAATTCTATCCTGCGTTCTATAGGGAGCCAGTGTAAGGCAGCCAGAACAGGAGTAATGTGGTCCCTTTTCCTAACTCTGGTTAGTACACGAGCCGCAGCATTTTGAATCAGCTGAAGCGACTTGATTGACTTCTTGGTACTCCCTGATAATAAAGAGTTACAATAATCCAGCCTAGAAGTAACAAATGCATGGACTAGTTTCTCTGCATCGCTTTGAGGCAAGATATGCCTGATTTTTGCAATGTTACGTAGATGGAAGTAGGCGGTCCTTGAAATTGATTTTATGTGGGCGTTAAAGGATAAATCCTGATCAAATATAACACCAAGATTCCTTATTGTCTCACTGGAGGCCAAATTAATGCCATCCATAGTTAGTATATCTTTAGATAATTTGTTTCGTAGATTCTTCGGGCCAAGTACAATAACTTCAGATTTGGTCGTGTTTAACATCAAAAAGTTTAAGGTCATCCACGTTTTTAAGTCCTTAAGGCAGTCTTGAATTTTATTTTGATGATTAATTTCATCAGGCTTGATTGATAAATATAGTTGAGTATCATCCGCATAACAATGAAACTTTACAGGATGATTCCTTATAATATTGCCAAACGGAAGCATATATAATGTGAACAAAATAGGTCCGAGCACTGAGCCCTGTGGCACTCCATGGCTAACTTTGGTTTGCGTTGAAGATTCATCGTTAACACGTACAAACTGAGAGCGTTCAGATAGATAGGACCTAAACCAGCCTAAAGCAGTTCCCTGTATGCCAACTAAATGCTCTAGTCTTTGCAATAGGATATCATGGTCGATAGTATCAAATGCAGCACTGAGATCGAGCAAAACAAGAATAGAGACAAGTCCCTTGTCTGAGGCTATTAGAATGTCATTTGTGACTTTAACCAGAGCTGTCTCTGTGCTATGATGTGTTCTAAAGCCAGACTGAAAATCTTCAAATAAATCATTGTTTTTTAAGTAATCACACAACTGTTTTGCGACCGCTTTCTCAATAATTTTTGAGAGGAACGGAAGATGAGAAATAGGTCTATAGTTGGGTAAAACCTCTGGATCGAGGTTGTGCTTTTTAAGAAGCGGTTTTATCACTGCTACTTTGAATGATTGTGGAACATAGCCTGATAGTAAAGACATATTCATAATATTTAATAAAGAAGTGCTAATTAATGGAAAAACTTCCTTCAACAGCTTAGTTGGAATTGGGTCTAACATGCACGTTGATGGGTTAGAAGAGAGAATCATTGAATGTAATTGTTCAAGGTTAATGGCTGAAAAGCATTCTAGTTTACTATCTAGTGTAATATTAGAACTTACGATTCCGGGAGCTGTTGATAACACTATACTGGTCAAAGGCAAGAGGTCATTAATTTTGTTTCTAAGAGTAACAATTTTATCGTTAAAAAAGCACATCAAATCATTACTACTGAGTGCTGTGGGAATAGAAGGCTCAATGGAGCTGTGGCTCTCTGTCAGCCTGGCTACAGTGCTGAAAATAAATCTTGCATTATTCTTATTCTCATCTATTAATGAAGAGTAGTAGGCTGCTCTCGCTTTACGCAGTGCATTCTTATATTCATTGAGAGTATTATGCCAAATTAAACGAGATTCTTCAAGTTTAGTGGAACGCCATATCCTTTCAAGTTGTCTAGACTTTTGCTTTATTTTGCGGGTTTCGGCATTATGCCATGGAGCTAATCTATGTTGTTTTATTTTCTTCTTTTTCAAAGGAGCAACAGAGTCTAATTTTATTCGCAGCGCATCTATAGCACTATCAACAAAATGATCAATTTGGGGTGGTGTACATTTTGTATAAGTTTCCTCCCCTACATGCAGACATGCTATCGAGTTAAGTATTGGTGGAATCTCTTCCTTAAAAGTGGCTATAGCACTAACAGATAGGTTTCTGCTGCAAGAGCTTTTGACTAATGCTTTGTAGTCTCGTAATAGTACTTCAAAAGTTACTAAGAAATGGTCGGATAAAGCAGGATTATGCGGTTCGACTAATAGTTGCTCAATTTCAATACCATAAGTCAGAACAAGGTCGAGAGTGTGATTATAGCAGTGGGTTGGTTTATTTACACTCTGACAGAAACCAACATAATCTAATATAGAGTTAAATGCAACAGTAAGGCTATTTTTATCATCGTCAACTTGAATATTAAAGTCACCTACGATAATTACTTTGTCTGTTTTAAGAACCAAAGTTGATAAAAACTCAGAGAATTCTGATAAGAATTCTGAATAAGGACCTGGTGCACGATACACTGTTACAAATAAGATTGGCTGCAAAGTTTTCCAGGTCAGATGCGTAAGACTAAAAACAAGGCTTTCAAAAGAGGTATAATTTAATTTTGGTTTAGTATGATAAGTAAACTTGAGTAAAAGATTGCTGCAACTCCACCTCCTCGGCCCGTGCCTCGAGCAATATGAGTGTTGACATGGCTGGGTGGAGTGGCCTCATTTATGCTGACATATTCTTCATGTCTCAACCAAGTTTCAGTGAGACAGCATATATCAATATTATAATCTGATATTAAATCATTTACCAATATTGCTTTAGATGCTAA
Organism: Champsocephalus esox; assembly: GCA_036324585.1. NCBI lineage: Eukaryota > Metazoa > Chordata > Actinopteri > Perciformes > Channichthyidae > Champsocephalus > Champsocephalus esox. The sequence continues at coordinate 8,988,664 of CM070491.1, forward strand.
AGATCTTATGTTTAAGAGACCACATTTAATCTTCCTGTTTTGTTGCACTGTAGTGGTTGTTACATTTACTTTTATTAGGTTATTATGTATGACACCTCTATTAGGTTTTACCTTAAATTGTCCTTGGGCAGACACACACACCGCTAATATTGGGTATTTTATTGGGTTCGGGATTCCTATGGATGACTGCCTAGGAGAGAGCGCAGAGAAGCGTGTAAGACTGCGACTCTGCCTCCTGGTCTCAACTCCAGTTTGTCATGGATTACGTCCACAAAGCCCTGAAATGTTTGCCGAAATGAGATCTGCACCTTTCAAAGTAGGGTTAATGCCGTCTCTCTTAATCAGACCAGGTTTTCCCCAGAAGGCTGTCCAATTATTTACGAAGCCCACATTGTTTGCTGGGCACCACCTAGACAACCAGCGCTGAAATGATGACATGCGGCTATACATGTCATCATTGATCAGATTGGGGAGGGGACCAGAGAAGATTACGGTGTCCGACATTGTTTTAGCATAACTACACACCGACTCCACATTAAGTTTGGTGCATTCTGATTGGCGTAAACGAACATCATTACCACCGACGTGAATAACAATCCTACCGTATTTGTGTTTATTTTTAGCCAGCAGTTTAAGATGCGCCTCAACGTCGCCCGCTCTGGCCCCCGGAATGTATGTGACTGTGGAGGCTTCGGTCTCTAAATTCACGTGTCTCATAATAGAGCTACCAATAACCAGAGTTGGCTTCTCAGCGGGTGTCTCGCTGAGTGGGGAATATCTGTTAGATACGTGAACGAGTTGGTGGGGACCTGCGGGTTTCGCTTTATGCCTCTTCTGAACAGTCACCCAGTCTCCCTGCTGCTCGGGAGTTGCCGGGGGACGGCTAAGAGGAGCTACCTTTTGCCGGTCCGCACCGGCTAACATGGGCTTTACTGTAGCTGAATTACTTTCTAAGATGTGGAGCCGGGCTTCTATGGCTATGATTCCCGCCTCCAACCTAACAACTATACTACATTTAACACATGTATCCTTACCAGTAAAGGAGGCCGGGAAGTAACCAAACATGAGACAGGAAGAGCAGGAAATAGCACCAGAGGGTGGGGAGAGAGCCATGGCTAGCTATCAAGCTAAAGTAGCTACCGTTAGCAAACCCGAAAAGAGTGTAGGCAACTGTGGAGTTACAGTCGCTAAGAGAAGGAGAGTTGTGAGTGCTTAAGCTGTAGTAACGTGTGATTACAACGTCAGGCAGTTGCCGTGATCAAGAGTTTTAAAACGATCGATTAAGTTTAAGTTAATAAGCTATAAGCAACAGAACAGGCACACGGGTTACCCGGAGATGACAACAACAACCGGAAGTTACAACGTGCTCACCGCAATAGGTTCCTCCTTCAATGTGAATGTGTCCCAACGTGTGATTCAAAACAAACACTGTCTACTGTGCATTGATACAGAGCACACACACTGAACCAGAGAAGTCTAAAAACAAAATGTTACTCACACAATTCTAGAAGTGTCCAGTTGCTTTCTTGTCAAAATCGATCTTAGATGGTAAGATGTTTTGTACCGCATCAGACACAATGTCCACAATACGGTCTTGACGGGCTATGTACAGGCGCTTGTATGCATTACATCCATTTGTTATGTGTGCAATGGATTCTAGGCATTGTTGTGAATCCTGATGGTTTAAACAGAATGGAGTGTGACTGTGAATGCGAGGGCACCAGGTGGACAGATTGTGCTTAGTGGGTAATACCTGCAGTCTTGCTTTGATGGTAAATGTCAGAACATCCCTACAAGTCCTCCAACTCATACGACCAAATGGGACGATTGTTCAGGCCCTTATTACGACCAAATATGCCGTTTGTTCAAGCGTTTAATACGTCCTATAATTACGTTTTAAAATTGTCGGCCTCTAGTGCTCCCGTTGAATGCAAAAGTTACAGATGGTCTTTTACTCACAAATAACCCTCTCTGTAAAATCCTAAATTGTAGGATAGTTTGGCCATTAAAACGCTTTTTGATTAGATTTCTAGCGAGAAGTGCAGATTGTACTTTTAGAATCCACGTCCAGTCGATATGTAGGATCTATAGTTTGATAGATATTACGAAGACGATTTGAGGTATGCGGAAGCCTCCATGTAAAGTTACGGGTTGAAAACAGTATTTCCGGTCTCGCCGTTTTCCTAATAAAACCAATGATCAAATGATTTAACAGTGATATCTGCACTACTCATCCACTAAAAAACATCAGTTTATCCTTGTTAATTATATGACATGTATTGGTTTAAATTGTGTAGAATGCTTTTGTGTTTTTCCCATAGGTTTTTCTCTTTCGATTCTGAGAGACACCTTTGTTTTTTCAGAGGCTAAAACATTGATTGTTTTAGCCGCAATGCATGTTGGGATATGGTGTTTATATGATATGAAATCGGAAACACTTTTCTTTTAAATAAAATAATACTTTATTCCGAGTGTTCTTGCTTTTCTCTTTGGAAGTCATCACATAACGGCATTGTAATACAAGGTTCGGCTGCATTAAATATTACATATCTGCCGTAGATATTTATTTATAGAGCCCTGATCAGAAGCCCTTTTGACAAACTGTAAGAAATGCCGCCAAAACTGAATACGTGACGTGGATCATAAATATATTAGCAGTTAAACAACATCTTCAATTTCTTTTCACACAATACGTCTCCTTGCAGTATCAACACTAATTCGGCTCACTTTTATATTTGATCCAATTGGTAGATAGGTTACATTTACACCATAACGGTGCACAGCTGATAGAAAAGGATTTTTTTGTAGTTTTCAAAGATATTATTTACTACCTTTCAAACTCCTCATGCAGTTGACTGTTACAGGTCTATACTAGCAGAGATGTTCACAAGTCTTTTTTTGCAAGTCCAAGTCAAGTCTCAAGTCTTTGGTCATGAGTCCAAGTCAAGTCTCAAGTCTTTGTGGGGTGAGACTTGATCAAGTCTCAAGTCTTTGGTCACGAGTCCAAGTCAAGTCTCAAGTCTCTGAAAAAATAAAAGTCTCATGTCTCTTCTGGTTGTAATAAGCCTTCTATTGTCTGCTGCTATCCAGTCTGTTAAGAATACTGCACAGCTATATCTAAGACATTCAAAGCATGTACTGTGTTATTATCACTCCTATATCTATTAGCATACAGTATTAGTACTGACTAGTTGTTTGTTATATGATCACTTTAAACAGGCTATTGCAATGCAATATGAGGAAAAACATCACACTTTAGCTAAATGCAAACAACTTATTAGCAAAACAATTCAGAATCAGAAATACGTCAAATACGTCTTTGTATCAACCGTATTGTTTAATTACACTGGGTCTCTAATGACATATTTTAAGTCTACTATTAATACACATATTCCTCTATCCTCTCACTCAAAGCCAGTGTCATGGTAACCTGATAAACCTGTAACATTAACGCTACGTGGTCAACAATAAACCTGTAACCTGCCTATAAACCCACAGATGTATTTATGTATGTAACTATGTATTTTTCTACGTTTAACGTTAGCCAGAGCCATTTAATAGAAGAGTTACGACATCTCCGTTCACTCCAATGGACCACTTTTTTACAGCAATGGCGGATCGTGGAGCCTCTCAATCGTTCCCCGGAAGTTAGCGCCAAGGCTGGCAGAGCTGTGGAGTTGCAGCATAATACACCGTTCGTAACGGACTTTTAAAGGTAAGAAGAAGTTTAAAGATGTATATTGCGGATATTATCAGTACATCTGATTCAAATGAACATGTGTATTAAATGATGTTAGTGAATTATCCCTAAATTAGTAGATTTAGGGAACGTTTACAGATAACAGATTAAGCTAGCATACCGAAGCAAGTTAGCAACACACGTTTAACAGCCTTTTAATTGTACATTCCGTTCTCTTATGTCATTTCGTCCAACGTGTTGAATTAGAGAAGAGGGGCTTCTAAACGGGATTGTATGCGGGGGTGGAGGGAGTTAAATATTAGATAAATATAACTTTGGTGCGTGTAAGAGTGAGTGTTTTTAGCAGAGCCATATTGTGTCCTTGTGATTATGTTGATTATTACCCGTCTGTATAATGTTGCAGCTCAGCTGATTCTGGATTGATGGCAAAGGGAGAGGGACTTAAGTGAGAGTGAAAACACAAGGTACGTGTAATACTACTGTTTTATATAAGTAAACACCTTATCTCCCCAAGGCAATAGGTGTGCTATATAGGTGTGTATAACCCTTTCTCCTGTCTGTTACTCCCTCTTTCAGCACAAGAACCAGAGGGGGATTCAATGGAGCCTGAATACCTGCACTGAGACCCTCACCCTGCACCCTGAGTCTCAACTCTCTGTGTTTTTCAAGCCTTTCCCTGTTTTTTGTATTAAACAAAACATTAAGCTTTCCCAATGGTGTGGTTTTCGTTTTGTGAAAAAATGCAAATGCAGTGTTTGTATATAATTACATCACATATTTTGTTGCTGTTGGTCGTGAAATTGCTCCTGCTGACTTGAGCCAGCCATTTTTTCCTCCGCTCTGTGTCAGTGGGGAAGCCCTACATTCGTACTCCTTTCTCTGAGCGATTTGAGCATCCCCAGGCAGCACAGCAAACCATGGTGGAGACTAGGAGGCAGCACAGCAAACCAGGACAACACGGAGGAAAAGGCACCGACAAACTGCATGATATGCTATTCAATGTTTATTGAATTCCATGTATTTGCAATGGATGTTCCTAAAAGCAACACATTTATCATCAACATCATCATCATATGCTGCTAGTCCTGCTGCTGCTGCTGCTAGTCCTTTGATAGTCACCTGTCGGTCTCCTGTCCTTTCTGAAAGCCATAAAGATGACATTAGTCATTTAGATAACTTGTGTCCTCAGTTACCATGGGATTACTGAAACTACCATGAATTTAAGAAAATGGTAGAAATGAATCCAATCTTAATTTTAAAGCATTACTTTAGATCCCCTCCCTCTAAATGTATCAATACACATTAGAAAGTGATCCTCCTGACTACCATACAAGTTTAAGAAGATAATATTGGTTTGAAAGAATTCAAAGCTATAAATAAACAGCAACAGGCTCTTTAACCAAGGCACTGTTAGCCTAACATGTAAACTAGCTGTTCACAATAATCCTAATATTATCACTTAATATTAGCAAATTCTATTTTATTTTTTAAAACATATTGATGTAAATACATACACATATCGATTTGTTGTATAAATATTGCAAATCAAAACCTTTATTCACTAATAATTACCAAAAATCGTAGTTCTATTTCCTGTTATCAATGCATTCACATTGCCCGCCATGAACTTCCGGGGAACGATCCCTCGTCTACATGAACCACGTGACGATAACCGTTTTTGGACTTCCGGTGTCGTAACTCTTCTATTAATTAGCTCTGACGTTAGCCAGTAGATGGTGGCAGCGGAACGTAATGATTAACGTTACCGACCTTTTTTATGTCATGTCAAGAGTTGGATGTCAACGCCACTCAATTCAAACAAGTGCGACAAGAAAACATTCACTCATCTTTTCAAATATTCAGTTACAAATCTAGTAGCAAGCTAAGTTAACATTACATAGCTGATGCTGAGCTAAACATGTTTGCTAACCGTCCATGCGTTAATGTGACTGACCTCTCCGGGTGAGTGTTCAAGTGCCTGATGAAATCCGACGTTGTTGCGCCAGCATCCTTGATTTTGAGATTGCAGACTTTGCAGTGTGCGCTCCTTTTGTTGGTGCCGCCGGCGTTTTGTTAGAAGTGTTTGTAGCTGAACCTAATTACAAGCGGTACAGCCGCAGGTCGCTATTGTGTTACTACGAGGTAGTAACAGAGGCGCGCACGTCTGCGTAATGAGCCCGGCTAAAGTAACTGGATGGCCTACCTGCCTGTCAGCCTCCCATCTGGGCACAAACGTATCTCGTGCCCTCATTGGTCATGTGCGCGTTCGTGTGTGTTGGAGGAGGCGGGCTAAGGAAGTAGCAGCCTCTAGCAGATTATCTCCGGTTGTGTATTTTCAAATTCTAGCGATCTCGAGCCGGTTTCTCTCAAATGTACCTCCCCCACCTTTAATACGCCAAAAATAGAAAACACAATGATTGTTCACGAGTCCCAACACACGAGTCTGAAGTCTTTTGGTCAAGAGTCCAAGTCAAGTCTCAAGTCTCTGTGTGTGTGACTTAAGTGCGACTCGAGTCCCCATCTCTGTATACTAGGGATGTGCATCTCCATCACTGAGGCCGATCCGATGCGCATCTCGATACGTTGCCACGATACGATACATTACAAAATAAACTGAACTTATCTTTAAATGAATAAAATGTAATTATGCTAAACATTGGCATAATTACAGCTTTATTCCTCATTCTTAAAATAAGTAGTTTATCTGAAAAATAATGCTCTTTTTATTATTTGGCATCAAACTACATACATTCTTAACCACATTTCAGTAAATCTCAAAAATATAAGCACACTTTATAAGACTTGTAACCCTGCTCAGAAGGTTTCTATAGTAAAAGGACACTAAACTGATTGAACCGCTTGTGATATTCTCACAGAATAGATCATTTGGATAAATGACAGGTTAATGAGTTTCAAGTGCTTCATATTGTGTTTGATTCACGTCCAGGTCTAGGCGTTGTGACAGTTTTGGGAGTGTGTGAATGTGTGTGACACAAGACTGTGTTGTTTTACCTTCCTTCCATACTTCACAGGCTCTGTTCCAACAGGCTCTTTTGGAAATACCTGTGATTATAATGGACATGTTGATTCATTCTCACACACACACCCACACACACACACACACACACACACACACACACACACATACACAATGAATTCCTTTCCTCCTTCGCCTCAGGGAAACCTGCCTGGCCCATTCAACCTGCTCCAGTTCGCTATCCCTCCCCCATTCATGAACCATCAGCCTGCAGCACCAACCTTACATAAGAGGCAAACCCAGGTGTGTCTCTGTCATCTTTAATAACCTGCAGAACTCAAAAGGAACTTAAAGTAGAACCATTAGGGCTGTGACTAACGATTATTTTCATTTGGAAATGAATTAGAAGATGAAAAGAAAGATTAGGTTGTTCTTTCTTAAATGCTCAGATAATGTCGGTTGACATCGGTGCTTCCCTGAGCATCAAATACCGCCGCCGATGGGAATACATTGCAATCAGTTGAAAGCTCTTTGCGTCCGTTGATGAAGCTGAAGGAGACTCGGCGCGTCACAAATGCACGCCATAGGACCCTGACCAAGCGTTGCCCTTGGCAAGGGCTCCGGAAACCAGGGGGCCCCCCCACTTTTTAGCCCTGCCCCACATTTTTGCAGCGGTGGTTGCCGCGGAACACTGTACAAATCCTGTTTCAATAATTCCCCTCTACTCTAAAGTCGCATCTAAAACACGATCTGATCTAGCTGTGTATATTTTGTTATTTTTTATTGTTATATTCAATCTCATTAGCTAAAGAAATGTTTTTAGCTTGTAAAGGGAAGATGACAGCTCTCATTCGCCACTCTACTCTTCCACAGAGCCGCTTCCCCTCCCTTCTGGCTGAAATTATGAATGTAAGGCGTATAGTAATCATAGATAACACGGCAGGGTCCGTTACAGTTTGTTTTTATCTGATTTCAAATAAACAAAGTATTGGCTTTCAGAATATTAAACTTGTTTTGGCAAGTTTAGATCATAAATACAACTTTGAAGCTTCGGTATAATTACAAGCAGGGAACAGAGTAACTTTACGTCACAGCAGGCATAACAACAGCCGAGGTCTGTACTACTAAGTTGGATTTTCCTAACCTGGATATGTTTGAGTTAGCCGGTTGGCCTAATCCAAAACATACGCGCTGTCGCTAAGCTGTATTAAGACGCTGATTATCAAGTGGATCGCTCAAGCCAGCCGTGTCCTATCTAGTTAGGTGCATGTTCACATGAAAGCATTTGACCAATCACAAACATGGAGAAGCGTACTGACAGCGCAGCGTCATACTTCCTGAATGAAAAGTGAACTTTAATACTAGTCAAAAATGAAGAAGTTAAACTTTAAACATCCATGACTTAAACACTTTATCCAGGATCAAAGCCTGTATTCACCTGCAAGTTCTGTTACCAGCTGTATTCACCGTGCAGGTGAATACAGCTGGTAACAGAACAAGTGTTTGAATGCGTACATTAACAGGTTTATGATATCACTGCCCCGTCTAAAACACGATCTGACTTTAATTACATTTGTCTCGAGTGTTTCGTCAACTTATGTGTTGCTTAAAATAATACTTCTGCATACAGTATGTAATTCTCAAGTGGTGGCTCACACAACAACCCAGATCCACCACTTGAGCCATGTAAACAAGGTTTTTACATTTCAGTGAACTTACAAGTTATGCGAACATGTAAGCAAAGCATAAATTACAGCTACGTTGACGTTACTTTGAATCACGGGGGTAAGCTAAACCGTTAGCAAGTAGCTATAGCTAGCCAGAGATATTAAATGAACACTTTGTCATACAATCTAAACGTAATGTTTTTTAGCATTACCTGGTGATTTCAAAGAAATATTGACTTACTGTTTAATTGAATTTGAGCTGACTGTCGAAGATGACTCCAAGGTTACGGATTTGAGGGGGCGGGATAGAGTGTGGCTGTCAATGGTGAAGTTGAAATTCTGGATGGCTTTGGTACTGGATGGGGGGCCGATGATGATGATGATGTCTGATTTGGCACTGTTCAGTTGGAGATAGTTTGTTTGCATCCATGCTTTTATTTTTGAGAGACAGTTGGTGAGAGTGGAGTGTGTTGTGGTTTTTGTTGAGATATAAAGTTGGATGTCATCGGTGTAGCAGTGAAATTGAAGGTTGTGGCGACGAATGATTTTGCCAAGGGGGAGCATGTAGAGCAGGGGTGCCCAACCTTTTTTGAAATGAGAGCTACTTTTAAAATTGCCAGTCTGCCGAGATCTACCAGTCCAAATAGAGAGGCGTAGCCATTACTGACAGCCTACTACCAGGTAAATACATACTTCTACTTGTATAAAACTGACCTTTGTACGATTAATACTTCATAAAATACTGCAGATCCTTTATTTTACCTCTTTCTAATCTACACACATACAAGTATTTAACTGAAGTTACACAACAGTGTTGTTGATACAGAGTTGGAGTTTATTCACACGTCACGTCACGTCACGTCAGTGGGTAATGTTTTCAAGAAACATTGAACAGTGCTGCCACATGACACAGGGACAAAGAAAAGACTCTGAACCCTTTCTTTGCCATTATATAAAAATAGTGTTGCTACAAAAGTAAAATTAGGCTTAATAATAAGACAACTCAGATCTGAAGCTACACAGGAATCTGCTGCCAAAGTGCAATAAAAAAGACAACATTAATAGAATCCAACCCTTTTTTTGTTGCATTTTAGTCGAGTATAAAAATAAATGCCTTTAAAATAGGATGCAAGCAACACTAGTTTCTTAACCTGAATTGATAATAGACTATAATCAATTTAAGTTTGCATTCTTATACCGTTTTGTACAATAATTATAATGAATAAGTTCAAACAAACTCAAACTTACAGCTGATTAATAACGGTATCTAACTTGAGTTTTTATTGTATCAAAAACCTGTTGAAATGCTACTGTTATTTTTACTGTCCCCAAAAAGCGACAACAGGCTCTTTAACCTTGGTTAAAGAGCCTGTTGCTGTTTATTTATAGCTTTGAATTCTTTAAAACCAATAGTATCTTCTTAAACTTGTATGGTAGTCAGGAGGATCACTTTCTAATGTGTATTGATACATTTAGAGGGAGGGGATCTAAAGTAATGCTTTAAAATTCAGATTAGATTCATTTCTACCATTTTCTTAAATTCGTGATAGTTTCAGTAATCCCATGGTAATTGAGGACACAAGTTATCTAAATGACTGTCATCTTTATGTCTTTCAGAAAGGACAGGAGACCGACAGGTGACTATCAAAGGACTAGCAGCATGATGATGATGATGATGATGATGATGATGATGATGATGATGATGATGATGATAATGATGATGATGATGATGATGATGATGATGATGATGATGATGATGATGATGATGATGATGATGATGATGATGATGATGATGATGATGATGATGATGATGATGATGATGATGATGATGATGATGATGATGATGATGTTAAATGTGTTGTTTTAGGAACATCCATTGCAAATACATGGAATTCAATAAACATTGAATAGCATATCATGCAGTTTGTCTGTGCCTTTTCCTCCGTGTTGTTCTGGTTTGCTGTGCTGCCTCCTAGTCGCCACCATGGTTTGCTGTGCTGCCTCCTAGTCACCACCATGGTTTGCTGTGCTGCCTCCTAGTCGGCACCATGGTTTGCTGTGCTGCCTGGGGATGCTCAAATCGCTCCGAGAAAGGAGTACGAATGTACGGCTTCCCCACTGACACAGAGCAGAGGAAGCAGGAGCAATTTCACGACCAACAGCAAAAAAATATGTGATGTAATTATTAGAGCCGGGACTCGATTAAAAAAAATCATCTAATTAATTAGAGGTTTTGTAATTAATGAATCGAAATTAATCGCATTTTTAATCAAAATGTAATCATATTTGACCTGAGAACAGTGAGAAGCAATTTTCACATGGATGTTACTCCAAGTGGTCTACAGTCGAGTGCAATCCAGTGAGCCAAGGAGTTGGTTATTCTCTCAGACGTGGACTGACTTATCCTGGCCCTGAAACCAGTCATCTGGTTGAGTGTGGGTTGGGTCAGGGTGTGGTTCCTTGCACTCGGAGTCGGGCTAACGTCCACGCTAGCTGCTACATGCTTTGCATTTAGGTGATACCTTAGGCTTGATGTGCTGCGGTGATATGCAAATTCTTATTTGCATAATTTGCACACAACCGTACTCTTATCGACGCTTCCATCCGTCCATTTTTTAAAACAACATTTCCCATCCACGGGGCCGACCAAAGCGGTCTCATCAGCTTGTTCTTTCATGTTTGACTATTGTTCACCGTGGTTTGTTGTTGTTTGAAGTCCCATGCTGAAGTCATGAACGTTAGTTGGTGCTCCAGTATAATCGGTACGCCTGAAACTCATCCAGTGAGAAACGTTCCGCTGTGCAAAAATAAGTGCGTTTAAAGTGTGATTAAAATGCGTTAATTTTTGTGTAATTTATTAATCTTAATGAACGCGTTAAAGTCCCGGCCCTAGTAATTATATACAAACACTGCATTTGCACTTTTTCACAAAACGAAAACCACACCATTGGGAAAGCTTAATGTTTTGTTTAATACAAAAAAACAGGGAAAGGCTTGAAAAACACTGAGAGTTCCAATCCAATCCAATCCAACTTTATTTATATAGCACTTTAAAAATCTTCAGACCCAAGTGCTGTACAGAGAAGTAGAGACTCAGGGTGCAGGGTGAGGGTCTCAGTGCAGGTATTCAGGCTCCATTGAATCCCCCTCTGGTTCTTGTGCTGAAAGAGGGAGTAACAGACAGGAGAAAGGGTTATACACACACAGCACACCTATTGGATGGGAAATTGCCTTGGGGAGATAAGGTGCGGTCTCTGTTCCCAACTGAAGTTATGGAACTTTATTATTTGTGAGTTTAACAAAGTATGACAAATGGCATCAGTAACAGATGTGATATGAATTTCTATAAAGTTGTCTCACATTCTTGGTCATATCTCATATACAGTATGTAATGAGTATAACATGTCCAGTAAGTATAAAGTGTTTCCTAATACTGTGTATTCAACCACTATGGAATATGTATGTGGGCAGACAAAACTGAGTTGTTCTGTGTGTGAAGTAACCTCAAGTCACTCATTCGTCAAGACAAAAAAAGGGCAAGACTAGGCTGAGAGCAGAGGCTAGACCCACCATCTTCGTGCATCGCCCTGTGGTCAAAAAGAGAAGGGCCCCTGTATCTACAAAGCCCATAGCTCATGATCACAGCGATAGTGTGAAAGGTGTCACTGGTATAATAAGTATGAACTCTTAGTAACAAAAGTAATATTTCTTATTTTTAAGTGGTATAATATTTTAAATGTTCGAACATTTACATTGCCATGTCTTCTACTTACATTAGTCTCAAAGATTGAAGGAAGAAGGGAAGGGATCACTGCCCTCCACCTGCCAGCACCCAGCCAGAGCAACGCAAACAACAAAAACAAGCAAGGTGTCCCGTCATGTACCTGGAAGTTTGGGTTGGCAAAATGGAGTAAGAGAGGGACACAACCTTGGTGGCTCTCTACTCATGTTGTTACAGTCGTCTTGTTTACAGCTCTCAATTATTTTTTTGTGACATTTCCACATCTTTAGAAAATATGAAAACATTTGAGTGAAATCAACCTCTTCTCTGGAGAACGAACTTTGATTTCTCTGTCTTGTGAGTTTGCAGTCTTGCAGTTTTGCTCCTCCACCTGTAACATCACTGCCCCTCCACCTGCCATACAGTAGGTTACTAACAAGATTACTTATATAATGCAGTGATAGAATACATGTTTAGTATGCTTACTTATATAAAACAGTAGTATTAAACTTACCTTGTGTTTTCACTCTCACTTAAGTCCCTCTCCCTTTGCCATCAATCCAAAATCAGCTGAGCTGCAACATTATACAGACAGGTAATAATCAACATAATCACAAGGACACAATATGGCTATGCTAAAAACACTCACTCTTACACGCACCAAAGTTATATTTATCTAATATGTGTGTTGCTAACTTGATCGGTATCCTAGCTTAATCTGTTAACTGTAAACGTTCCCTAAATCTACAAATGTAGGGATAATCCACTGACATCCTTTAATACACATGTTAATTTGAATCAGATGTACTGATAATATCCGCAATATAAATCTTTAAATTTCTTCTTACCTTTAAAAGTCCGTCACGAACGGTCTATTATGCTGCAACTCCACAGCTCTGCTAGCCTTGGCACTAACTTCCGGGGAACGATTGAGAGGCTCCACGATCCGCCATTGCTGTAAAAAAGTGGTCCATTGGAGTGAACGGAGATGTCGTAACTCTTCTATTATACGGCTCTTGGCACGCCCAATGAGGGCACGAGATACATTTGTGCGTGCACGAGATGGAAGGCTGACAGACAGTGCTTGTACTTTTTACAGTATTACGGCTTCCACAGATGAATATTTTTATGGATTTTTTGTCAAAGCACTTAAGATATTCATTGATATCGGGATGTTAAGAGCATTCCATGGAATATAACAAAAAGTGTATCTCGAGCCGGTTTCTGAAAATTATCTACCCCACCTTTAACAATAAAACAGAATATTGTTGTTCTATTTTTAGACACATCTCGCGATCGACTGGGAATCTACCCGATCGACTGGTTGGGCACCCCTGATGTAGAGCAGCGTTTCCGCCAAGGGGCCGTCTTGCCGTCATTTGACGCCCTTATTCAGCTCGGGACGCCCTGAACTCGATCCGAGGGCATTCAAAACATATTAATAATTCGAGAGAAGATCGAGAGTTTTTATCACTTGAAATGACGGGGACATTTTTTCTTTTAAAACATGTTTATTTATTGACTTTTCATTCCTCTATAACCATTTTGCGCACAGATGGCACTGTTTGTCAGAGCACTTCATCCTTCTGGGATTTCATGAAGAACAGCTCCAACGCCTGTGTGTATGGGAACGCCTCTGGTGCTGGTCCATTAACTGCCAGTGTTTCCCACAGATCTGAAATATACTTGGGGGGGTGGTGGTTGAGGTGACGTGCAACAACATTAACCTTTCTGTTGGTCGTTTGTTAGCAGACCCTTCACGCGATGGCAGAGCGAACAGGTACAGGCACGGCCCATAATGATAGCCCTATAGTTTAAATCTACTAACCACACATGAACATATGGAAATGGGTTACTATTTAAAAAAATAAATGTATTTATAAATGTATTTAGGAACTTATCCATGTGATTTTTAGTGGGGGTCGACCTCAAATCCTCTTGGGGGTCCAGGAGCAATTTTGGAGTTAAATGCATCAATCTGGTGCATTTTGAGGGGAAAATAAAGAGACTAGATCTATGGGCACACCTATATTAAACAGAACTGTATACATTTCAATAATCATAAAATTATGGCCATAAACAATAACCTTTTCCAATATGAAAAAAACACTGAAACTTGTTTATTAATTTATTTTTGGTTCATTTAAAGCTGTGAGTGTGTCTGTGCTCCTGAATCAGCCTCTCCTGTCTCCCTCCTCTCCCCCTGCTCCTCTTTGAGGCAGCAGCAAAGACTAGTTTTCTCTCAATAAGTTTTAAAAGTGTATCATACCTTTTTTCACCTAGTTAACTTTTTATTTATTTATGCATATTTTACTAATCACATTACATTTCATTTAGCTGACGCTTTTATCCAAAGCGACTTATAATGACTGATTACAGGGACATTCTCCCTGGAGTAAATAAGGGCTAAGTGCCTTACTCAAGGGTACACTAGTGGTGGTGTTCCTGGCGGGATTTGAACTCACAGCCTTCCGATCTTCAGCCCACCTCACTATCCATTAGACCAGGGGTTCCCAACCTTTTTTCCCAAGAGCCCCCCCAAATAAAACTCGTACATTTCTTTCTTTTTATGCCTTTAATACTAACTTGAATTTTTATTAAAATTAACTCATCAATTATTTTTTATATTTTATTGTAATGTAGAGACAAGGCTTTAGTGACAAGCATGTATTGCCTTACAGGTTGGGAACCACTGCATTAGACCAATCACTACCCTCTCAAATGGAAATATGTGTTTACATAAATGGTGACCACACCGTTTGAGACCCACTGAGAACTTAGACTAAGTTAACTTTCTAAACACTCCTTTAGAGAGAGTCCTTTACCTCACCTGAGGTCATCCCGAGCTTAAATGACACACAGAGACCAATCAAGGGCTTTGATTTATGATCTGTATGACAGTGGCCATGTCGGCAGGCCACATCATGTGGACAGCCAGTCACCCTGTGTGAGGCAGGCCACTTAACAGGCCAGATGGAGGTGAGATCAGAGCAAGAGAGTGAGGGATCATTGTCCACAAGTTAATCGATCGCAGATGGCGTTGTGGTCACGGACGAATACAAAAAAAATATATATATTTACTAAATGGGTTGCGAAATATACTTGGGCGGCCGTTAATATACCTGGGCAGTCCACCCAAGTATCGTATATGTGTGGGAAACCCTGGATTTGATTCTCTTTGCATGTTCAAAGGATTTCGGTCCAAGTCATTTACACAGGAGGTCGAGCTCTTCTCTTGATGACAGGTTCAAGCCCTCTGTGGAACTGAGGAATGATGCTTTCCAGGCCCAGTTTTCCGGCTGGTCATCAAACTGCAATAGCCCGGAGCTAACCATTTCCCGATGTATTAAATACTTGGCCAAATCTGCTGTAGCTGATGAATGAGACTCATTGTCTGGGTGAAACATCTGCATGTGGCTGAGCAGGTTGCTGAACATGACTGGATGGTCTTGCTGCGTGTGACTGCTCATGATGACTGTAGATGTTTCTGGATGGACCTTCAGCAGGGCTATATATCTGGCTGGCATCTCGCTCCTGATTGTGTGCATGTTGAGCAGGTAATTTAGGAAATCCACCTTCAATGACCCCAAGTGGCTGGACAGCACCTCTTCCCATGTAGCCTTTAGCTTGCTCACCGTCGTCCATTGCGTGCTGGCGCCCCGGTGTGGGTATGGTTTGTTGTGCCCCATCGCTGAGGTTCCCTGGAGATGCTGAAGGACTCTCCCACGGAGGGATGGGGGGACCACAACGCGGTCCCGATAGAGCAGGACGCCGTCCTGTGCGTAGATGGACTCACAGACCGATGAAAAGACTTGCCAGGGCAGGGTCATTTACATCAATCCCACCCTCCTGCTCGATGAGTTGGAGGAGGTGGCCGAGGCATCCGTCAGGCTCTGTCTCCCGTGCGAGGAGGGGCCAAGAGACGACTCCAAGCTCCCGTGCGTCTTCGCGGATGGAGGCCATGAGTGCTGACTCCACGGCGTCAGGCCCGCTCGGCAGCCCCAATGAGAGGCCGTTCGCTGAGCCCGAGGGGGAAGGATGCCTCGACGTGGCATCAGCAGCATAGTTGCTCTTGCCAGGCAGAGGCACAATGTCAAAGCGCCATCAGAGGGTGCGCTGCTTGAGTCTAAACAGACGCGAGTTTGTGATCTCATCCAGCATACGGTCGCCAAAGATCTTCACCAACGGCTTATGGTCGGTGACCTCAACGAGGTTGTCGGACCCCTGTGTGAAGTACCGCGTCTGTTCCAGACCCCAGGCCACAGCTAGGGCCTCTCCCTCGACGGCCGCATAGCGCTGCTCCGCAGGGGACAGGAAACGCGAGCCCGCGAGGGTGATCCTCCATCCACCTGGACAGCAGTCCGGTATGCCCGAGGCACAGTGACAATGTTGCTGGAGCAGGAAGTAGCCAATGCCACACATGGACCAGTCAGGGCGGAGGCAGGTACGCTTCTGCATGTCATAGATCTCCACGCCCTCACGGGTGGCCTCCATTATGACTTGCTTGGACGCCTGGAAAGCCTCCTCCAGAATGGGGGGACCATAGGAACACACAGCGTGGGCTGAGGAACGGCTTAAATGGAGTCATTGTGTCACGCCACTGGGCGTAGTTGGCCACCTGGTTGACAAGGCCGAACCAACTCCTGATGTCCGTCGTGGAGCCAGGGGTGGGGAAGTCCCGGATGGCGTCCAAGTATTTCGGGAGCGGTTCGATGGTAGATTCCGACACCCTGAAGCCAGCGAAATCGACGCACCTCTCCGCGAACTGAAACTTGTCTGAGTTCAACACGATTCCTGACCGGCCGACACGCGTCAGGAAGTCGATGGTCCTCCACCAGTGTTGCTCCAGGTCGGTGTCATAGTGGATGGTGTCATCCACGCAACGTTCCTTGCGTTCATAGTCCGAGAGAACGGCATCAAACCGACGGTTGTAGCCATCCCCTGATGACAGGAAACCCTGTGGTGCCCTGGTGTAGCACCAACGGCCGAAGGGTGTGATGAAGTGAGGTGGGGATCCGACTCACACAGGGGAACACTGTGGTAGCCGTTCCAGGCGTCCGTGACGGTCTTCCAGGTGCCCTTCGGGGCGCGGCGTGCAAGGTGGAACGGGGACTCAGTGGCAAAGGTCTCACGTTGGCAGAACTTGTTAAGGGGGAGAGGTCCATGGTCGTGCGCGGGGAACCGTCGTGCTTCCGAGTGACTACCATACGATGGCACCACGTCACAGGCTCGCCGTATGGCACACGTTCAATGACCCCAAGGGCTTCGTCCCGCAGTAGGTCATCGTGGACCCTCCGCTGCCAGTGTAGAGGCACTGTAGCCGCGGTGTGACATGCCCTAGGTGTAGCTGCGGGGTCCACGTGCATCTCGATAGGTGGCCCCTCCATGCATGGTAGTGCTCGATGGGGGCAAGTATTGAACGTTGACAAGGCATATCTCCCGAGTAGCCAATCTTTCATCCTGCTATTGTTCTCTGGCTTACAAGGGAACGGCAGTGCTAAGGGGCGCGCTGGGGGGACCGTGCGCTGAGGACATGTGCACTGGGCTTCCCGGGGGTCACCTGGCCCCACGCAGCCGCCGTTGGCTGACCTCGTCGCATTGACGGACAAGGGCTGGTCTGGCGTGTCAGCCGTGTCAGGGCTACGCCTGTCCTTGTGCCCCCCTGCAACGTCGTCCGATGGGAAGTTCGCGGGCAAGAGGCCGAGGTTGAGCAACGACACGTATCTAACAGATATTCCCCACTCAGCGAGACACCCGCTGAGAAGCCAACTCTGGTTATTGGTAGGTCTATTATGAGACACGTGAATTTAGAGACCGAAGCCTCCACAGTCACATGCATTCCGGGGGCCAGAGCGGGCGACGTTGAGGCGCATCTTAAACTGCTGGCTAAAAATAAACACAAATACGGTAGGATTGTTATTCACGTCGGTGGTAATGATGTTCGTTTACGCCAATCAGAATGCACCAAACTTAATGTGGAGTCGGTGTGTAGTTATGCTAAAACAATGTCGGACACCGTAATCTTCTCTGGTCCCCTCCCCAATCTGATCAATGATGACATGTATAGCCGCATGTCATCATTTCAGCGCTGGTTGTCTAGGTGGTGCCCAGCAAACAATGTGGGCTTCGTAAATAATTGGACAGCCTTCTGGGGAAAACCTGGTCTGATTAAGAGAGACGGCATTCACCCTACTTTGAAAGGTGCAGATCTCATTTCGGCAAACATTTCAGGGCTTTGTGGACGTAATCCATGACAAACTGGAGTTGAGACCAGGAGGCAGAGTTAGACTCTGTTGCTCCTTTGAAAAAGAAGAAAATAAAACAACATAGATTAGCTCCATGGCATAATGCCGAAACCCGCAAAATAAAGCAAAAGTCTAGACAACTTGAAAGGATATGGCGTTCCACTAAACTTGAAGAATCTCGTTTAATCTGGCATATTACTCTCAATGAATATAAGAAAGCACTGCGTAAAGCGAGAGCAGCCTACTACTCTTCATTAATAGATGAGAATAAGAATAATGCAAGATTTCTTTTCAGCACTGTAGCCGGGCTGACAGAGAGCCACAGCTCCATTGAGCCTTCTATTCCCACAGCACTCAGTAGTAATGATTTTATGTGCTTTTTTAACGATAAAATTGTTACTCTTAGAACCAAAATTAATGACCTCTTGCCTTTGACCATTATAGTGTTATCAACAGCTCCCGGAATCGTAAGTTCTAATATTACACTAGATAGTAGACTTGAATGCTTTTCAGCCATTAACCTTGAACAATTACATTCAATGATTCTCTCTTCTAAACCATCAACGTGCATGTTAGACCCAATTCCAACTAAGCTGTTGAAGGAAGTTTTTCCATTAATTAGCACTTCTTTATTAAATATTATGAATATGTCTTTATTATCAGGCTATGTTCCACAATCATTCAAAGTAGCAGTGATAAAACCGCATCTTAAAAAGCACAACCTCGATCCAGAAGTTTTAGCCAACTATAGACCTATTTCTAATCTTCCGTTCCTCTCAAAAATTCTTGAGAAAGCGGTCGCAAAACAGTTGTGTGATTACTTAAAAAACAATGATTTATTTGAAGATTTTCAGTCTGGCTTTAGAACACATCATAGCACAGAGACAGCTCTGGTTAAAGTCACAAATGATATTCTAATAGCCTCAGACAAGGGACTTGTCTCGATTCTTGTTTTGCTCGATCTCAGTGCTGCATTTGATACTATCGACCATGATATCCTATTGCAAAGACTAGAGCACTTAGTTGGCATACAGGGAACTGCTTTAGGCTGGTTTAGGTCCTATCTATCTGAACGCTCTCAGTTTGTACGTGTTAACGATGAATCTTCAACGCAAACCAAAGTTAGCCATGGAGTGCCACAGGGCTCAGTGCTCGGACCTATTTTGTTCACATTATATATGCTTCCGTTAGGCAATATTATAAGGAATCATTCCATAAACTTTCATTGTTATGCGGATGATACTCAACTATATTTATCAATCAAGCCTGATGAAATTAATCATCTAAATAAAATTCAAGACTGCCTTAAGGACTTAAAAACGTGGATGACCTTAAACTTTTTGATGTTAAACACGACCAAAACTGAAGTTATTGTACTTGGCCCGAAGAATCTACGAAACAAATTATCTAAAGATATACTAACTATGGATGGCATTAATTTGGCCTCCAGTGAGACTATAAGGAATCTTGGTGTTATATTTGATCAGGATTTATCCTTTAATGCCCACATAAAATCAATTTCAAGGACCGCCTACTTCCATCTACGTAACATTGCAAAAATCAGGCATATCTTGCCTCAAAGCGATGCAGAGAAACTAGTCCATGCATTTGTTACCTCTAGGCTGGATTATTGTAACTCTTTATTATCAGGGAGTACCAATAAGTCAATCAAATCGCTTCAGCTGATTCAAAATGCTGCGGCTCGTGTACTAACCAGAGTTAGGAAAAGGGACCACATTACTCCTGTTCTGGCTGCCTTACACTGGCTCCCTATAGAACATAGGATAGAATTTAAAATTCTTCTTCTCGCCTACAAAGCCCTTAATGGGCAGGCGCCATCTTACCTTAAAGAACTCATTATACCCTACTGTCCTACTAGGGCATTGCGTTCCAAGAATGCAGGGTTGTTGGTTGTTCCTAGAGTCTCAAAAAGTACAATGGGAGCCAGAGCCTTTTCTTATCAAGCTCCACATTTGTGGAATCAGCTTCCAGTTTGTGTTCAGGCGGCAGACACCCTATCCGTTTTTAAGAGTGCGCTTAAGACCTTCCTTTTTGATAAAGCTTATAGTTAGGGCTGATTAGATTCAGCCCCTAGTTTTGCTGATATAGGCTTAGTTTGTCGGGGGACATCTTACTTCTTCCTTCTCGCTGTCTATACCTGTGTACTCTCATGTTCCGATTAACCCAGCTTCCCCAAATGTCTTTCCTTTTGATGTCTATATACGCTGGGATCCGGAGTCATGGATGATCCTGCGGTCCTGTGTCCTGGATCGCGAGCGCTGGATCTTGAGTCGTGGCTGTGGTCCTGGATCATCGGTCCTGGATGGATATCCTCGTGGATTCATCTTCCGATTACACACATGCATTTCCAAACATTTGGACTACCTATGTTGCAAATGTATTATCTTCTCAATTTACACACGGCATCTATTGCACGTCTGTCCGTCCTGGGAGAGGGATCCCTCCTCTGTTGCTCTCCCTGAGGTTTCTCCCATTTTTCCCTTTAAACTGGGTTTTCTTTGGAAGTTTTTCCTTGTACGATGTGAGGGTCTAAGGACAGAGGGTGTCGTATTGTCATACTGATATTCTGTACACACTGTGAAGACCACTGAGACAAATGTAACATTTGTGATATTGGGCTGTATAAATAAACATTGATTGATTGATTGAACGACTCATAGGAGAGGTACATGGCCCGGACCGAGCTGCTCACATATACCATGGAACGGCAGGATGTGACATGCCCCCCGCTGCAGGTTGTCGAGAGCCTAGCGAAGAATGCCCCCTCGATAGATATAGGGGAGCGGTTGGCGGCTGACAGGCTGAGGCTGAAGGGTCGCAGGTCGTCCCGCGAGAAACCACAGGCCAGGAACTCCTCCAGCGACCAAAGGTCCGACTGCGCGCCAGTGTCCACGACGGCGGATATCCGAGTTCCGTTGGCCGCACCCCGGTTGCCGGTGCCATTCCTCAGCCCGACTGGCATGTCCATCGAGATGGTGATTAATGCTCGGGGTGGTCTCTCAGCCTGGCCCGTCTCCATTCGCCCTTGGAGAAGATATGCTCGAGTCTGATAGGTGCTTGCCGGTTGACACATCCGTGCGACGTAGGCGATGGCTCCTGTGACGTCGGCCAGGGCGGGCCCCAGCTTGCACTGATGAGACCTGGGAGACCGGCTCCGACCCCATGGCGGCCTGTTGACTGTCGGACGACGACTGTTGACGCCTCTGTCGTCGGCGGGCCCTATAGCAGCTGATGCACACCTGGTGAGGCTTAGGATTCCACCCGCGAGGCCCCTCCGTGAAGACGTTAAAGATGCTCTTACATTCCGGGCACAAGGCACGTTTAGCCCTCGGGCGGGGCTCGTCTGTGGAGTCGTCGTTGAATGATGAGTTGGAGGAGTTGGATGTCTTCGAATGATGACATGGCTGATAGGGAGGACGACGGGAGAGCGTTACGGGCCATCTCTCTGTTCTCGACGAGTGCAATTACGTCATTAACTGGCTTAACCATGACGTCAGGTGTCCCCAGCGTCTTGCGGCGTATGTCCGAGTCATAAATGCCATTGAGCAGAACATCACGGATGATGTGGTCGGTATAGTCCACGTCCTTACCACACTCGCATACCGCATTATATGCGCATGTCTCTGCTTTACCCCACACTCTGGCAGTGAATGCACGGAATGTCTCATCGCGTTCCTGGCTGAACTGAAGTAGCTCGGTGCGCAGGACGCATGTAGCGACTGGGATGACAGCTAGGGAACGCATGACGGTAATTAGGTCTGGCAAGGGTCCGGAAGCGTCGTCGGGGGCGGCTTTCAACAGGCTGTCTCCAAGTACAGGCCCAGCGCACTGAAACAGCTGGAAGGGGGCCTGGGCATCCCCTATGCCTGAGCCGGCGCGGAATACGTCCCAATGGCGGATGAACACGTTCCATTCCTCGATCGACACGCCCACATCAACTTTGGGCCGATCGAGTCTCGGGCCGTGAGAGGCTGGGGCCTGGGCTGGCACGGCCATGACAGGCGCTGCGTGCTGGTGGCTAAATCCATGAATCGTCAATATAGCAATGACGAGTGCTTCAGACAAGTCTTGGGATTCGAACTTGCAGCCGGGGACAGGGCATCTAACAACGACCATGGTGTCGTCATGAAGAAACACACTCCTCAATGTCAGTCTTGGTACTTTAATGACAAAGATGACGACACCCTGAAACAGAGCAATGCCGCATGATAAGCTGACAAAGTATTACATACATGCATGTCATGACCAATACACATATATTCAATTACATATATTAAAGACACACTAAACAGTAGTGGAAACAGTCTTACATGAGTGAGTGGATGAACGTCTCAACTCGAGGCGGAGTGAATGAACAACATGTGAACTAAAATGGCCGCGAGGCACTTCCAGGTCAAAGCAGGGCATATCCGGGCAGCGACAGCAGTGACGCTGCCCTCTAGTGGCCGGCGATACACTCTTCAAGTACGAACTGGCGAGCATGGACTCAGCCGACCAGGATTCTGTGCGGACTGCTCTTCAGAGTCAAGGGAGCAGGATTTACCACCAAGAGCAGGAACTTACCGGGCTTCGCCAGGAATTAAAGTTGATGGCCGAGAGACAGGAGTCTGTTTTGTCGTCTTTTGGTGGGCAAGTCTGTTATTTGGTCGAAAATATCCAAAAACTATTACTCCAGTCAAGTCCTCCAGCTCCCCCATTGCCTGTTTCCCCAGTGGATCCTACTCCAGTCCAGTCTCCAACTCCGACCCTGTCCCCTCACCTCTCCCGACCAGAGCGGTTTTCTGGGGATTCCGGTGATTGTCGAGCTTCCCTGGCTCAGTGCGGCCTCCACTTTGAGTTCCAGGCTGCATGCTACCCATCTGAGCGCTCAAGGGTAGCATACATTGTCTCCCACCTTTCTGGCCGAGCTGAGGCTTGGGCAACGGCAGAGTGGGTGTGAAGGTCTCCTGTTTGTGACTCCCTCGATCTCTTCTCTGAGACATTCACCAAGATCTTCCAGCACATCCCACCAGGGCGGGAGGCAGCCAGAGCACTCGTGGGATTGCGCCAGGGTAAGCAGAGGGTTTCTGACTATGCTATAAAGTTCCGTACCCTGGCAGCGGACAGTGACTGGAACAAATCAGCATTGTTTGATGCTTTCCTTTATGGATTGTCCGGCACATTAAAGGATCAGTTAGCTCCCCTTGAGCTTCCAGCTGATTTGGACTCCATAATTTCATTGACTATTAAGATTGACAAGCGACTGATAGAGAGGGAGCGAGAGAGAGACGCTGCGATTCCCTATTTCTCCCACAAGAGGCAGTCTTTGCGCAGCTCTTCGTCCTCATGGAATCCCGTCCCTGGCTTCCGTCTACTGGGCCTCTGTCGCCCCCTGCTGTTCCGGAGGAGCCCATGCAGCTCGGCAGGACCAAGCTGACTCCCGAGGAGTGACAGCGCCACCTGGGCAGGTGCTTCTACTGTGGTGAACGGGGACACTCAGTCGCCAACTGTCGCCTACTAAAAGATCTGGCTCGCCAGTAAAGAAGAGGGCACTGGTGAGCCGCACTACACTTAATGTTAGTCCCTCACGTTGTCTCCCAAATGTCACTCTGTCTTCGTCTTCTGTGGTTCTTAGGCATCCTGTTTTGGTAGACTCTGGCTCAGATGCCAGTTTTATAGACTTTGAGTTGGTTAAGAAGCTGAACCTTGAGACCTTTGCCCTTCCAAGACCAATGAAAGCAAGTGCCTTGGATGGCCGTCTTCTCTGTATGGTAACTCACCACAACCAACCTCTTCAGCTAAGTTTCCAGGACGGTCACACTGAGCTTCTCGTCTTTCATGTTTTCGGTCCCGGAACACCCAATACTTTTGGGGTACCCCTGGCTTACCCTGCACAACCCCCACATAGACTGGTCCACTGGCAAATGTATTGCTTGGTGTAAGGGATGTTTAAGTACCTGTTTTCCGTCCAAATGTTCCCTGACTGCACCTCCAGCTGTCCCTGTAATTCAAGACATGTCAGATCCTGATTACCCTGACATTTCCAAGGTCCCTCAGTGTTACTGTTATGACCGGCTCGTGGGCCACAACGTAAAGATGACAAGACGTACACGAGTTTCCAAAAGCCACGGCACATTTATTGCGATTGTTCAGTATAATGTACAATATGGATAGACGAGGGGAGAGGATCGCTCTGTTACTCCTCCTGCGGCTGGCTTGGAGAGACTCAGGGCCGCTGAATACCGCTGAGCACAACCTCTCACCTCACCACCATGAAGAACACTCTCCCTTAGACACTCCAGAGACCCATCAGGACGCTGTTCCTCCACCAGCTTAGCGTGAGAAACCGACCAGGGAATCTCGAGACACGTTACCCCATGCTGCGGTGAGGCCTCATCGATTGCAGCTGTGCTCCTGACCTCTGTCTGCCCACATTTCATTCGCCGTGTCACAGCGCATGCTTTAAACACGTCAGGGTACTCAGTTTCGCTCTTGTCTGGCTTAATACTAACCAGGGGCACTGGCGCCATAATAGCTGGAGGTGCCACATCAGCCCACACACGGCTACTTGCAATGTCGTTACCCATTATCAACGTGACCCCATCTATGGGCAGAGCGGGCCGCACGCCAACTGCTACTTCACCCTGAAACAGATCTGAACACAGCATCATTTTATGGAGAGGCACCCGAAGAACATTCAATACGATTCCAAGTGTCGGAATGAACAACCTCATGTATGTGTCCTCTGACAATGGTAAGGCAGATGCCAAAATGAATGAATCAAATGATCCCGTGTCTCGTTATATTTTTACCTGCACCTTCTCATCGTTCCCCAACAGCGAAACAAAACCTTCAGTCATTACATTACATTTCATTGCATTTAGCTCACGCTTTTATCCAAAGCGACTTACAATAAGTATATTCGACCAGGAAGACACAACCTTGAAGAAAACAGACTCATATAAGTACATCAGGTTTCATAGAGCCAAACATGTCAAGTGCTGCTCAACTGGCTATAGATAAGCCAGTCCTTTGTTAGTATATAAGTGCTCTGTTAGCAGTTCTTTGTTTGTAATTTTATCGCTCGAAGTGGAGTCGAAAGAGATGAGTTTTCAGTGAAGGACAGGTTGTTATCTAGGATCACACCAGATTCCTTGCAGTCTGAGTCGGGGAAACAACAGAGGTGCCGATGTTGATTGTCAGGTCAAGAGTGGGACAATCTTTTCCTGGAAGGAAAAGCAGTTCAGTTTTGTCAAGGTTGAGCTTGAGGTGATGAGCAGACATCCACTGAGAGATGTCAGCTAGACAAGCAGAGATGCGTGTGACGACCTGGGTCTCTGAGCGGGGAAAGGACAGAATTAATTGGGTGTCGTCAGCGTAGCAGTGGTATGAAAAACCATGCGGGCTAATGACTGATCCGAGCGAGTTTGTGTACAGGGAGAAGAGGAGGGGACCAAGAACAGAGCCCTGAGGGCCCCCTGTAGTTAATTGACAAGGGTCGGACTCGGACCCTCTCCAAGTTACCCTGTAGGTACGGTCTTTGAGGTATGAGGTGAGGAGGGAAAGTGCAGAGCCTGAAACTCCAAGTTCTTGGAGAGTGTGAAGGAGGATCTGATAGTTCACCGTGTTGAATGCAGCAGACAGGTCCAACAGGATGATGACAGAAGAGAGGGATGCTGTTTTGGCCGTGTGCAGTTCCTCAGTGACAGCAATGAGAGCAGTTTCTGTGGAGTGACCTGCCTTGAAACCAGACTGGTGCGGATCCAGAAGGTTGTTCTGATGGAGATAACAGGAGAGTTGTTTAAAGACAGCGCGTTCAAGTATTTTAGACAGGAACGGAAGGAGAGAGACAGGCCTGTAGTTTATAACATCTGACGGGTTGAGAGTGGGTTTCTTTAGAAGAGGATTTACTCTTGCCTCCTTAAGACTATTTGGAAAGTGACCAGAAGTTTGAGAAGTGTTGATGAAATGGGTGAGAAACGGTAGAATATCAGGAGCGATAGTCTGAAGGAGGTTTGAGGGGATAGGGTCCAGAGGACAGGTGGTAGGGCGGGCAGAGGTAATGAGGGTAAGAACCTCACTTGGAGAGAGAGGGGAAAAGGTTAGTGTGTGGGTGAAAGGAGGGTCTGGTGACCCAGTGGTGAGTAAAGGTGAGTCAGAAAAGGAAGAGTGAATATCATCAACCTTTTTTTCAAAGTGGTTAACAAAGTCGCTTGACAGAAGGGAGGAGGGAGAAGGGGCTTTGGGAGGGTCGAAGAGGGTGGAGAAGATGGAAAATAGTTTTTTGGGATTGTAAAAGGAAGATTGGATCTTATTTTGAAAGAAAGTGCTCTTTGCCTGAGAGATCGAAGCAGAGAAAGAGGAGTGGAGAGCCTGATAGGTTAGGAGGTCGTCATGGTGTTTGGATTTCCACTGTTTCCGCTCTGCTGCCCTGAGGACGGTTCTATTAGCACACAGTGCGTCATTTAGCCAGGGAGCAGGAGGGGACTGACGGCAAAAGTTATGAAAGGCAAATAAGACTGTAGTTCTGGGCTAGACCCCTGTGGTTTCAACTCACCGTCTAAACTCCCAGTCACCTGCTCAGCGACAGGTGCCACGAACATTGCTGGCCTGGGACTACCACTAGTCCCTTCCTGCTCAGCTTTAGCCCTAAATGCATAGCAGTCTTTTCTCCAGTGCCCTCGCTCATGATAGTAATGACACACATTGTCAGGCTCACGTGCACCACGTACATACCCACTGTCCTGCCCAGCAGGTCTCACTGGACGACCAGAGCACGCTCCCACACCCAAGGAATTTCCACCGTGACTGCCTTGTCCAGTAACTCCACCAACGTGTGTCAAAACATAGTCATCTGCTAATGCAGCAGCTTCAGCAGCTGTCCTTACTGCGTGCTCACTGATATACACCGCACACCAGCAATCTAAATGGGTGGAAATATCCCGAGCAAACTCAAGGTGAGATTTATCACCTCTTTTCCAATTCCTAAACCGCTGACGATAAGCTTCAGGCACCAGCTCGTAAGCCCTGAGAACGGCAGATTTAACTAAATCATCATCACTTAAAGATGAATAAGCCTCCTGATCCCTCCCGGTTAACACACACTGTAACAATAACACGCGAGTGGCCTATGACCACCCCCTTACACCTGCGAGACGTTCAAACATTGAAAAAGAAATTTCTGACCCTCTCATTAAACCTGGGAACCAACTTCAAATCATTGAAGTCATCCACTGACCTCCCTGGGGTCCCGCTTTGACTAGTTGAATAATCAGGAAGTAGGACATCAGCCGCTACTTTGCCCTCTCTAATTAATTCCAGTTTCTCCCTCTGAAACTCCAACTTAGCCTGCTCAGTTTCCTGCCTCAATTTCTCCAAGGACACCGCTCTTTCCAGCTCAATGCCTTGTCGCATCTTCTCCACGGCCAACTCCTTTTCCGTCTCCAACTCTAAGCGTAATCTGAGTAACTCCTTCTGTTGCTCGAAACTCAAAACCGCACTTTGACCCGCCATTTATTTTGTGCGCCCGGGGACAGGAGTATCAAACACTTTACTTTTCAACAAACAAGCCCTCAAATTCACTTTCACCGACTCTTTCACTCTTTTATCGCCAACTTCATACCCATAATACTGAGCTATGTTCACCAATTGATCCTTTGTGCACTGATCCAAGAAACCTTCAGAAGGTGCAGCCACAAACGCCCCCACAACATCCTCCATATTTACCCAATAATAGCTATTTACACAGAGGAAATGCAATTTCTTAGCCCACCTGTGCACACAGTAGGAATGAGCAGCCCCGCTAGCTGACTTCCTAACCACAAACTTACGAGGTAACTCCCCCCTAGTCTTCATGAGGCATAGCGGTGGGTACTTATGCACTTAAAGCCCGCTGGACCGAGAGAGGCGACCAGATAATCGGCAACCCCCCTGAACCACGGAAGTGCTCCCGAGCAAGTTTAGGGAAAAGGGAAAGTGAACCTCTAACCGCCGTACCCCAACACTATCAAAGCCCCCCCAGACGAAACCCAAAGGGGAAACGCCTCTTGAACCTACCCGGGGAAACACTCCTACAGGTATTGTATACACAGGCGGGATCACTACCTCCTATTTTTCAGCGAATATTTAAGAGAACAGATCACCGCTATCGGACAAAAACACCTCTCATCAAATCCCACAAACCTGGGACCATACGCATTCCAAAATAACGCATAGAAACCCGTAGAGTGCATCCACAACACCATATAAGGCCACATACATCACTGTCCTCAGAGGGAATCCCCTCAAAAAACTCAGGCGACCAACTAGCCACGAACACAGGCTAATTCAGGCACAGATAACGCCAAAACAATCCAACCAACTCCCGGTTCATACTCACGATAGACGAGCCCCCAATTGTTATGACCGGCTCGTAGGCCACAACGGAAAGATGACAAGACGTACACGAGTTTCCAAAAGCCACGGCACATTTATTGCGATTGTTCAGTATAATGTACAATATGGATAGACGAGGGGAGAGGATCGCCGTGTTACTCCTCCTGCGGCCGGCTTGGAGAGAGTCAGGGCCGCCATGTGACTCCGGGCAGCTGGGCTTAATAGCACCTCGGCGCCGGCCAGGTGTCCGTGATCGCGCTGATTGGCCTCTTCAGCTCCACCCCACCGTAAGACCTGTAACACACCTTGCACACAGGCTCTGGGGCCGTCACAGTTACCATGACCTTTAGGAGGTTTTTAACAAGGCCAGAGCCACCTCGCTGCCCCCTCATCGTGTGTACGATTGTGCTATAGACTTGTTACCAGGCTCTTCACCACCCAGGGGTCGTCTTTATTCCCTATCTGCTCCAGAGACACGGGCGATG
Organism: Champsocephalus esox; assembly: GCA_036324585.1. NCBI lineage: Eukaryota > Metazoa > Chordata > Actinopteri > Perciformes > Channichthyidae > Champsocephalus > Champsocephalus esox. The sequence goes on from CM070491.1 coordinate 9,017,833, forward strand.
AAGGAATATGTGGAGTCTTCACTTTCCGCTGGATTAATTAGACCTTCTTCCTCTCCCGCTGGAGCCGGATTTTTCTTTGTGGCAAAGAAGGACAAGTCACTTCGCCCCTGCATTGACTATCGAGGTTTGAACGACATTATCATCAAGAACAGGTATCCCCTTCCTCATATGTCATCAGCTTTCGACCAGTTACAAGGTGCTAAGATCTTTACCAAGTTAGATCTTAGAAATGCTTATCATCTGGTGAGAATAAGGGAGGGGGATGAATGGAAAACTGCTTTTAACACCCCAAGTGGGCATTACGAGTATATCTTTGGCCTCACAAATGCCCCAGCTGTTTTTCAGATTTTGATCAATGATGTACTTCGAGACATGCTTAACTCTCTTCGTTTTCGTGTACCTGGATGACATCCTCATTCTCCCCTGACAAAACGACCTACAGAGATCATGTACGCCGTGTCCTACAGCGTCTCCTGGACTACCACCTCTTTGTCAAGGCCGAGAAGTGTGAGTTTGATGTTTCCACTGTTTCATTTTTGGGCTTTATTGTGTCAGTGGGCAATGTTTTGATGGATCCGGCTAAGGTTAATGATGTCTCTGAATGGCCTCTCCCTGCAAACAGCAAGCAAGTTTTTTAGGGTTCGCCAACTTCTATAGGCGATTCATAAGAAACTTTAGCACTGTTGCTGCTCCATAGCATGCACTAACCTCCCCAAACACAAGGTTTCAGTGGACCTCTCAGTCGGACCAAGCCTTCCAGAGGCTCAAGAAGGCCTTCACCACGGCCCCTATACTGACCCTCCCGGACCCACGTCTGCAGTTGGTGGTGGAGGTGGAGGCTTCAGACGTGGGGGTTGGTGCTGTGCTCTCCCAGCGCTCCAGAGAGGACAACAAGGTTCACCCATGTGCTTTCCTCTCCCGGAAGCTTTCTCCTGCTGAGAGGAATTACGATGTGGGGAATCGAGAGCTGTTGGCTGTTAAGGTGGCCCTGGAGGAGTGGCGTCACTGGTTAGAGGGAGCTGAAGTGCCATTTATTGTGTGGACCGAACACAAGAACCTGGAGTACCTGCCCACAGCGAAGAGACTCAACCCTCGTCAAGCCAGGTGGGCTCTTTTTTTTAAATCGGTTCAACTTTTCACTGTCTTATCGTCCTGGTTCGAAAAACACTAAGCCTGATGCTCTCTCCCGTCTCTTTGATACGGGCTCTGACCATTCTTCCCCCGCTACCATCCTGCCTCCCTCATGTATGGTGGGTGCTGTTACCTGGGCTATTGAGGAGAGGGTCAGAGAAGCAAATGTTGGTAACCCAGGGCCGAATGGTTGCCCTCAGAACAGGTTGTTTGTGCCCTCTCCTCTTCGCTCTCAGGTCATCCACTGGGCTCATGCGCCCCCTCTCTCCTGCCATCCGGAGGTCAAACAGACCATGTTTGTGGTCAAGCAACGCTTCTGGTGGCCCAAGATGGAGAGTGAAGTGGGGGAGTATGTTGCTCCCTGCCCGATGTGTGCTCGGAACAAAGTTTCTCGTCGGCCTTCCCCTGGTCTCCTACGTCCCCTTCCTGTACCTACTCGCCCTTGGTCGGACGTCTCTCTGGACTTTGTAACGGGTCTTCCCCTGTCCCAAGGTAACACAACCATTTTGACCATTGTCAACAGATTCTCAAAGTTGGTGCATTTTGTTCCTCTGCCCAAGTTACCCTCTGCCAAAGAAATGGCGGAGGTTGTCCTGTCCAATGTTTTCCGGTTACATGGCTTCCCTAAAGACCTTGTGTCGGATCGGGGTCCCCAGTTCGTCTCCAAGTTTTGGAAGGAGTTCTGTGCTCTCCTGGGTGCCACAGTTAGCCTCTCCTCCGGCCATCACCCTCAGTCCAACGGACAGACCGAGCGGCTCAACCAGGAGTTAGAGACCGGTCTGCGCTGTCTCGTCTCTCAGAACCCCACTACTTGGAGTAAGAATCTTATCTGGGTTGAGTATGCAACAACACATTGCCTTGCTCTTCTACTGGTCTTTCCCCATTTCAGTGTGCTTATGGCTACCAACCGCCCCTATTTCCATCCCTGGAGGGAGAGGTCAGGGTTCCTTCTGCCTTGGCACTGATTCGGAGGTGCCGTCGCATCTGGACTGGGGCTAGACAAGTGCTGCTTAGGAAGTCTGCTCGGTACAAGAGGGCAGCAGACCGCAGACGGATCCCTGCTCCCACCTATTGTGTCGGCCAGAGAGTATAGCTCTCCACTCAGGACCTTCCTCTTCGAGTCGAGTCCCGTAAGTTGGCGCCTCGCTTTGTTGGTCCCATCCCTGTCTCAAAGATTATTAAACCTGTTGCTGTGAGACTCAAGCTTCCCAGGTCCATGAGGTCACACCCAACGTTCCATGTGGCTCGGATCAAGCCGGTCAAAGAGAGCCCTCTGGTTCCTGCATCCAGACCCCCACCGCCCCCCCGGTTCATCGATGGAGGGCCAGTTTATTCTGTCAAGCGGCTCGCCGGCGGGGTCGTGGACGCCAGTATCTGGTGGATTGGGAGGGCTATGGTCTTGGTCTTCTTCAAAGAACATTGTCAACCCAGACCTCATCCGGGATTTCCACAGGCATCATCCAAACAAGCCTGGACCGTCCGGTGCCGGTCGTTGAGGGGGGGGTACTGTCACATCCTGGCCCTGGCTGATCGCCTCACTCCCTCACCCTTGTATTTTCGCTCCCTGTTAATCACCTGCCTGGTCTCAATGAGCCTCAGCTGTCCCTAATGATCACTCCTCACCTGTGTGTTTAGTCTGTGCTGTTTCCTTGGTCAGTGCCAGTTCGTCTTGTCTGTATAGCAGAAAGTGCTCCATGTTTCTCTTCTGACGTAAGCTATTGTTCTAGCTGCTTTGTACCAACCTAGTTGGTTGTTTTTTTGTTGCTTCTCTAGTAGTTTTCTGCCAACTTAGTTGGTTGTTTTTCGTGACTTCAAGTCAGTACATTTTTTGATCATTGCCTGTTTTATTTTTACCTTTTTGATTAAACGCTTGACTAAAGACCTTATTGCCTGGTTGTGCTCTTGAGTCCTATTTTTTTGCTCGTGCCCGTACTTGTGCTTGATACAGAGGTTATCAAATAGTAATGAAAATGATCAAGTAACTTCGAAATCTTTCTTGGAGGTTATTGACATTTCATTTCTAATCATTGCATAACTCTTTTAAAGTAACCATGAATAGAACGTTTATATAATAGGTAAGTGACACATGGGACTTAACTAGATCTACTGACTGCTTAGGATTATTTATTTATATTTTTTAAATGTACATTTGAGCAGATACAAAATGAACTTATCTTATCTTTAAAGTAATACAACGTAATTATGATAAGCATTGGCATAATTACAGCTTTACTCCTCATTCTTAAAATAAGTAGTTTATCCAAAATATAATGCTCTTTTTATTATTTGGCATCAAACTACATTCTTAACCACATTTCAGTGAATCTCAAAAATACAAACTTTATAAGACTTGTAACCCTGCTCAGAAGGTTTCTATAGTAAAAGGACACTAAACTGATTGAACCGCTTGTGATATTCTCACAGAATAGATCATTTGGATAAATGACAGGTTAATGAGTTTCAAGTGCTTCATATTGTGTTTGATTCACGTCCAGGTCTAGGCGTTTTGACTTAATACAGTTTTGGGAGTGTGTGAATGTGTGTGACACAAGAAGCAATTTCTTTGTTTGTTTTACCTCCTTCCATACTTCACAGGCTATGTTCCAACAGGCTCTTTTGGAAATACCCGTGATTATAATGGACATGTTCATTCACACACACACACACACACACACACACACACACACACACACACACACACACACACACACACCAAGTGGAAAGCATCTGGTTGTATAAAATCACCGGACCCAGTGACCTACAAATACCAGGCATTATATATAAGGGATGTCAAAGCTAAGGCTAGCGGGCCAATACCATCCCGCTACCTAGTTTTATGTGGGCCAGGAGAGCTTGTAAAGAATATATTTAATTTTACATCTGCCACTTTAAAGATGGTATCAAGAAATTACATGTCCTACAATTCATCTCATTTTTGTTTAATGCGCCCCTAAGCATCTCTATATAAATTGTTTCCAGCAGCATCACTCTCGCTAAGTAATAGGGAATTAGAACCAAAAATTGATGCCAAAGGTAAGACAATTTTATGAGAGATGAGAACGTAGAAACACGTTTGTGCTTAATGGAGACGAGCCGGCATGTTTCATTAGCTCCAGTATGAGGCAGTGACAGTAAGGAATACAATTAACGACAACATTTCAACACCAAAAATGGAGCCAAGTATGCTAGCCTTAGCCCTCCAAAAAGCCCAAGAGTTAAAGGCAGTCTGCATCCTCACCAGAATGTGACCCGCTTCATCAAAATCCGTCAGATGTGGCAACAAACACGGATTTGTGTCAAAAGCGTGTGTTGATTATACTGTAAGCAAATAGAGTCTCGGCTTTCACAATATGAACCTTTTATTTGCTTGTTAAGGAGACATGACAACTTCAGCGATCTCAGTCTGCTCTCATGTTCCTCCTCAAGGCCACTCCCCCTCTCGATTCCTTGCTGAAATAATGAGTGACAGGCTGAAATCAGTGGTGATATAGTTACATGGCATGTTCCAGGCCAGAGGGTCTTTCTCCGATCTCAATTTAAAACAGGCTTTCAGAATATCAAATAGCCAAATTCAGATAATTGACTGAGTTTTTTTTATCTTTGATGGATGAGTAATGAGCTATAATCGAATACATTAATGGATTTATTTTATGCAAACACAGAAAAGTCAGTGTGTGTGCCCACAAAGTATTTGTGTGTCCACGTACATGCACACAGTATCAATGCACAGCCATGTGTTATTGTTATGTGTTATTGTTAAGCAAATTATACAATAGTTGTACACAGCTTGCAAGGAATTTCCCTAGATTTATGCTTTCAGATGTAATTATTTATTAAGTTATTACTAAAACTAATAATATTCCAATGCATAGGCTATTATGTGACATGATAGCGATTAATGTATATGGTCTCTCAGTTTCAACCGGCCCTTGAGGGTAACTAAACTTAATACAAAAAGTAAATCTGTGCGTGGTAGATTATTTATTTGTTGTAACAATGCTTCATGGCAATACATCTTATACCGTTGGAAAGCCTGTATATTTACCTTTCAAATTAAGCCACATTTGTGAGGAACATGCATTTGTGTTGACAAATCTCCTCTGCCAAAGCCACACAGCAGCCAATCTCTGGTCTCGTACGGCTGCCATGAGCCTGCCATGACTACCCTTCACTGAAATTATGCAACCAGTGGCAATCGCATATCTCAACAGTCTGGGACCAAACTCCATCCTCCAAGATGACAACGCTCCCCCCCACAGAGCGAGGATTATCAGAGACTTCTTCCAAAGTTTGGGAGTGGAGAGGATGGAATGGCCTGCCTGCAGTCCTGACCTCAACCCCATTGAACACTTGTGGAATCAACTTGGCCCTGTTGTCCGTGCCGGAGTGACCAACACAACCACGTTGGCTGACCTGGGACAAATGCTGGTTGAAGAATGGGATGCCATCCCACAGCAGTTGGTGACAGCATTAGGAGGAGAGGCTGTTGTGGCTGTGTTTGGTTCTTCTTACTGAGGCTGCTTGTAAAATGAATACATTGTTCATAAATTAATTGTTGCCAATATGTCTTTATTCATCAGACTTTAATGATCCAATCCACCAAACACCACTAAACAAGACTCAACAGACAAAAAAAGCTGTTTGGCATTGGCAGAGTTCTGTCACATTTTTCATGGGCGCACCCCACAGACTCAGCTCTGCTTCTCATCCCACAAATGCATGTTCCAAATGTGGTACCATTTGAAAGGTAAATAAACAAGCTGTCCAACAGTATAGGATCCAAAGTACCAAACACAAATCGCCATACTTTTTGTGTTAAGTTTGTATTGCCGATGTGGCCCAGGATGAAATAGTCTGACACCCCTGATAAATGTATTTTAGGTTTCCTTGTTTTAAGCCACTTATTCTCAAAAGGTGAGCCTCAGAGCGCCATCCAGTGGAAATAGAAATCCTTTCATTATCTGTTTATGTTGTGAGTGTAATGTTACGGTAAGTCCACACGGCAGCGTGCGTTGAAGCTTGCCGGTGGGCGTGTCTGGTGTGCGATCAACAACCAAACACATTAATCTCCCGCCCCGGACACACAAGCACGCGGTTTGATTGGCTAAAGCTTGTACTGGCATATGATTTGATTGGCTGGCGCTTCCGTCGACGCTTGAAAAGTTGAAACTTTTTTGAAAGTTTCAACTTTCGAAGCGAGCAACGGAGGCAAAGTGACGCGATGGAACCACAATGCAGTTCGGCAAAGCGTGACGTCACCCCATTCAAAGTGAATGGGAAGCGTCTCCGTTGAAGCACGCGACGCTGCCGTGTGGACGGGCCGTTATAGCCGTGTGTTGCAGTGTGGGCACAGTTTGTCTGTTTAAAAATGCTACATGTCTGGGACTAAATATTTCTTTGTGCTTTCCTGCTGATTATTTAGCCCCAACAAACATTGCTGTAAAACCTGTGCAACACTGCACTCTGCTGTATTCTTGTGTTGTTTCTTTTAAAGATTAAGAAAAAAATAATTGAAACATTTTCAGTCGATAGCTTATATTTGTTTGTATTTGTTTGTATTTATTTATAGAAGGACCATGCATACAAAAACATTAATCTCAGCAAAGACAAGAGATGCAATATGCCAGATTATAGCTTATAGCTCATTTCCATCTGTGGTCCTCAGGCAGGTTCATAACAATCAATAAACAAATAATAATATTGCATGATCTCTATCAGTCAAACTATTTTAAAACCTGATTTATACAGCTCAATAAATTAATACATAGTACACTTTAAATACACTTACATGATCTCGGTCACTCAAATAATTATAAAGCCTGATTTAAATACAGGTTACGAACATAATACTTAGTACACTTCAAATACACTCAAAATAAAATATCTAAGATATAGTATGACAATACAGTTCAAATAAAAACTCATATTAAAGTGTAATTAATGTTGGCACGACTGGTTGCTTAAAATAAAAAAATGTGCACCATAAGAAAACGAGTTAAAATCAGAACAGGTTTTAAATTCAACTGGAAGAGTATTCCAGTGCTTGATGGCCGTAAACCAAAATGCTGATGGTCCAAAGGCAGTGCGCCTCAGAGGGACGGTCAGATCTGGAGTTTCTGCAACTCTGCTCACGGCGAAACTGAAAAAAGCTCCTCAACGGTGGTGTTGTAGAATTGTAAATGATTCTGAATACCAATCGAACTCGGGAAAGTAGAACAAGACTATCAAAACTGAAAAGTTTGTATTTGTACAGTATATTGCAATGATGGTATTTTAATGACTTTCTATCCATAACTGTTAAGGCTTGTTTATAAAGAACCTCAAGTGGTCTCATTGCAGTCTTAGTTGCTTGGGACCAGCAGGTTATACAGTAGTGAACATGTGATTGTGTCATGACATGCAAAAAGGTTTTCGATGCTTCTATGGTTAATGAGTTCCTAATATGTTTACATTTGAAAATGTTATATTTCAGCTTTCTAGTCATGCTTCTAATATGGCTTTCAAAAGTCAAATTGGCATCCAAGATCACTCCCAAGTATTTTACCTTATTGATGTTTTCAATTATTTTACCATTCACACGAAGCTGTGTTGTTTTTTTCTTATTAGTGAAATACATTGTCACTGTTTTGTTAGTGTTTAGAGAAAGACACAAGTCATTTAAACATTTAGCAACTTTGTGCAGCGTCGACCTGTTCAGCATCTTTCCCATGAGTGTAAACCACCGTGTCGTCAGCATATCTGGACGTCCACATCCTCACAAACAGATGGGAGATCATTAATATATATACTGAACAACAGCGGTCCAAGAATTGAGCCTTGTGGCACTCCGATTGAGCATGGCTTAGTTTCTGACAGTTTATCATTTATACGGACACATTGAGAACGACCAGCTAAATAAGATCTTACCCATTGTATTGTGCTACATGACAGGTTGAAATTGTTGAGTTTTGATAAAAAGTTTGATATGGTTTACTGTGTCAAATGCCTTTCGCAGGTCAAGGAACACTGCTCCACAGGGGCGGACTGGCCATCGGGACGTTCGGGACGAATCCCGATGGGCCGGAACTGAAGTGAGCCGGTCGGACGATGTGGGCCGGCCGGTAACCGACAGGGCTCGACATTAAATGTCCCGCTGGCCCGGAAGCACTATTTAGACACCCCGGGCCAGCATAACGTACTTTCCACTTGCCCGCTCGGGCCACTAAAAATATAAAAATTGTCCTGTGGTATTGGTATTTTGACTAGCAATTTAGTTAAATTGTTTCGTTGATCAACGCTACAACATAGCGTTCCGTGAGTCGGTTGTTGTTGGGTGAAAAGCAAACAGCTGTTTGCTCCGTAGCGCAGCGGGAGCAGGCTCCGGTGAGCAGGAGCGCGCTGCTTCACTACAGACTATCACGCCACCTAACCATTCGCCAAATGTTTTTAATACCAGCGGTAACTGGCCAAGCGCCGGGCAAAAAACAATCTTAAAATAAAAGAAAGTCACCGGAGGAGTTAAAGGAGAGTGACAGGGAGTATGAGAAGAAGAGGGAGAGAAAGTTTCAGCCAGCTTGATCGATGGAGTTGGCTGCAGTGACGCGTCCTAAAACCCTTTTATAATCTATAGATTAGATTTATGATTCGAAAATTATAAAAGTAGGGTAGACATGTGGAGATTATCCGGCTGAACAAAACGTGCATTTATCAAACGGGTTTGTTTTCCACAGACCTTATTTCCAGCTATTTTGAGAGGGGTCTGCCTGCAGACCTCCACTCTCAGGACAGTTCCGGTGCAGACCTCCACTCTCAGGACACCTCCACTGTCAGTACAGGAAGTGCACGCTACGAATTCCAAAATAAAATCACCACTATCAGTACAGTGCCACTTTCCAAACAGGAAATGCACGCAAATAAAAAATAAAATCGGATCATGACACTTAATATAATACATATGTATATATGTATATATATATATACGGACATCTTGTATTGTAGT
>CM070491.1:9699541-9824541 GCA_036324585.1 Champsocephalus esox
GAAAAGAGGTGCTGCAGCAAAGGCAGTAATACCTTTTTGAACATTAAAGCATGGAGACATGTCACTGATATGTCACAAATATTAACCAGAAAATGAGCATAATAGAGAATTATTTTTATATTATAGCAGTTTAAGTTATTGTTAATTTCTGGACTCAAACTGTTGTTTTATTTATTAAATATGATGTTATAACAAATCAGGAATGAACAATTAACATATTGTGGGGCTGCTTTATAGATGAAGAGGCTGGTAAAATATCCTCTGCGTTGTATCTTTGTCCTAATGTGTCACAAAGACACACACACACACACACACACACACACACACACACACACACACACACACACATTCCCCCTATTACTCGTTTTATGAAGGAGATGGCGGTCACCAGGGTGCATGACGTGTGTGTTTGTGCTCTGCTCAGCTCCCCTCTGTATGTGTTTGTTCGGTGTGTGTCCGACAAATATGGGCTCAGAACAGTCTCATAATACACACGTGCACACAGAAGGATTCACACTTGTATTTCCGGATCCACACTTGTGTTTTTCAATGAACACAAATGTGTTCAGTTTCATATACATGTAAATAAAATCCAAATACAGAAAAAAGTTTTAGATATGTATTTTTGATCCTCACATATTTGTTTTCCGTTTAAATCCTCTGAACCTGCAAACACAAACCGCTTTCTGTGCACGGATCGCTGGGCATTCGTGTGTGGGTTTTTTGAGACTCCCCTGACGGTCAGCCGATTCGTACTTGTAATTGTTTCTATCTATAGCCAATCAGATGTCTCCTCAATTCTAAGCCAATCACATGAGCGCGCCCCCACAAGGGTAGATTTCTTGCGTTCATGACGTAGCGCTTCATGTACACATTGTGCGCAGTCCGGAGCTGACAGCTCCATGGAGCCTGCCTGCAGGCGCTAATCTCAGGACACCTCCACTCTCAGTACAGCGCACACACTAAAAGTCATATTACAGGATTAGGTACAGTATTTGTTGACCTGTGGGTCACACACACAGACACAAACACACACACTCACTCACACACACCACACACACATCCACTTTAATAAAAAAAACATCAGATATGTCCCTGTGAAGGATGTTTGTTCTGACATTTTTCCTTCAGCTTTTGTTTTTAATCTATTTTCTCTTCATACACTTTTCTGATTCTTGTTTTTCCTTGTGTACTAGGATATTAGCACAAAACATTATTAACCTCCATGATTCTTCATATACAACGTGTTATGATCTGTTGTCAGACTCTGCAGGTGGTGGCTGTTTTTTAAACAAAGCTTTTGTGTATAAAGGAAGTTTAAAGTTATTGATTTAGATTTGAAGCCTGTCTGCTCTGACCTTCGAGCCTGCAGACTGTTAAACAGCCAGAAAAACAAACACACACAAAGAGAAAAAACAGGGAAATGTTGGTGCTCTGAAATTAAAGTTTTGATTTGTATGACTTCTGCGTATAATGTTATTGCCTAGTCTTAAAGGTCATGGCCATTTCTACTGATCATAATTCCATTGTTGAGGTCTACTAAAATAGATTTATACTGTGCAATTTTTCAAACTCACGTTGATTTCTGATACAGCATCTCTGTATAGTATGTGTATTCACTCTCTGTCCTAAACGGCTTGTTGGAGCTCCTGCCCCCCCTCCGTGTGAGCCCAGTGTGCTCTGATTGGTTGGGACGTTGCGAGGCTCGCTGCTCACCAGGGGCGGATCTAGACAAATATTCATGGGGTGGCAAGAGGGTGGCAGGAGATTTTGAGGGGTGGCATCAGCTGACAGAAGTATATGCTGATTTAAATCGCAATCATATCAATCAATTAGGGGTGTAACGGTACACGTACCCGTACTGAAATTATTCGGTACGGGCCCTTCGGTTCGGTACACGTGTGTACCGAACGAATATAGCGTTAAACGTAAAAAATTGAGAACATGAACAACTTTCTGGAAGTAATCTATATCATTTAATTTCATTGGACGAAAGGCATACTATGAGAGCTGGTCACAGGAATGCGTTCAAATGTAGTCAGTAATTTGAGGAACTGTCGAAATGGCGAACGCAGATAAAGTTGAGCTGAAAATCCTCCAGCATCATTGAAGTCTCCGGTTTGGGAACATTTTGGTTTCGCAGTTACGTACAAGGATGACGGACAAAGACAGGTGGACCGAACCAAAGTTGTTTGTCGGCATTGTTCAACTAACGTTGGTTACGCGGCTGGCAATACATCAAACTTGCACCCTCATTTGAAAAGGCATCACCCGAATGTGAATATCACCAGTACCAAAAGAAAAAAGACTGAAGTGCAAACCCAACTCCCGCTAGCATTTAAGCCTCCACCACTCTCAGAAAGTTCAGACCGAGCCAAAGCTATTACAAACGCCAAATATCCTTATGTTGCCATGTTAGCAAAGCGCTACCTGGCTGTATCTGCTGCCACTGTCCCTAGCGAGAGGGTGTTCTCCACAGCAGGAGACATTGCTAGTGCCAGCAGATCTGCCCTTTCAGCAAGAAATGTGGACAAGTTCATCTTTCTTTAAACAACATGAAAATACAATGACAAGCAAGTCCTAATGTCAAGCTGGCTGCTTAGGTACTAGTACAGTACAGTTCAAATACAGATAATTTCAGTTAATCGAAATGCTGCACCTTAATGTTTATTTTACTATATTTTGTATTTATTTGAATACATTAGTCACAGTTTAATAATAATTAAAAAAAAATATTTAATGTTTTGTGATAATTTTTTCTGCTGTACCGAAAACGTACCGAATTGAACTGTGACCTAAAAACGAGGTACGTACCGAACCGAAATGTTTGTGAACCGTTACACCCCTACAATCAATTTTAACTTGGAAAGCCACAATATTAATATTTTAAATCAATCACATAGGTGATATTATTGTCGCACTTCAGTAAAGCCTTACATATAAGGTGGCAGATGTAATTTAATGAATTTTAACTGAACAATAACTGAATGAGTTTGTCTCACTCTTAGACCAGCAGGGGAACCAAATCTATGAAGACTGCTGCAATAAGTACATTAATTAACTGTCTCATCGATGCTTGTCTGAATGAATATGATACTATTAACAATCATATTATTCCTATCAGCTGTCAATCACTGTTAATAAATAATAATAATAATAATAGATTTAATTTGTTAGCGTTTTTTACAGGTGCTCAAAGACGCTTTACAGATATAGTGAAGAACTGTTATGATTCACATATTCATTTATTATTGAATAAACTATATTTTTTGGAGGAGTTAATGATGAATGTTCATCAAGATGCTTGCTCACCCTCCTTCAAATTTGAAAAACAAGTAATTATATAATTATTGATATACAGTTACAACCTTGACTTTACATCAGAAAGAACAAACATTAAAGAAGTGACTAACTGCATCAGTTAGGGTTAAAAAAACGTGTATTCAGCTAAAACATCGCTGCAGTTATTATCCAGTGGAAGGTCCTTACCTATTGGCCTAGTTAAATCAAAGTGGTTACTTTCTGTTGGCTGGGCAGTGTAGTTTTACACACCGTCTTATTTTACTTTCTCAGGACTTAAAACTTTTTTTTGGGGGCAGACCCCCACAAAGAAAAAAATATATACACGCATACAAGGTCATCATCTTAACAGTTTGTTATTCTCATCGAGTCATCCGTGAGCAGAGCATCAAGTTGGCATGTCTATTACAGCTGAATGCAGCGATTACTATTTTGTTCAGCAAAACGCCTCACAAACTTATTAAGATCAACAGCTGTAGTGCGTTTTGATTCGATGCTGAGTACAGCCAAACTTGACATTCTCTTCTCTGTCATTGTAGACCGCAACTACCTCATTCCTTCAGTGCTTGGGTCCGAACTAAAGGCTTCTCGTTTTGCACCGTTCCCCCGTTCAATTGAATTCACCACCAATCATATTTCCACTCTCGCGCCAGGACCGGGGGAGGGGTTACATGACGTGCATCTGGTGGTGCATTCACTTGCACTCGGACATTAGAGACTTTCTCTCATAAATGTCCGATGAGCCACAACTTTTCTTTCAAAACAAAGATGCCAACTGGGGTGGCAAGGCTATTCTTTAGGGTTGTTTCACTTTCATTCCAATGGCTGGCGTCTATGTCACGTGATCTCCACATTTCTCCCTGCAGAAAAAAAAACATGGCCGAACTTCGTTTTATTCTCGGTGTAAAATGCCTATTTTAAAGTTAGTTTTGCCATTAAAATGCCTTTTGATGTTGTTTGATGCGAGAAATATGAGTTGTTATTTCAGATTATGTGTGCAGTGGATGTACATGATCTTTAGTTTGCTAGTTATTATGAAGATTACTTCAGGAAATTGTGTCGATACAACGTTTTCATTGTTACCAAGGTGGTTGCTAGGGACGCTGCTATCGATATTATTTCCGTTATGTTGTGTAACTGTTTAATAGTGTTATCTTTATTGCTAACCCCTTCCCCGTCAATGTATAGTGTTGGTCCACCGTCCACAGCGCAAACGTATTAGTTTAACAAAATCCGCATCTACAATTGTGGCATACATACGTTATTTTCCTCTGTGCAATTCCAGTCTCACATCTCACATCACATCGTCATTAACAAATACTGGAAACAGACCGAAAACAATTGAAAAAAATAATAATAATACTTTATTCCGAGTGTGCTTGCTTTTCTCTTTGAAAGTCATCACATAATGGCATTGTAATACACGGTTCGACTGCATTAAATATTACATATCTGCCGTAGTTCTCTATTTATAGAGCCCTGATGAGAAGACTTCTAGACAAACATGAGGAACTGAAAACGTGACGTGGATCATAAATATATCAGCAAATAAACAACATCTTACATTTATTTTCACACAATACGTCTCCTTGCAGTATCAACACTAATTCGGCTGACTTTTATATTTGATCCAATTGGTAGATAGGCTGTATTTACACGCTTCTCTGCGCTCTCTCCTAGGCAGTCATCCATAGGAATCCCGAACCCAATAAAATACCCAATATTAGCGGTGTGTGTGTCTGCCCAAGGACAATTTAAGGTAAAACCTAATAGAGGTGTCATACATAATAACCTAATAAAAGTAAACGTAACAACCACTACAGTGCAACAAAACAGGAAGATTAAATGTGGTCTCTTAAACATAAGATCTCTAGCATCTAAAGTAATATTGGTAAATGATTTAATATCAGATTATAATATTGATATATGCTGTCTCACTGAAACTTGGTTGAGACATGAAGAATATGTCAGCATAAATGAGGCCACTCCACCCAGCCATGTCAACACTCATATTGCTAGAGGCACGGGCCGAGGAGGTGGAGTTGCAGCAATCTTTGACTCAAGTTTACTTATCAATACTAAACCAAAATTAAATTATACCTCTTTTGAAAGCCTTGTTTTTAGTCTTACGCATCCGACCTGGAAAACTTTGCAGCCAATCTTATTTGTTACAGTGTATCGTGCACCAGGTCCTTATTCAGAATTATTATCAGAATTCTCTGAGTTTTTATCAACTTTGGTTCTTAAAACAGACAAAGTAATTATCGTAGGTGACTTTAATATTCATGTTGACGATGATAAAAATAGCCTTACTGTTGCATTTAACTCTATATTAGATTCTGTTGGTTTCTGTCAGAGTGTAAATAAACCAACCCACTGCTATAATCACACTCTCGACCTTGTACTGACTTATGGTATTGAAATTGAGCAACTATTAGTCGAACCGCATAATCCTGCTTTATCCGACCATTTCTTAGTAACTTTTGAAGTACTATTACGAGACTACAAAGCATTAGTCAAAAGCTCTTGCAGCAGAAACCTATCTGTTAGTGCTATAGCCACATTTAAGGAAGAGATTCCACCAATACTTAACTCGATAGCATGTCTGCATGTAGGGGAGGAAACTTATACAAAATGTACACCACCCCAAATTGATCATTTTGTTGATAGTGCTATAGATGCGCTGCGAATAAAATTAGACTCTGTTGCTCCTTTGAAAAATAAGAAAATAAAACAACATAGATTAGCTCCATGGCATAATGCCGAAACCCGCAAAATAAAGCAAAAGTCTAGACAACTTGAAAGGATATGGCGTTCCACTAAACTTGAATAATCTCCTTTAATTTGGCATATTACTCTCAATGAATATAAGAAAGCACTGCGTAAAGCGAGAGCAGCCTACTACTCTTCATTAATAGATGAGAATAAGAATAATGCAAGATTTCTTTTCAGCACTGTAGCCAGGCTGACAGAGAGCCACAGCTCCATTGAGCCTTCTATTCCCACAGCACTCAGTAGTAATGATTTTATGTGCTTTTTTAACGATAAAATTGTTACTCTTAGAAACAAAATTAATGACCTCTTGCCTTTGACCAGTATAGTGTTATCAACAGCTCCCGGAATCGTAAGTTCTAATATTACACTAGATAGTAAACTAGAATGCTTTTCAGCCATTAACCTTGAACAATTACATTCAATGATTCTCTCTTCTAAACCATCAACGTGCATGTTAGACCCAATTCCAACTAAGCTGTTGAAGGAAGTTTTTCCATTAATTAGCACTTCTTTATTAAATATTATGAATATGTCTTTATTATCAGGCTATGTTCCACAATCATTCAAAGTAGCAGTGATAAAACCGCTTCTTAAAAAGCACAACCTCGATCCAGAGGTTTTAGCCAACTATAGACCTATTTCTAATCTTCCGTTCCTCTCAAAAATTATTGAGAAAGCGGTCGCAAAACAGTTGTGTGATGACTTAAAAAACAATGATTTATTTGAAGATTTTCAGTCTGACTTTAGAACACATCATAGCACAGAGACAGCTCTGGTTAAAGTCACAAATGACATTCTAATAGCGTCAGACAAGGGACTTGTCTCTATTCTTGTTTTGCTCGATCTCAGTGCTGCATTTGATACTATCGACCATGATATCCTTTTGCAAAGACTAGAGCATTTAGTTGGCATACAGGGAACTGCTTTAGGCTGGTTTAGGTCCTATCTATCTGAACGCTCTCAGTTTGTACGTGTTAACGATGAATCTTCAATGCAAACCAAAGTTAGCCATGGAGTGCCACAGGGCTCAGTGCTCGGACCTATTTTGTTCACATTATATATGCTTCCGTTAGGCAATATTATAAGGAATCATTCTGTAAACTTTCATTGTTATGCGGATGATACTCAACTATATTTATCAATCAAGCCTGATGAAATTAATCATCTAAATAAAATTCAAGACTGCCTTAAGGACTTAAAAACGTGGATGACCTTAAACTTTTTGATGTTAAACACCACCAAAACTGAAGTTATTGTACTTGGCCCGAAGAATCTACGAAACAAATTATCTAAAGATATACTAACTATGGATGGCATTAATTTGGCCTCCAGTGAGACTATAAGGAATCTTGGTGTTATATTTGATCAGGATTTATCCTTTAACGCCCACATAAAATCAATTTCAAGGACCGCCTACTTCCATCTACGTAACATTGCAAAAATCAGGCATATCTTGCCTCAAAGCGATGCAGAGAAACTAGTCCATGCATTTGTTACTTCTAGGCTGGATTATTGTAACTCTTTATTATCAGGGAGTACCAAGAAGTCAATCAAGTCGCTTCAGCTGATTCAAAATGCTGCGGCTCGTGTACTAACCAGAGTTAGGAAAAGGGACCACATTACTCCTGTTCTGGCTGCCTTACACTGGCTCCCTATAGAACACAGGATAGAATTTAAAATTCTTCTTCTCGCCTACAAAGCCCTTAATGGGCAGGCGCCATCTTACCTTAAAGAACTCATTATACCCTACTGTCCTACTAGGGCATTGCGTTCCAAGAATGCAGGGTTGTTGGTTGTTCCTAGAGTCTCTAAAAGTACAATGGGAGCCAGAGCCTTTTCTTATCAAGCTCCACATTTGTGGAATCAGCTTCCAGTTTGTGTTCGGGCGGCAGACACCCTATCCGTTTTTAAGAGTGCGCTTAAGACCTTCCTTTTTGATAAAGCTTATAGTTAGGGCTGATTAGATTCAGCCCCTAGTTTTGCTGATATAGTCTTAGTTTGTCGGGGGACATCTTACTTCTTCCTTCTCGCTGTCTATACCTGTGTACTCTCATGTTCCGATTAACCCAGCTTCCCCAAATGTCTTTCCTTTTGGTGTCTATATACGCTGGGATCCGGAGTCATGGATGATCCTGCGGTCTTGTGTCCTGGATCGCGAGCGCTGGATCTTGAGTCGTGGCTGTGGTCCTGGATCATCGGTCCTGGATGGATATCCTCGTGGATTCATCTTCCTATTATACACACATGCATTTCCAAACATCTGGACTACCTATGTTGCAAATGTATTATCTTTTCAATTTACACACGGCATCTATTGCACGTCTGTCCGTCCCGGGAGAGGGATCCCTCCTCTGTTGCTCTCCCTGAGGTTTCTCCCATTTTTCCCTTTAAACTGGGTTTTCTTTGGAAGTTTTTCCTTGTACGATGTGAGGGTCTAAGGACAGAGGGTGTCGTATTGTCATACTGATATTCTGTACACACTGTGAAGACCACTGAGACAAATGTAACATTTGTGATATTGGGCTATATAAATAAACATTGATTGATTGATTGACAGCTGATATAAAGGGACACCTAGTGGTTAAAGCATGTTATTGAATGTCCTTATTTTTATTATTAGATATTAATAGGATCCCTATAAAGTATATTCATTACTCGTAATTCTCAAGTTAATTAAAGACTTTATATAATGACTATTTTGCACTTCCCTTTCAAGATTTCAAGATTTTATTTTTAGGTTTATTGACATATCATATACACAAACGGTGTAGTTAATTATGCAATGAATGAAAAACTTTGTGTCAGCAATGTTAACTATGTTGAAGCACATATTTTAACTGATATTATACATATGTATTATACTCTTATATAAGATGTATGTAGATAGTATAAGAAATGTGCAGAATATGACAGTTTAATTGTGGAGGTATACACACATATTGATAGATGTCTTGTAATGCACTGTTGAGGAACCTGCGACCCAAGTTTTTAATCTCCGACCTTGTCAGGTATTCAAATCAAATCAAATCAAGTTTTATTTATATAGCACATTTATAAACGAGTTTTGGTCGAGCCAAAGTGCTGTACATATAATAAAAATAGCCTACAGTAGAGACACTTGAACAATCAATAAATAAAGAACACAGAATTATTAAATATAAAACAGAATTTGTGTGATTATACTGCACTGCATATTTACAACTGTTACACATGCTGAAGTAACGCACATGTTTCCAACTTGGGATCAATAAAGTATATCTTATCTTAAGATGATCGATGGCTACTGCCATATTTGCAAAATGTGCCTCTGAACCTTGACAAGTGCATGTTTCAGGCTTATCAATGAACAACAGGAGTGGTCACAGACATAAGACCAGCTGTTAAATAAAGCTCTTCTAACCTTAGCTGGCATGTGGGTATATATTAATGCTGCCCATTATGGGCACAAGCAATTTTCACCCATTTATTAATTATATGTTTTACATTTGAGTGTTTCCTATCCCCTAAACCTCAAGGGATGTACACAGTTTAATACTGACCACTTCTTATGATGGGAAATACGAAAACGTCTTTTAAAACTATAAGTTACTTACGTAACCCCAGTCCTCAGAGTAACATGAAGTGAGATGTCTCACTATGGGATGCGCCTCAACGCGTATGCAAACAGAAGCATCAATCTCATTATGCCAATCCTGATTGGCTGGTGATCTTGACGTCAACGTCAGGGAATCCACCCACCCTTTAAGTAGCTTGCGCTATGACGCAGCGTCATTCAAAATAAGCTTCACCTTAGCAAGAAGGGCCGCCTGGTGAGACATCTCATTTCATGTTACCTCGAGTCCTGGGGTTACGTAAATAACCTATAGTTCTCATTCATAACACTCGGTTCGATGTCTCACTATGGGATATTGAAACTCCCATTTTGCTAGACATGCTTATCTCGAAAATCACCAAAAACAACCAGCGTGGGCCACACTTGGAGCAGAGACATCTAGCCTGTAAAAGCGGACAAAAGCGGAAAAAAGCGGAAAAAAGCGGACAAAAGCGAGCGGCGAGGACCAGCTCGCTGCTGCACAAATGTCTTGGATGGAAACACCCTTGAACAAAGCCCAGGATGTAGCCAGTCCAGGAGTAGAATGAGCATGCAAGCCCGATGGTGCCTGCAAACCCTGACTCGTATAAGCCAGAGCAATCGCTTCCACAAGCCAGTGGGAGAGCCGTTGCCTGGTAACGGGCTTGCCCTTCTGAGGGTTAGCCCAGGATACAAAGAGTTGGTCATTACAACAAAACTCTTTTGACCTGTCCATATAGATGCGTAAAGCACGAACTGGACACAGCAAATTCGGCTGCTGTTTCTCAGAGGAACACAGCGGCGGAGGAAATGCCACAATGTCAATGGGGGTACATGAGCCAACCACCTTAGGTATAAAGGCAGGGTTGGGCTTCAGCAACACTCTCGTCTACCCCGGGGCAAACTGAGTGCATTAAGGATGTACAGAGAGTGCATGAATGTCACTGACTCGCTTGGCAGATGCCAGAGCCAGTAACAGCACTGTCTTGAGTGACAGGTGTTTCATGTCAGCTTCTTCCAGGGGTTCAAATGGAGGTCGAGTGAGCCCATCTAAAACCACTGCCAAGTCCCATAAGGGCACCAGTGACCTGGAAACAGGGAGGAAGCTGCGCGCTCCCTTCATAAAACGGCAGACCAAAGGATGTTGGCTAGCTTTCCCTCAAAGCCCACATGGCATGCAGCAATAGCAGCCAGGTACACTTTGATCGTAGAGAAAGCTCTGTGTTTATCAATCAGGTCCTGTAAAAATGATAGAATCACCCCTACAGGACATTGAAAAGAAATGTGTCCTTTTTGAAGGCACCACTCCTCAAACACCCTCCACTTACAGTCATAGAGAGACCTGGTGGAGGAAGCTCTTGCACTCTGAATAGTGTTTATCACCTTCTGAGGGAGCCCCACTGTATTCAGATTGTACCACTCACGGGCCAGGCCCATAGTGCCAAGCGCTCTGGGTATGGGTGAAAGATCGCCCTCCCCGCCTGAGACAGTATGTCCCTGCGTAGTGGGAGAGCTGCCACGGCTGCCCGCACAGCAGCTGATATATCTCCGCCAGCCAGTACATTGCGGGCCAGTGCGGAGCTATCAGGTTAAGTGTGTGGCGTTGTTCTCTCACTCTGGCCAGAGTTGGGGGTATCAGAGCCAGGGGTGGGAACGTGTACAGAAGGACCGGAGGCCAAACGTGTGCGAGCGCGTCCACGGCTAACGGTGCGTTTAAATCGTGCATAGAAAAGAACAGCTGACATTGAGCATTTTCTTTTGATGCGAACAGATCTACCGCGGCTCGGCCGTAACGCACCCACAGCTGACTCACAATCTTTGGATGTAGAGTCCAGTCTGCATATAGTGGTGCACCTCTGGACAGCAGAACCGCCCGAGGTTCATCACTCCTGGTATGTGCGTCGCTCTCAGAGAGAGGAGACGTCCGCAGCTCCATAAGATCAGTTTGCGTGCCAGCATGTGTAACTGGAGAGAACGCAAACCCGCTTGGCGGTTTATATACGATATTGTGGTCATGTTGTCAGTCCTCACGAGGACATGATGTCCTCTGAGAAAAGGCAGAAAGTGTTTCAGGGTGAGGAACACCGCTAAAAGCTCCAGATAATTTATGTGTGACCGTTGGAGGTCTCTGCTCCAGAGATCCCTCACAGGTCGACTTTCGTATATACCTCCCCAGCCCGTCAGACATGCGTCTGTCGTGACCACCTTCCGCGATAGGACAGCACCCATAGGTACGCCCCGTACTAGACAAGTCGGGTGTAGCCAGTGGCGCAGAGCCATTACGCATGTCATAGTGACCATCACTCTCCACGCGCCATGACGCGTGGGGTCCAATCTGAGGGCAGCTACCCAGCGCTGAAACTCCCTCATGTGTAAGCGTCCCAGTCGTACCACCAGAACGGCTGATGCCATGAGCCCCAGCAACCGCAGACATGACCTGAAGAGAACATATTTGCGTGGCTGGAAATGAGCGAGGCAAGCCCTGAAGGCTTTCACTCTCTCTGCTGACAAGCGGGTTGTAAAGGACACCGAATTCAGGCGTAGGACAAGGAAGAGTACAGTCTGGGCTGGAGATAACATGCTCTTTTCTGTGTTTATTACAAAACCCAGGTCGAGCAGGTGTTTTACGAGGACATTCGTCTGCGTAATAGCCTCTTGCTCCGACTGTGCGAGAAGAAGCCAATCGTCCAGATAAGTTGCCAGGTGAATACCCTGTTGTCTTAACGGGGCTATCGCGGCTTCCGTACACCGTACAAACACTCGCGGGCTGAGAGACAGACCGAAGGGAAGTACTCTGTACTCGTAACAGACCTCAGATATTTCCTGTGTGGGTAATATTCTGGGATGTGGAAATACGCATCTTTCAGGTCGACTGATGTGAACCAGTCGTTTTGGCGCACGAGACGCAACAGAGATGTGTGAGTGAGCATTCTGAATTTGTATCTTTTGAGTTATTTGTTCAGAGCTCTCAAATCTAGTATAGGCCGAATTCCGTTCCCTCCCTGTTTGGGAACGAGGAAATACTTGGAATAAAAGCCGCTCTGACTCTGTTCGGCGGGTATTATCGATATAGCCTTATTTTCTAGTAGCGAGAAAATCGCTTGCTCTAGAATATGGGCCGACTCTCCCCGGGCCTGTGAATACAGAATGCCCGAGAAGTGAGGGGGGGGTGACAGCGAATTGGAGCCTGTAGCCCCGTGTTACTGTCTTGAAAACCCAAGCAGAATCTGTGAGCATCCTCCACTTTTCGCTTCTGAAAGCGAGCGGAGATGTCACAGCTCTGTCGTCTGCCCTCAATGTCTCTATTTGTTGTGTTATGGGGCCCTCTAATGTCTGAACACGGTGGTACCCCAGGTTGACAACCCCGGCCGACACTGCGCATGCGCGTGGCGGTGGTGCCTTCACAATCCCGTCTATTGTCCGCCTTTTGAGAGAGGCCGTAGCTGCTCTCAAAAGAGGGGCAGACGACAGACTGTTTTTCTTTTCATTTTTATTGACGGCTTCAAGCCTGGAAACGACAGTGGAAAATTATTTATTTTGAAACAACAATGATGACATGTGTTTGTGTGACTTTAACAGGCAGCGGAACTTGCTGTCTTTGATGTTAAATCCATTTCCCTGATGGCGCGAACTTGAGGATGACGTTCTGGCATCACTCGAGGCAGCGGGAAGATGGGGGCATGGTGGCACCCCGGAAACACATGAGCATCTAACACTGGAACATGCTCTGGAGCTGGGGAACAGGGAACTTCCAGCTCCTTCATCGAGGAGAGGAGGCTGTCAGGCCGCCCGCTTCTTCTTCCTTGCCTCGTGCCTGGGCTGGGGACCCGGGATGGGCTGCGGTCTCTGCTGCTTCGGTATTTTGAACCGGGCAGGACGTGAGACAGCTTGGGTGAAGGCCAGCCGCGGGACCATTGGAGGTGGCGGCTGGACCCTTCGGGGGAGACAGAGCTGGAGAGCCTTGTCTCCCTTCCTTTTTGACTCGCACCTCAGCTGCATTGAAGCTAGAGCGGAGCCAAATATGCCCTCGGGAACAATAGGCATGTCCAGAACATCCTCTTTTTCCCAGTCTGGAAGGTTGGTCAGGTTGAGCCACCTGGCTCTCTCCTGTACCACCATCATTCCCAGTGCTTTGCCCATGGCTTGGACTGCACAGCGCTGCACACGGAGGCAAATGTCCGTGATCGCTGCGATCTCGTTCCACACGGCAGGCTCAGGTTCGCACGACATGTCTTCGCAGAGCTCCGCCTAGCAGTCAGCAGCGAGGAGACGTTGAGTGCCCTGGCGGATAAAGCTGCGGCTTTATACGCCCGTTCGGTCATCGCTGACTGGAACCGGTCTGCCTTTGCCGGTAGCATGGGGTTCCTGCTCGGTGTCGAAGCCAGCCTCGGTTGAAGGTGGGCTGCCACCAGCGGTTCCATGGGCGGCATGCGGAGCAGGCCAAGCCTCTCCATACCGTCACAGTCCAGGGAGGAGGCACCCTGGATTGGGGCCTTGTTGATAAAGGGACGATCTCTCCACGAGACCGACACCTCGTCCAGCATCTCTGGAAAGACTGGAAGGAGCTGCCTCTTCGTCCTCGCTGCTTGGGGCAAGTTCTTCCCCTCGTAGCGAGATCTGGAGGTCTCCTTGGCCACTTCAGGTCATGGGATGTCCAGCCTGGACATCCCAGGCTGCGTTAACACACGTTAACACACGGCCTGCAAGTCCATGCTTAGGACGGGCGAAGCTGGTGTGCTCTCGCCCCGGGGGAGCGGACATCGCTCCCGGCTTTGCAGCCTGAGCCGATGAAACGAAGATGTCCTCCTCATCCGAGTCAGACAGGAGGAACTCAGAGGTATCCTCTTCGTCCTCCATGTAGTCCAACTCCAGGACATCCTCCGCGGGTGGAACCATGGTGAGGTCCAATTGGGAGCCCCAACTTGACACAGCGCGGGGCTCCGCTCTCCACAGGGCATCTTAATATTTAAAAACCTATTAATGTGTTATACCAGATTAACGAGAAAAATCTCAGCTAACTGACAATACGAACCATTTTTACAGAAACAAAACACAAGTCTCACAAGAAGCGTTAGCATTAGCCCTTAGCTAAAACGGGCAGATGCTACTTCCCGTGCTAACTAGCAAAGACGATTTTACAACTTAATATCGCACTACAGCGGCACAAAACATTTTCATCAGGAGAAACACACTGCAGTTTCAAAAACGATACAGATATAAAAACTAAAAAGTGCCAAAACATATACAAATGAAGAAATGTCTTCACCAACTTGACGAAACAACGGAAACGGGAACACTAAAAAGTGATGCACAAAGCTGGGCACGGAGCGCTTGTTGATGTCTTGTGATTATGTGTGCATCTAGACTGGGTGACGACAATACATATTGACGCAGCAACCACTGTAAGTTATATTCTTGTTTAATTAGACTTCTCTGTTTAATTTATTCTACTCTATATAATTATTCTGTAGTTATTGTAGCTAAAACGGCGATTTTGAGAGATTTTAAATCTCAGAATTGCCCATGTGAACCTGTTACACAGGTCTCAGTAGGCACTCAAGCCTGCATCACAATAGGCAGGGCCTCTCTGCTGATTGCGTGAAGTATACAACAGCGTGAATTAGTCATCTTCCAGCTAAAAAGCATTCAAATACCGCATTCAATAACTGAAGAACTCAGTGTGCATCTAGACCGGGTGACGACAATACCTATTGATGCAGCAACCACTGTAAGTTATATTCTTGTTTAATTAGACTTCTCTGTTTCATTTATTCTACTCTGTATAATTGTTCTGTAGTTATTGTAGCTAAAACGGCGCTTTTGAGAGATTTTAAATCTCAGATCTGCTCATGTGAACCTGTTACACAGGTCTCAGTAGGCACTCAAGCCTGCATTACAATATAGGCAGGGCCTCTCTGCTGTCGCCCATCAGCCATAGAGAGTTAACTAATTAGAGGGGCGTGGCCCCACAGCTGTGAGAACTCAGCAATCAGGCGTCCATTTTAGGTAGCTCTTTCCTGGAGCGTCAGCTTCAGCGTCAGACATTGGAGTACTGCGGGAGTAAGACTGACAAAGACATACCATAAGGCTACCTAACTTCACTCTTTCCACCTTTGAATTCCATGCCGTCACAGTAACTCATCCTATACAATTAACCATTGCTGTTCTCTACCGTCCATCAGCCGCCTTGGGGGACTTCTTGGAGGAGTTAGATCATCTCCTCTCACCCTGAAACTGGCCCTCCCGCTGTACTTCTCGGAGACTTCAACCTCCAGACGGGGAAGATAGACGAACTAACATCTCTGTTAACCGCCTTTGCTTTCTCACTGTCTCCATCCCCAACAACTCATAAAGCTGGCAATGTCCTTGATCTCATATTCTCAAGGAACTGCACTACTTCTAACCTCTCTGGAAACCCGCTCCACACATATGATCACTTCTTCATTTCATTCTCTCTACCCCTTTCCAAACATAACAAACTAATCTCTTCTCATCCTGCACCTGTCCGCCGTAACCTCCGTTCCCTCTCCCCCTCTACCTTTGCCTCATCGGAGCTCTCAGCCCTCCCTTCCTCTGACTCGTTCCAACTCCTGCCTCCAAACTCTGCTGCAGAAACTCTACTCTCTCATCCTCTCTGGACTCTCTCTGTCCTCTCACATCTCTGCAGGCTCGTCAGTCCCCTCCTGTTCCCTGGCTAAATGATGCACTGCATGCTAATAGAACCATCCTTCGGGCAGCAGAGCGGAAACGGTGGAAATCCAAACACTGTGACGACCTCCTAACCTATCAGGCTCTGCTCTCCTCTTTCTCTGCTTCGATCTCTCAGGCAAAAAGCACTTTCTTTCAAGATAAGATCCAATCTTCTTATTCCAATCCTAAAAAACTATTTTCCATCTTCTCCACCCTGTAACGACTGAATGAACACAAGTGGAGGACTCAATAGCACGACTCGGAGACAGAGGATTAGGATGCAAAAGGTCTTTATATCCAAGGTTCGGTACATGGGAGATCAGTCAATAAGGCTAACAAAACAGACGAGGAGTAGACAGGAACCGGGTCAGGACACGAAGCTGGGTCAGGTACACGTGGAATCAGATACTAAGCAAAACACTGCTGGAACGCTAGGAATAACAAAGACGAACTGGCACTGAAGGGACTGTGGATGCAGACTAAATAGACAGAGGGAGAGATGATAATGGGGCACAGGTGAGGCTAATTAGGGAAGGGAAGCAGGTGGAGTTCAATCAAGGGCAGGAGAGCTGAGACTGAAATGAGAGAAACAACAATGAGAACAGGAACAATAACAAAAACATCAGCATGCTGGCTAAACCCTTACACACCCTCTTGAACCCTCCCAAAGCCCCTCCCCCCTCCTCACTTCTGTCAAGCGACTTTGTTAACCACTTTGAAAAAAGGTTGATGATATTCGCTCTTCTTTTTCTGACTCACCTTTACTCACCACTGGGTCACCAGACCCTCCTTCCACCCGCACACTAACCTCATTTGAGGTTGACTGAAATGAGAGAAACAACAATGAGAACAGGAACAATAACAAAAACATCAGCATGCTGGCTAAACCCTTACAGTACCCCCCCCTCTAGGGACGGCACCTGACGTCCCAGGTTGTTCAGGATGTTGACGTTGAAAGTCTTGGATGAGGTCCTAACTGACATTACTGGTGGAGACCCATGACCTCTCCTCAGGACCGTAGCCCTCCGAGTCAACCAGGTACTGACGTCCCCGGCCTCTAGGTCGAACTGCCAAGAGGCGTTTCACAGTATATACAGGTCCACCATCAATAAACCGGGGGGGTGGAGGGGGTCTGGAGGTGGGGACCAGTGGACTCACTTTAACTGGTTTGATGCGTGACACATGGAATGTAGGATAGGCCCTCAAGGATCGAGGTAGTCGAAGCCGTACTGCCACAGGATTTATGACCTTGGATACCGGGAAGGGACCCACAAAACGAGGAGCCAGTTTGCGAGACTCCACTCGAAGGGGCAGGTCTCGAGTAGAGAGCCACACACTTTGTCCAGGTTGGTAGGCAGGAGCAGAGATACGTCGGCGATCGGCCATCCTTTTATAATGGGCTGAACTCCGTCGTAGCACCTGGCGGGCCCGGCTCCAAGTGCGATGACATCGGCGGATGAGGGCATGTGCAGATGGAACACTGACCTCCTTCTCCAGGTCGGGGAACAATGGTGGTTGGTATCCATGGGCACACTGAAAAGGTGAGAGACCAGTAGCAGAACAAGGCAAAGTGTTGTGTGCGTACTCCACCCAAATCAGATGCGTGCTCCACGTGGCAGGGTTCTGAGACACCAGGCAGCGTAGACAGGTCTCAAGCTCCTGATTCAGCCGCTCCGTCTGGCCGTTAGACTGCGGATGATGTCCAGAAGAGAGGCTGACTGTGGCACCGATGAGTGAGCAGAAAGCCTTCCAAAACTGTGAGGTAAACTGTGGGCCCCGGTCTGACACAACATCCCTAGGGAAACCATGGAGACGGAAAACATGGAACAACACTGCCTCTGCTGTCTCTCTGGCAGATGGCAACTTAGGCAGCGGGACAAAGTGGACCATCTTCGAAAATCTATCCACAATTGTCAAAATAGTGGTGTTACCTTGAGACGGCGGCAACCCTGTGACGAAATCCAACGAGATGTCAGACCAGGGGCGATGTGGCACTGGGAGCGGGCGCAGAAGACCAGAAGGGGGCTGACGGGAAGTCTTGTTCCGGGCACAAACTGAACAGGCTGCCACGTACTCCTTGACCGACCTCTCCATGGAGGGCCACCAGAACCGCTGCTTAATGAAGAACATGGTGCGGCGAACACCAGGATGGCAGGAGAGGAGGGAAGTATGTGCCCAGTGAGAGAAGAGGGTCAGGAACAAACAACCGGTTCTGTGGGCAACCGTCGGGAACCAAAACATTAGTACTCGCCTGCGTGACCCTCTCCTCAATGTCCCATGTGACTGCCCCCACTACACAAGAGGGGGGAATGATTAGTGAGGGAGTGCGAGGAGCTGGATCGGAATCAAACAGGCGGGATAGAGCATCAGCTTTAGCGTTCTTAGAACCGGGACGGTATGACAGGGTGAAGTTGAATCGGGTAAAGAATAGGGCCCACCTGGCTTGTCTGGAGTTGAGGCGTCTTGCAGATCTAATGTACTGAAGGTTCTTATGATCGGTCCAGACTAGGAAAGGGTGCTCAGTTCCCTCCAGCCAGTGGCGCCACTCCTCCAAAGCCACCTTAATTGCCAACAGCTCCCTGTTACCCACATCATAGTTTCTCTCGGCTGGGGAGAGTTTCCGAGACAGGAAAGCACAGGGGTGGAGCTTGTTGTCCTTCTTTGACCTTTGAGAGATGACTGCCCCAACGCCCACATCTGAAGTGTCCACTTCGACCACAAACTGCTGAAGTGGATCAGGAAGCTTGAGAATAGGGGCTGAAGTGAAGCTCCTCTTAAGCCTCTGAAAAGCCTGTTCTGCTAGGGGGGACCATTGGAACTTCACCTTGGGGGAGGTTAAAGCATGCAGTGGGGCAGCCACAGAACTATAGTTTCTGATGAAACGTCTGTAGAAATTTGCAAAGCCCAAAAATCGTTGCATGAGTTTCTGATTGGAAGGTGTAGGCCACTCAGTGACTGCACTAACCTTTGCTGGGTCCATCTGAATGCTGTTCTCCGAAATGACAAATCCCAGGAAAGCGACGGTGGAGACGTGGAACTCGCACTTCTCTGCCTTCACAAAGAGTAGATTATCCAAGAGACGCTGCAACACCTGGCGGACATGTTGGATGTGGGTCGTCTCATCCGGGGAGAAAAGATGAGAATGTCGTCGAGGTAGACAAAAACAAACTGGTTGAGCATGTCACGGAGAACATCATTAACCAGAGCCTGGAAAACAGCTGGAGCATTGGTTAACCCAAATGGCATTACGAGGTATTCGTAATGGCCACAAGGGGTGTTGAAAGCAGTCTTCCATTCATCCCCCTCCCTTATCCTTACCAAATGATGAGCATTACGAAGATCAAGTTTAGTAAAAATCTTTGCATCCTGTAATAGTTCAAATGCTGAAGAGATAAGAGGAAGGGGGTACCTGTTCTCTATGGAAATGTCATTTAGCCCTCTGTAGTCGACACATGGACGAAGAGTCTTATCCTTTTTGTCGACGAAGAAGAAGCCTGCTCCAGCCGGAGAGGAAGAAGGCCGAATTATCCCGGCAGCAAGGGAGGAGTCAATGTATTTCTTCATTGTTTCCCTTTCGGGGCCAGACAAGGAGTAGAGATGTCCCTTAGAGGGAAAGGTCCCAGGGAACAAGTCAATGGAGCAGTCATAGGGTCGATGGGGAGGCAGGGTGGAAGCACGAGTCTTATTGAAAACCTCCTTCAGGTCCCGGTAACAGGTGGGCACCCTGCTAAGATCCGTAAAATCAGAGTCTGCTGCAGCTTGGAGAGGGGTAGAGACAGCAGTAGTTAGGGCAACAGTCACATGGGTGGAGGGCAGAGGTCTCTCTGGAGCAGGAGCAGAAGGGAAACATGTGGCCAAACAATTCTTATGCCAACCCAAAACTCTCCCGGTGGACCAGTCCATGTGGGGATTGTGTTTTACCAGCCATGGGTAGCCCAAAATAAGAGGGTGTGAAGGAGAGTTAAAAAGATGAAAACTCAGGGATTCAGTGTGGCCGTTAGCGATGATTAGTTGAAGGGGCCGAGTACGGTGGGTGACTCGGCACAATAAACGTCCATCCAGAGCCTTTGCTACAAGAGGCCTCAACAGGGGAACAAAATTAAGTCCAAGTCTCTTGGCTAATCTCCAATCAATGAAACTCTCATCTGCTCCGGAGTCAATTAGAGCAGCATGCGACAAAGTCTGAGTAGGAGTAATTAGCTGAGCAGAGGTGAGAGTACGAGAGGGACAAAAAGAAACAGTTCGACTCACCAGGACCCTCCTACTTACTGATGAGCCTGGTCTTTTACTGGGCATCTGGCTACAAAGTGACCCCTCTGTGAGCAGTAAATGCACCTCCCCTCCCGTAGGCGACGCTGGCGCTCCTCAGGAGTCAGCTTTGCTCTTCCCAACTGCATGGGTTCCTCCTGGGCAGTAGGCGGCGCTGGAGAGTCGGTCATCTGGAAACGCTGCTTGGGGAAAAAAGGACTGGCCTGAGACTGCCCTCTCTGGCCTGGCGGAGAAAACACAGCTCTCGACTTCTCCCTTTCTCTCTCTACGAGGCGAGTGTCAATTCTTATTGCCATAGCAATGAAACTATCCAGGTCAGAGGGAAGCTCTAGAGGAGCCAACTGGTCCTTGATGGGGCCAGACAGTCCATGGCGAAAAGCGTCGAAGAGGGATGAATCATTCCAGCCGCTGTCTGCAGACAAAGTGCGGAACTCCACGGCGTAGTCGGAGACACGCCTCCCTCTCTGGTGTAAATCCATTAGAGCTCTCGCTGCTTCCCTGCCTGGAGTTGTGTGATCAAATACTTTGCTTAAAGTCTCTGTAAAACCTCTCAGGGAATTACAGACTGGGGAATCTCGAGCCCACTCCGCCGTTGCCCACGCCTCCGCTCTGCCGGTGAGGTGGGAAACGATGTAGGCTACCTTAGCCCGTTCAGACTGGAAGGAAGATGCTTGCAGCTCGAAGTGCAACCCACACTGGACCAGGAACGCACGACAGTTATCCGAGTCTCCGGAAAAACGCTCTGGTCTGGAGAGGTGAGGAACCGAAAGGCAGCGGTGTCGGCACGGTGGCAGGAACAGGACCGGGAGCTGTAGCCGGATCAGACGCTGGAAGCGGGGTAGCAGAGCGTTGTGGATTGAGATGTGCCACTAGCTGCTGGATCTGATCTGCCAGCTGGCAAACCTGGCTGCCGATGGATGACTGGAAACCCTCCTGCCGATCCGACAATTCTCTTACTCCCTGGCAGAGAGCGGTAAGTTGTTCATCTTGTAGGTTAAGACGAGCCCCCTGGGATCGAATAGCAGACCGCAAATTCTCAGAGTTGGCTGAGTCCATGGTTCTGGCCAGTTCGTACTGTAACGACTGAATGAACACAAGTGGAGGACTCAATAGCACGACTCGGAGACAGAGGATTAGGATGCAAAAGGTCTTTATATCCAAGGTTCGGTACACGGGAGATCAGTCAATAAGGCTAACAAAACAGACGAGGAGTAGACAGGAACCAGGTCAGGACACGAAGCTGGGTCAGGTACACGTGGAATCAGATACTAAGCAAAACACTGCTGGAACGCTAGGAATAACAAAGACGAACTGGCACTGAAGGGACTGTGGATGCAGACTAAATAGACAGAGGGAGAGATGATAATGGGGCACAGGTGAGGCTAATTAGGGAAGGGAAGCAGGTGGAGTTCAATCAAGGGCAGGAGAGCTGAGACTGAAATGAGAGAAACAACAATGAGAACAGGAACAATAACAAAAACATCAGCATGCTGGCTAAACCCTTACACACCCTCTTGAACCCTCCCAAAGCCCCTCCCCCCTCCTCACTTCTGTCAAGCGACTTTGTTAACCACTTTGAAAAAAGGTTGATGATATTCGCTCTTCTTTTTCTGACTCACCTTTACTCACCACTGGGTCACCAGACCCTCCTTCCACCCGCACACTAACCTCATTTTCCCCTCTCTCGCCAAGTGAGGTTCTTACCCTCAATACCTCTGCCAGCCCTACCACCTGTCCTCTGGACCCTATCCCGTCAAACCTCCTTCAGACTATTGCTCCTGATATTCTACCGTTTCTGACCCATTTCATCAACACTTCTCTAACTTCTGGTTACTTTCCAAACAGTCTCAAGGAGGCAAGAGTAAACCATCTCCTAAAGAAACCCACTCTCAACCCATCTGATGTTATAAACTACAGGCCTGTCTCTCTACTCCCGTTCCTGTCTAAAACACTTGAACGCGCTGTCTTTAAACAACTCTCCTGTTATCTCCATCAGAACAACCTTCTGGATCCGCACCAGTCTGGTTTCAAGGCAGGTCACTCCACAGAAACTGCTCTCATTGCTGTAGCTGAGGAACTGCACACTGCCAAAGCAGCATCCCTCTCCTCTGTCATCATCCTTTTGGACCTGTCTGCTGCATTCGACACGGTGAACCATCAGATTCTCCTTCGCACTCTCCAAGAACTTGGAGTTTCAGGCTCTGCACTTTCCCTCCTCACCTCATACCTCAAAGACCGTACCTACAGGGTAACTTGGAGAGGGTCCGAGTCCGACTCTTGTCAATTAACTACAGGGGTCCCTCAGGGCTCTGTTCTTGGTACCCTCCTCTTCTCCCTGTACACAAACTCGCTCCGATCTCACATTAGCCCGCATGGTTTTTCCAACCTGGTATCACGGCAAGACGTGAACATGTGACGCTTTACCATGTTGGGAGACGTGAAGATGTCACGTTTTCGTTCGCGTCGCGTAGTAAGTGAACACCATGCTACCGATTACTATCCGATGACCATGAACAGAGAGGAGGTCCTCTCAGACAATGGATGTATAATAAGAACCTTTAGAATAATTACCTTTTTAGAAGTACACCAAAACATAACTGCTAACAATGTAAATGCTGTGTTGGAAAAAAAGTGAATGTAAGAAAATGTTGAGTTAAATATACTTTTGGCCCTGTATATACAAATCTTGGAAAAATGCCTATTGTGGCTGTCATACTTGCATACAGTGGCAACTAATAGTAGTGTGAAGAAATGTCATGACAACCATCTACATCATGGGTCGGCAACAGGCGGCCCGTGGGCCATTGTTGGCCCGCCAGCAATAATATTTGGCCCGTAATTTTGAGAATCACTAATAAAATATTATTTTGAGATTACAACTTAAAAGCCACTGACTGGCCGATATTCACTCTTAATAGTTTGATCGGTGCTCTCTATAAAGGAGAGCTGGATCTGATTGATATGGACATAAACGCAAGTGAAGTATCATCGGACTCGAGAGAGAGATCAGATCAGCTGCTGAGTCTGACGGAGACATGCAGCTCTGCATGATCACCTGAGGCCCCGCCCACTGTTTAGCGAGCTGCATGAGAAACTGACGGGCTGTCAGGAGAGAGAGGGAGGGAGAGGGGAAAAGAGAGCATCCGTTTCTCCCGTGTTATTATTCAAAGTAAATGTAAACTTTTGAATAATGTAGCCTACTTCATCTACTACAAGTAGTTTGTTTGAATGTAATGATTATGTTGTTTGTTGTTTGTGGAATCATTTATTGAAAAATGAATCTAAACTTTTCGATCTGTAACGGTTATAAATTGAAGCAATATAAAAATGAGCTCCATTAACTGAGATCAGCATATCTGGTCATAGTCCGGTGATTACCTGTTAACGGAAACTCTGCTACACCATTTTTATTATTATTATTGAAACATGACCGGTAAGTTTCAAATGTGTCACCGAAATATCCGCTTACATTCATAATGTCAGTGGAGGGAGGTGAAGTGGCGCTGTGGAAGAGCAGAGTGGCGAGGGAGAGCTGTCATCTTCCCTTTACAAGCTTCAAACATGTATTTATCGAGTGATTTTGGAAATAAAAGTTCCATATTCTGAAAGCCAAGACTTTGTTTATTTTAAAATCAAACAAAACACCCGAACCCCAAAAAACTAGTTTTTTACGCAAATCCACGTTTATTTTGAAATGGGCAGTTGAGACTTTCGACTGATTTCGATAGAGCGGGTCACATATGGCAAATTGGGGGGAACCAGGTCAATTAAAGTACTTATTTAACTATTAAATACATTGAGTTTGAGTAAAATACTTAGTTACTGATTAATTTAGGTTATAATATATTAAATTGCAAAGCAAAATGCTGTAATTGATTTATTTTGTCCTTTGATATTTTTAAAGGTTTTCAACCTGAAAGAATCCTAATTTGTCCTTGAAAAGTTGAAATAAAGAAAAGGAAAAAGGATTCCAGTTGTCCATGCGTCCTCTGTTGCCCCTCAAGTCTCTCAAATGTGCAAACACTCAAATAAATGCCAAAAACCCAGAGAACTTGACAATACTTATCAGAATAAAATGTAATGTAAAATGTTAAATAACACTGCTACCTATTAATAACTCTACTTTACTCAGTGGAGGCTCGTCCATTGAGGAAAAGGAGGACCATCTTCCCTAAAATGTCAGAGAAAAATCAACTTTGAAGAGAACAATAAATACACCTCAATTTAAAAGATAAGTCCGTTAAAATACAGATAATAGCCCTGGCTTTGGGACTGAAATGGAGCTAGAGAGGATGAGCCTCCCTTTGGGTGGGTCGAGCCAGAGGCTCTGGATTGGGCATCATCAGTGAACCAATCAGCGGATCTGACTGCGCATCAGAGTGTTGATGGGGAGGGTCATCAGCGATATCAGAGTTTTTTCTGAACCGGGGAACAGGGGCGCTGCGCCCTCTTACCAAAATCAATTCCTTGAATTAGGCTTTGATTATGTTCTGGCCCGCCATCTTGCGGACAAACTTACTTGCCTACCCCTGATCTACAGACTGTTACTGCACGCTGATTGTTGTGGTCCTATTTAGGACAAAACGTTCAGAGCTGTCCTTGTTCCAGTCCGCCCCTGATTGATTAGTGCTTTAACTCGTAAATTACCCCCAATGTTAAAGCTTGTTGATGATATGTGAGATTGTAAATTGTCATGCATTCTAAAGTGTTCACTGTATTTTTTTCCTTCAACAGATACCAAACCAAAGAAATATCAAACTGCACTTTTAAGAGCCTTTTTCAATTTCTTCTCTTCTCCCTCCTCAGAGCTATATTCCCTACATTTCTTCCTGTCTTCTCCCCATTTTTACCATCTTCATCTCTGTCTCTTTACCACTTTCTCTTTTGTATTTATATGCACGCAAACACACACACACACACACACCTGTCCTGTGTGTGTTTTGATTTCTAGTTCCTGAAATGGCGGCTAAACAAGGTGAGGGACAGCTAGAAGATGCCATTTTCCTTGCCGATTTACTTTGTAAACAACTGAAGGTACATTTTTTAATTTCAATTGTATTGGTTTTGTGCCCGATGTACTGATTAGGTTGATTGATTATGTGCTTGTAATTTTGTAATGCTTGTAAGTGAATAGGAATACACTGGGAATTGTTGTGGTAATGCATGACTACTTTATTGAAGGAGGAAGAAGACAGGGCCAGAGCAGCATCTAGCTGGAGCAGAATCCACTGGGTAGGCAAAGATGTTCAGGGGCGTCCTCTAAAAAGGAGAGACAGAAGTGGGGCAACCTGCCGACGTACTAAAGGTTTGAGCATGTATACAGGTATTCATGATTAACATATCATTTTTGTTTTGATTGTTCGCAACATGATTGGTACAGCATGTTTCAGCTTAGAGAGGTATTGAACAAATATCTGTTATTCCGTCGTACGTATAAAAATAGGCCATTGTAATACATTGTTAGAGTTGGTTAGAACTGTTATAACTATTTGAATGCATAACATTTGCCTGCGATTGCCTCCTGTTCTATTTCGTCCCTACTGACCGCCAGAGGTGGTGCTTTAAGCATTGGATATGTCCATCGCGCACATGCGCAGCTCGAGTACCAATAACAACAAAGTCACCTGTGACCCACGTGACACCGGCTATATCAGCCGGTGTCGTCAGAGGATCTGTTCATTTCATCTTCTCGCTGCGCGAGGGTACCGTGGCTACATTTTTGTAGCCTACAGCGTTCAGGTTTGAACGTTTGATCTGAGGGATTTCTCTGCAAGCAGCTGGCCGCGTGCAGCTTCGCGACTGACAGTCGGAGCTACGGGTCGTTAACGCGTCCTCCAGGAGCTGTGGCCGGCTGTGCACTGTGCAGAGCCTCGACAGACAGGTTTGTGTCAGCTTGTTGCTGGTTATGGCTGTGTTCCCGCACCCTCTCCCAGCCAAGTTGTCCTGATTACCGTCTTATTGTTTGTGGCTTAGACTTTCTGGTGACGACAGTGTTCCCGCTTCCTCTCCCATAAAGTTGCACTTATGCTCTTTTGAAAGTTCTGCTTGTGGCGTTGTGCCCGAGCTATCATTAGCATTTGAGTCCCAGCTTTGGCTGCGTCCCTCATTCAATTTAGTATTGAAAGTCCAGAGTGTCATACTTTAAACCCGTTTTTCGTTTCGATGCAGAGAGTAAGGTAAGTACTTTCTATTTTCTAGAAGCTATTATCTGGTCTTAACATTTGTGTTCTGACTTGGTCGCTTGATTGTTAGCAGCAGCCGTTTGGCTAACACCTTGCTGTTGAGCTTAACTATTAACTCAGGACAGTGCTCCCGCTCCCGGTAGCATAGGGTTTGATTGCAGTAGCGCTAGATCGTTGTATTACTGCTCCTAGTACTAGACTCCTAGCACTAGGATGATATGCAGAGAACATCTTCACTGCGGGTGCTGTGTGCTCGGCATGTGCGGTTACTACTGTAACCATGGCCTACGGTTCTATGTGGGCTGTTCTCTTTCTTAGAAGCTAATTATCTGGTCTTATCATTGTGTTCTGCCTTGATTGCTTGATTGTTAGCAGCAGCCGCTTGCTAACACCTTGCATGTACTGTTCAGCTTCATTATTTAACTCAGCCGGTGAGGGCAGTGCTCTCGCTCTCGCTCCCGCTCCCGGTAAACGCATGGTATGGTTGCAGTAGCGCTATATCGTTGTATTTACTGCTCCTAGTACTAGACTCCTAGCACTAGGACGATATGCAGAGAACAATCTTCACTGTGTGCTGTGTGCTCTGCATGTATGGCCATTAAGGAGGATTGCATCCTCCCAATATTATATTGTCTAGTGGGCAGCCGTTGGCTGACACTTTTAGGCACAGGCCACAGTTACTACTGTAACTAAGGTTCTAAGCCGTAAGTACTGGCCATAATTACTACTGTAACTACGGTTCCAAGCCGTGTAAGTACTGGCCATAGTCAATACCGTAACTACGGCTCTAGGCTGTGTAAGTACTGGCCATAGTTAATACTGTAACTACGGGTTCAAGCCGTAATTACTGGCCATAGTTACTACTGTAACTACGGTTCCAAGCCATGCAAGTACTGGCCATAGTCAATACCGTAACTACGGCTCTATGCTGTGTAAGTACTGGCCATAGTTACTACTGTAACTACGGTTCTAAGCCATGTAAGTACTGGCCATAGTTTTTTCCTTTATTTATACAGATAAAAGCATTGAGATAGAATCTCATTTGCAATGCTGACCTGGCCAAGAAGGCAGCAACGTTACACATAACACATAACACAAACATATAAAATACAGAGAACATAACTAAGAAAACAAAAAATAAAAAAAGCAGTCACTACATTGTGCACATTAGGACAGTAAGAAAGGTGCTACTTATTACTGCAAGAGCAGCTGGTGGTAAGGACCTCAGACAACTTCAATTTAAAACATGCTATTGAGACAAGTGCCCTCAGTTTGAGGCGTGATTGAAGGTCATACCAAGACCAAGGACCATAATAAAAAAGACTCCTTTGCCCAGCCTCAGCAGGAACCTGGAACCGTATCCAGGCACTGGATCTGAGGTTGTAAGAGTCACAAACTGGAGCAAATCTGGCACATATGTACAGTGGAAGCTTATAGTCAGGTTCACTATATACTTTTGTGGGATTTTTGTGGGGATTTGCAATACTATACATTTTTGGAAAGGATATTGTATAAGGATTCAAAAAATCCATGTTTCCATTTGCCCAGGTGTTTATATGGCGGCCATTTTGGAATTTCCAAAATGGCCGCCGTAAAATGTAGGTTTTGTAATATCTTGACTTCTAAATAAGCTAGAACATTGATTTTAACTGCTAAACCCACATTTTCAGGATCAAGGAATCCAATGGTGCCAACACTAATGAGGTAGAACTCACTACATTGCATGTTAACATAACTTTCATTGAGGACTTAACAGATAATTGACAATAACTGATTAAACTGAGTTTAAAATTGTGAACTTCAGTATCATCATGACATGCACATTTTGTGTCCACAGAAAATAAGCAACCTTCTTAATTAGACATCTAAATGTATACACATCTATGCATCATCATCACTATCATCATCAACACTTTCATCTATCACGGCATGGGAATCATCGTCGTTCTGGCACTGGCTACTGCAATGACACATATCAGTACAGGCTAAGTCATTAGCTTTGCAGGAACATCTTCCAGAAGAACAATTAGATTTACATCTGCATTGGACCATCTCAATGATGGCCTTTGGGGCTGGGAGGACCTCTGTGGTTGTTGGTTTCATGCCATCCGAGTCTCTGAAGTACCCATTGTGCAGGGGGTCCAGCTGCGGATCCTGAAGAGCAATGGCTGCCTGTGCCCATACCCTGGTTTGGACATGGACCCTCAAAATATGCTGCTTCAGCGCTCCAAGTGTTGGAGGGAGCTTGTCACTCTCTGCCCTGTGTTTGCAGAAGAGATGCCATCGTAGTTCAGGGATTGTCTTTATGTTGATACCCTTGGGTGGGCACATACAAAGGAAGCCAGAGTGGACAGCATTCCTTCCGCCACTTCTGCTTCATCCAAAAGCATCTGCAGAGCATTGATAATATCTTCGTCTGCTTTTAAATAGATCTGCAGCCAGGTTGCCTTGCCTATGCGGGAGAATCTGCCTGTGTTGTCGGCCCCAGTGTTACAACCCGGCTCCTGGGTTGCAACATAAAGCGGGGAGGCGAGACGAGGGGTATGATAAATAATGTTCATTTATTCAAAACAAACAAGTACACAACCAACAAAAACCGGCAACAGGTCCCTGACGCTGCACAGGACAAGTGCCCAGAGAAGACAGCCGACGTAACGGCTGGGCTCCTCCTATATCCTCTTCCTTTCCAGGTGTAACTCATCCGGCAGGTGCGCCTCATCAGACAGCTGCAGCTGGAACCTGCAATCACACACAAAACCACACACACAACCAGACGGCACCCCACGTGGTGTGGAGGGGTCGTCACACTTCCCCCCATAAGAAAGGAGTTCCCCTAAGACCACCGTTAAGTACCCAAATAGCTAGGAGCTCTTCTCCGATATTCCGGCGTGGACAGAAAACGACCAGTCCCCTGACTGTGCACCGGGAAGAACCCGGAATGTCCCTCCAGAACCCGCAACCTAGACCCTGGCAACAAACCCAAGACCTGACCCCCAGGTCGCTGCCGAACTGCCCCACCCGTCCGACATGCGTGACATGACCCAACATGCAGAGACACATCTCTCCTCAACCCAGGCCAAAAGACATGCCGCAACAGGTAACCACATGTTTTACGGACACCCAGATGTCCCGACTGCCCATGCGCTTTTCTGAGGACCTCCTCACGAAATCTGACGGGAACCACAATCTGATATACTGGCTCACCCATGAAGCCTTTCCCACGTGACCACCACTTTCTGACCAGCAATCCCCCTTGCAGCTGACAAGCCCTGGTGACACCATTTCCATCCCCGGTGGAGAGAACCGCCTCAAAAAACGGACTGAGGGAGACATCCGCTTTCTGCTCCATCACCAACTCACTGCGGGATACCGACAACAACCAGTCAGGAATAACCACTGAATCTGTCGCACTGACCTCTTCACCCTGCTCAGATCCCTCCTGTGCACGGCTCACAGCCCGGCTCACAGAACAAGCCACCAACACTGCAGGTGAGCACTTGACATTCTCCCTTGCCTTAACAGTCACAATGGGTGAAGATGACTGCATGGTAGGCGGTGGCCCCTCAGCCCACACACGGCTGCCAGCCAGGCCGTTACCCAGGATAACATCCACACCACCAATTGGCATTACAGGACGGACCCCCATGGCGACCTCACCCTGCACCAGACCTGAGTTAAGCACCACAGAATGCAGAGGAACAGGCACAACAGTCATTCCCATACCTCGCATCCGGACAAAATCCCCAGTTCCAGATTCTTCCGAAAACGGTAACACAGAGCTCAGAATGTACGAGTCATACGATGCAGTGTCTCTCAAAATCTTTACCGGCACGCTGATGTCACTTCCCACCAATGACACGTATCCGGTTGACACAAATGCCGAAAACACTGGGTCCTTCCACCCGCATGGCTCATCAATCTGCTGACAGGGAGAGATGACAGGTAACGGCACCACAGACACAGCACAAGCAGCAGAGTTAAACTGGCCTACACAGTTCCCCCTCTTAGCCTTAGCTTTTGGACAGTCAGCCTTCCAGTGCCCTCTCTCCCTGCAGTAATGACAGATCTCCGAATCTCCCAGTGCCTGACCTCGCATCATACGTCCAGGTCTACCCCAAGTTGACCTATTTTTCTCCTCCCATCTCCCAGGACCATACATATCCCCTTGGTCCTGGACCCTGAAGTCGCGACCGCCCCTGTGCGTTAGCACATAATCATCTGCCAGAGCAGCAGCCTCTGCAGCAGTTGTCACCTTACGCTCGCTGATGTAAACCGCAATGTGTCTGGGCACAGAATTTTTAAATTGCTCCAACACCATTAACTCACACAATGCGACATAGGTATACACCTTCAAGGAGTTACACCACCTACTAAAAGAGGTAACCAGATCCCTGGCAAACTCAACATGTGTCTGCCTGTCAGACATCTCCCAGGACCGAAACCTCTGTCGATAGGCCTCAGGGACCAACTCGTAAGCTTTCAACACAGCCGTTTTGACCATCAGATACACTTTGCTATCCGCCACCGTCAGAGCAGAGTAGGCTTCCTGGGCCCTACCTGTTAGCACACACTGCAGCAATAAGGTGATATTAACCTCTGACCACTCTCTGCTCTCAGCCACACGCTCAAACAAGGAGAAAAATGTATCTGGATCTCTTTCATCAAATTGGGGCACAACCCGCAGATTACCGGCAACGTCGAATGGAGTAGCTCTACCAGGGAAATTGGAGGCCTGACTTGCAGCTCCAGCAGGTAAACCCAACCTCCGCTCCTCTAATTCAAGCCTTTTAATTTCCACCTGCAACAGCAACAGCTCCTTTCTCTGCTCAAAAGTCAGGCCTGTATCACGGGAGCCAGACGTACTGACACCGTCTCTGCTAGGATCAACCGTATATTTTCCCCCTCTGAAAACCCCCAACTCGAACAGATTTGCCCTAATAATCCCTCTTATGTTCTCCTTCATCCTCTTATCCCCAACATCCAAGCGGAAATGTTCAGCAACACTAATCAGCTGCTCACGTGAGAAACCCTCCAGTAGCTCCTCTGTAGGCGCTCTCACAAACTCCTCCACACTCTCCATCATGCAAACACGGAGTGCACGTTCACGCCACCACACAACCTACACGCTACCGCGGTCTGTCCCTCTAACTGCCTTCAGAAACTAGCTAAACTCCCCGCTAGTCTTCAGGTGCTAATTATGGCGGGTACTTATGCACTTTTCTACCGTAAGCTCGGCGAGGCGACCAGCAAACCGGCAACTCCACCTGTAGCCTCGGCGTGCTCCCGAGCTAATAGCTCTAACCACTTTCACACCGCACTAACAGCCCCCCTCTACGACCTTCAAGAAAGACCGTACTATACCTAACAGGGACAGATACCACGGTAACTAATGATCTGTCTCTACTTGCTGCCATACACTCTCCGTGTACTTGAACTGCCAAACACTCACCCCCGCGACGCTACTCCCAGCCAATCAGCTGCACAAAATGACAACAGCCTGCTGTGCGAAATCCGTCCCCACAACGGACATCCAGTTTGCACACGTTTCCCAGGTCCAAAGCAACGAGCCCCCATATGTTACAACCCGGCTCCTGGGCTGCAACATAAAGCGGGGAGGCGAGACGAGGGGTATGATAAATAATGTTCATTTATTCAAAACAAACAAGTACACAACCAACAAAAACCGGCAACAGGTCCCTGACGCTGCACAGGACAAGTGCCCAGAGAAGACAGCCGACGTAACGGCTGGGCTCCTCCTATATCCTCTTCCTTTCCAGGTGTAACTCATCCGGCAGGTGCGCCTCATCAGACAGCTGCAGCTGGAACCTGCAATCACACACAAAACCACACACACAACCAGACGGCACCCCACGTGGTGTGGAGGGGTCGTCACACCAGTGAATGCATGGAAAGCTGGAAATGCCTTTGCTCTTTCTTTACCTAGAGCTTGCCACAGTGGTTCAATCTGCACAACACCAGAGGCCATCAAAATCGATGTGTTCTTCAGCAAGAGATCATAGTTTGCTGTGACTAGCACTAGAATGTCTGTATCTGGTGAGAAGAATATCAACTGTGCATCAGCTGGGTTTCGGTGTGATGCCAGCACAGCCTGGTGGATCAGCAGTGTGTCTGCTTCTTCGTGGTTATTTTCTTCAAAGAGCAGGTCTTTGTTGCTCCTAGTGTTCCCAGAAGCTGACATGATGATCAGTTTGGAGGATCCCCTGTTGTATTCTAGAATTTTGGCTGCAAGATAATCAGTCAGATCGGCCTTCGTCTGATCATGAGAGAGGAACCTGCTCAGTGGGATGTGTTTGATGTTGGTGTCATCTCTGACTTGGTACTGGATAGCTTTTCCTTGTCTTCGTTTATCTCTGGTTGCACTCTTCAGAGAATCTGTCCTGTATGTGTCGAACACAAGGATGATTTCATCATAGTCTCTTGTTAGTGACATCAGTCTGTCATTGAAGCAGCCACTCAGATCCTTGACTGTCACTACAGTGGCTGGTTTTTTGCTCAGCCTCTGCACAAGCACCATGCCGTCCACCAGTGCTATCTTTCGACTTGGCTGATCAGTAGATGTGGTGTCTATGAATCCTGTATCCATTGCATCTTGGTGGGTAGTACTTTCAGTTTGAGGCAGCTGATGGTCTTCATGGGGCACATCTTCTCTTGTCAGCTTCTCAAGGAGACTGATTAACTTGGACTTGTCATGGCATGGCAGGATTGTTCCATTAGAAGCAAACAGTGCCCTTGGTGTTAGAGTAAATGTATAGTTTCCTATGGCCTCTTTCTGGTTTATGTCTCGGTTTGACCTGGCACGTACCATCAGCCTTGCAAACAGGTCCTTGGTCTCCATCAGATCCACAGTATTGTCTCTGAGTTTCACTGTAATCTTATTGTTCCCAGACAGGAACATCTTATTGTTCACTTTCTTCACAGGGGCCCAGAGGCTGACATCTCCATTGATCCGCTCTGACACGTAGTCTTCATACAACTTCTGGCCAGTGACATCAGCATTCAAGA
Organism: Champsocephalus esox; assembly: GCA_036324585.1. Classification (NCBI taxonomy): domain Eukaryota; kingdom Metazoa; phylum Chordata; class Actinopteri; order Perciformes; family Channichthyidae; genus Champsocephalus; species Champsocephalus esox. The sequence goes on from CM070491.1 coordinate 9,733,352, forward strand.
TCTGTGGTACATATTCATCTAGTATGTAGGCAAGTGTGATTACATTGTACAGCTTGTCACCTTCAGTGGTAAAGGGGTTTCCATGACTGATTATGGCTGCCTTGATCTTGTCGATTGTACCATGTGCCCTCTTGACTGCACTTGGCCTAAGCTCATGGTGCTCTGTGCTTCTGTCAGCTTCCATGTCAAATTGACTCTTGAACTCTTTCGACAGACGTGAAAGTTCTGGTGTGACCATGAAAAATCTCTGTCTGGCATTGGCATTGTTAGAGATGCCAATAATCCCAGAGCAAATCTTCATCAGTTTATTCAGATGTTCGCATGCGTGGTCTGCCCCAACAGACACAAAGGGAATGACACTCTTGTTGACGGATATATTACCTGCGTGTAGTACCTCCCAGGTCTGAGGGTGATTGATCCTCAAGTCATGCATGTCTGCGATGTATCTTGGCCAGAGTATTTTGTACTTGATGCGATCCATGGAAAAAAACAGCTTGCTCAGTGCTTCTCCAGCCTGCAGATGGAGTTCAAGGTCAGCATTCCGAGTTGCTGCTACGAAGAACAGGATTGTTTCCACCCGATGTAGGTAGCTCATCATGGCCTTGAACATTGCATGCTGGGATTTTTGTTCCTCCCATTCTTAGAATGCTGTGATGACTTCAGCAGTGGCTTCCAGGAGGGTCCTGTCGCATGTGCATCACCTGGTGAGATGCAGGTGTTCAGCCTGGTCTTCAGTGCAGTATTATGGGACATTTCCACAGCCTCTTTAAGATGTTTACCAGCATTCTCAGTCCTGACCTGGTACAGTTATTGGCCATCGTCCTTTTGACAAAATAAGCACTGTTCCTTATTCAGTGGACTTGTATAGGATCGTGTGAATGGCGATGAAAAACTAAATGTTGAGAGGTCTGGATCATCAATTTCTGTGCTTCCTCTTTTCTGTCCACGCTTTTTGGCAGTGTAGTGTCCTCTAGTTAGAGCGGGTGCATTGCGGTCTCTTGCACGTTGTATTTGGTCGTTGTTAGTTGCATTTGAGTGACAGGAGCGATGCCAGACTGCCTGCTCTGTGCACAATGTTTCTAGTGTGCAGTTTTGCAGTCGCCTTTGGACTTGGACGTAGTCCCCATCATTCAAACTGGCCCTCTCTTGAACTGCCTGCAGTACGACTCCATAGGACTCTAATTTAGGATGTTGCACCAGGACTCCTTTCTTGTCATCATCAGATTGGCAGATAATGCACTGCTTCCAGCTAACGGACTCCTCGGCTTGACATGATGCTTCTTTACCTTGTGACTCTCCACTCATGCTTAGAAACTGCAAAGACAGAAAATATTGTCAAGCTAGTTGACAGGCTAAAATGATACATGATTAATACACTACTCATTCAAACAATAGTCATGAATGACACACTATAATTCATGTTAGCTAGCTTAGTTACAGTAGCAATACTTACATGTGCAAGTATGTTGCTGAAATCTAGCCAATTACATATCCTCTGAGGTAAAAAAGAAGATAATACTTACTGTACATGTATCAGAAGCTGTGTACAATAATCTTCTTGGGATGACACCTCTGATATTGGAGGGCCGATGTGGTCCACAACAAATATCAGGAGAACATCAGAAGTCTGAGGAACAATAACACATATTCATCACATGATACAACACACACACACACACACACACACACACACACACACACACACACACACACACACATTATACTGTAGATACAGTAGTCCTAATGTTAGCTAGCTTAGTTAGTTAGCTAGCTAGCTAGTGTTAGCTAACTATAAAGTAGGCTAATTGAATGATAACACATCTCTTAAACAACAGTCATGACACAAACTATACAGTATTGTTAGCTAGCATATTTAGTTAGCTAACTAGTATTAGCAAACTACTGTATTTTAATTCGATGATACAAGATGATAACATCATGACATCATGAATTACACAATAGTAATGTTAGCTAGCTGAAATGAAATTGGATATAAAACCTGTTGGACTTTTCTGAGGTAAAAATGAAGATAATACTTACTGTACATGTATCAAATGATGTGTAAAATAACCTTGAATGATGACACTTCTCATATAGTAGGCTATTTGTGGTCCACAACAAATATCAGAAGTCTGAAGAACAGGGCCGTTGCCATAGGAGACGAAAAACTGTGGTCGCACAGGGCCTTGCATAAGATTATAAAAAAATGTGCCTGAATTGAATTTATAGATATTTTATATCCATTATCTTATATTTATCGATATAAGATAATGGTCTATTATAGAGTATTTTATGAAAAATAATCAATTCAATTTGTTTTTGTATACTTAAAAAAACGTAGCACAGGTCATTTTCGACCGACTCATGCATCAAAGGGTTAATGTTGTAAAACGTGATACCTTTGTAACTACCACCATTGGGTTCCTTGACCCTGAAAATGTAGGTTTAGAAGTTAAAATCAATGTTCCAGATTATTTAGAAGCCGAGATATTACAAAACCTACATTTTACGGCGGCCATTTTGGAAATTCCAATACGGCCGCCATATAGACATCTGGGCAAATGGAAACATGGATTTTCTGAATCCTTATACAATACCCTTTCCAAAAATGTATAGTTTAGCAAATCCCCACAAAAATCCCACGAAAGTTAAAATCAAGTTATAATGAACCTGACTATTACCTAAAATGGCTTTATACATTAATAAAAACCAGTGCTGCATCCTACGCATACTAAGTGGGGACCATCCAGTCAGGCCAGGGGTGCCCAACCTTTTTTGAACCGAGAGCTACTTTTAAAGTTGCCAGTCTGCCGAGATCTACCAGTCCAAATAGAGAGGCGTAGCCACTACTGACAGCCTACTACCAGGTAAATACACACTACTACTTGTATAAAACTGACCTTCATACGATTAATACTTCATAAAATTCTGCAGATCCTTTATCTTTCCTCTTTCTAATCTACACACATACAAGTATTTAACTGAAGTTACACAACAGTGTTGTTGATACAGAGTTGGAGTTTATTCACACGTCACTACAGTGGGTAATGTTTTCAAGAAACATTGAACAGTGCTGCCACATATGACACAGGGAAAAAGAAAAGACTCTGAACCCTTTCTTTGCCATTATATAAAATTAGTGTTGCTACAAAAGTATAAATTAGGCTTACTAATAAGACAACTCAGATCAGAAGCTAGACAGGAATCTGCTGCCAAAATGCAATAAAAAAGACCAAATTAATAGAATCAAACCCTTTTTTGTTGTATTTTAGTCGAGTATAAAAATAAATGCCTTTTCAAATAGGATGCAAGCAGCACTAGTTTCTTAACCTGAATTGATATTAGACTATAATCAATTTAAACAGAACAGATCTTAATGTTTGCATTCTTATACCATTTTGTACAATAATTATAATGAATAAGTTCAAACAAACTAAAACTTACAGCTGATTAATAACGGTATCTAACTTGAGTTTTTATTGTATCAAAAACCTGTTGAAATGCTACTGTTATTTTTACTGTCCCCAAAAGCGCGTCAGCAGCTTCCAGGAAAGCTTCTTTCACAACTTCGCTGTCTTTGAAAGACTTCATGTGTTTTGCAAGAACGTGACTGACACGATAAGATGCTATGGTAGAGCCTTGCTCTTGTTGTTGGGCCTGGTGGAAATGGACTGCTGTGCATTTAGCTGTCCTTTCAGGCCCCTCCCCTTTTGGAGCGTAGGGCAGAATTAGGAGGGAATTCCGTCTCGTAGCGTTTGTGCACTGTTTTGAAATGCTGCTCGTAAAAGACCCTAATTCGATAAAGCCACGCTCGCATTGCAGATGAGACAGATGGACTTTGAATTGAAATAGATACAAAAATAATCATCCTCCCACTTGGAGTGAAAATTATATATTTGGGGCTTTTTTGCTTCTGCCATTGCGGTCTTGTGTGTGTGCGGACTGTCACTCCTGTTGACACGGACAACGTCAGCGAACTAGTGCCCACTGCCCACAAGCCACGCCCCGACACATGGGGTCACGCCGGCCAATCACAAAGCTTTGATGCGTTCAAGTGCATTATTCTGGCACAGGAAGATTATGTTATAGGACATTAACGATACAACTGAATATTGTTGTTCTATTTTTAGACACATCTCGCGATCGACTGGGAATCTCCCCGCGATCGACCGGTCGATCGCGATCGACTGGTTGGGCACCCCTGAGTTAGGCTATACAGTTTGCAATGGTGAGTCCTATAGGGTGCATTTGATATATAACGCAGTGCAGCATGGTAGAGTGGGTCAAGTTTGGCCAAAACAGTGGGACAAGCAAATCTATAAATGGTATCACCGTAGTCCAGCTGGGACAGCAATAAGCCAGAGACCAACCTTTTACGGGATGAAGTTGAAAAACAACATTTAAGTCTGTAAAGGAAGCCAAGAGTGAATTTCAATTTCTTAGTTAGAACTTCAATATGGTGTTTGAAGTTGAGATTACTGTCCAACCAAAAGCCCAGATATTTGTAGGTATCGACAAACTCAACAGACACGCCATCAAGGGTGTCAATGGAGAAGCAAGAGGACGCTGACTTGGGAGCAAAAAGCATTGCTTTGGTTTTCTTACTGTTCAAAAGCAGTTTGGAATCAAGAAGTGCATGCTGCAGCGTGATAAAGTCAGATTTTAGATTGGAAACGGCCATATCCAGAGTAGGAGCACATGAATATACAATAGTGTCATCAGCATACATATGATAGGTAGAAAATGCATCTGATTACAAATATTGTTTACATATAATAAAAAGAGCAAAGGCCCCAAAATAGAGCCCTGTGGAACTCCCTTCTTCAAGGTGACAGGGTCAGAGACAGTACTACCCAACCTGACGCATTGAGTACGGTCGGTTAGATAACTCTGAAACCAGCAAATGGCCTTATGACCGAAACAAGACATCAACATAACATTAGAAATAATGTGGTGATCTACAGTGTCAAATGCTTTGGCCAGGTCAATAAACAATGCAACACATACAGATTTGTTATCCAAAGCAGCCTTAATATCGTCTAAGACTTTCAGACTTGCGGTCAGAGTACTGTGCTTTGATCTGAATCCAGATTGCATAGGGTTAAGGATGTTGTGTGAATTTAAAAAAAGTTTTAGCTGAGTAGAAACTAGGGACTCAAGAATCTTTGATAACGCAGAAAGATTTGAGATAGGACGATAGTTATTTAACTCTGTGGGATCACCAGCTTTCAAGAGGGGCGATACCAGAGCTTGCTTCCACGCAGCTGGCAATGTGTGAGTGGACAGGGAGAGATTACAAATATCAGTTACTGGTTGTGCTATAATCTGAGCTGCAATTTTTAAAAACTACGGTTCCAAGCCGTGCAAGTACTGGCCAGAGTGACTACTGTAACTACGGATCTATGCTGTGTAAGTTCTGGCCATAGTTACGACTGTAACTACGGTTCTAAGCCGTGTAAGTACTGGCCAAAGTTACTACTGTAACTACGGTTATATGCCGTGTGAGCCCTGGCCATGGTTACTGCTGTAACTACGGCTCTGTGCTGTTCTCTTCTTTAGAAGCTAGTTATCTGGTCTTAAAGGAATGGTCCACTCATTTGATAATTATTCCAAACTTCAGTATTTAGTGAAACATTATGTTTAAATCATACCCTGAAGAAACCTGCGATATTCCCCAGTAAATAATGATTTTATAGCTCTTTTTTATCAAAACATGTATATTCCGTCTGGCCGCCGCCATTTTTAGTAGTCACGTGATGGTCGTGACGTCATCCATGCGTTCACTTTGTCAACACACGGAAACATGGCGTAGGACTCGTCAGCAGAGGAAGAAGTTTTGACCAATGTGAAGAGATTGGATGGGGGAATTCAACCATACATATCAGTATGACACCCTCTGTCCTTAGACCCTCACATCGTACAAGGAAAAACTTCCGGAGAAAACCCACAGTTTAAAGGGAACTTGGGAGAAACCTCAGGGAGAGCAACAGAGGAGGGATCCCTCTCCCAGGACGGACAGACGTGCAATAGATGCTGTGTGTAAATTGAAAAGATAATACATTTGCAACATAGGTAGTACAAATGTTTGGAAATGCATGTGTGTATAATAGGAAGATGATATAAGATACTATATGTATGCATGTAGTACCACCCTTGCTAGCAATTCCCTCTCTAGTTTAGCATACTCAGCTTCGTTGTCCCTGGCCATAGAATCACGATTTTATGGGGCCGGAAAAAACTGGGGGAAAATACACACTAGCCGGTACTACGCTATATGGAAAGGCCACCAAAAACTGTCCTGGCCTGGACGCTAAAGGACGTTAAAACGGGGCTAGCCGCTGCAATGGAAATGCGCTATAACATACCTTATTCTTACTCCGAGCACTACTTCTGCTCCTCCGTCGCTTCACACTTGCAGAGGGCGATTTCTCAACTGGCCGAACTGGTGTCCTGGTCGGTGATGACACCAGAAAGACCGATGGTACTGCATCTCCATTAAGTAATGGTTGTTCCATAAATCTCATGTTATATTTTATCATACTCTCAGAGTAGTCGTCCGGAAATTTGAAATGTTCGCTGCATACATGAGCCTGTAAATCTCTCGGTTCGGGCCGGCCACATTTCGCTAGCCACTGCCTCCGAATGTACTTCTTACGCTTACCTTTTGGCAACAGATGGAACCGAGCATTCCGTGGATTGTTCCTATTAGAATTGTGGCAATATTTCGTGATACAGTGAGGCATATTTGAAGAGAGAAACGACAGTAAATAACATGGAGATCAACGTGTCTTCGAAAACCAAACGCATGGTTGACGTCACGTCCGGAAAATGGCGGCGCCCACAGTGTTGATGTTATTTCGGTATATAATCAGTTTAAAATCACTGATAATGTCATCGGATTAAAAAAAAAGAGACACTGGCAGAGACTGGTCTGTTTTATCGGATGATAATTATTTAAAAATGAGTGTCATGAGCATACCATTCCTTTAAACATGTGTGTTATTTGACTTGATCTCGCTTGATCGTTAGCAGCAGCCGCTCGGCTAACATCTTGCGTATACTGTTAAGCTTCTTTATTTTACCCAGCTAGGTGAAGGCAGTGCTCTCGCTCCCGCTCCCTCTACCGATAATGCGGATGTAGCTACATCCCTTTTTCTGTTCGGCGAGTAGTAGCACCGCTCTAGCTGGTGAAGGCTGTGTTCCCGCACCCGCTCCCGGTTACGCTGCATCTGACGTTCGTCTCTAACTCAACCAGTGAAGGCAGTTCTCGCCCCCACTCCTGGTAGACGCCAAACGGCCTCGTTTTTCCGTTAAGCAGGTAGCCGGTGAAGGCTGTGTTCCCGCACCCGCTCCCGGTTACACTGCATCTGGCATTCGTCTCTAATTCAACCAGTGAAGGCAGTTCTCGCCCCCGCTCCTGGTAGACGCCAAACGGCCTCGTTTTTCCATTAAGCAGGTAGCTGGTGAAGGCTGTGTTCCTGCACCCGCTCCCGGTTACGCTGCATCTGGCATTCGTCTCTAACTGAACCAGTGAAGGCAGTGTTCTCGCCCCCGCTCCTGGTAGACGCGGAACTGCCTTGTTTCTCCGTTAAGCAGGTAGCTGGTGAAGGCTGTATTCCCGCACCCGCTCCCGGTTACGCTGCATCTGGCATTCGTCTCTAACTCAATCAGTGAAGGCAGTGTTCTCGCCCCCGCTCCTGGTAGACGCGGAACTGCCTTGTTTCTCCGTTAAGCAGGTAGCTGGTGAAGGCTGTATTCCCGCACCCGCTCCCGGTTACGCTGCATCTGGCATTCGTCTCTAACTCAACCAGTGAAGGCAGTGTTTTCGCCCCCGCTCCTGGTAGACGCCAAACTGCCTTGTTTTTCTGTTCAGCAGGTAGCTGGTGAAGGCTGTGTTCCCGCACCCGCTCCCGGTTACGCTGCATCTGGCATTCGTCTCTAACTCAACCAGTGAAGGCAGTGTTTTCGCCCCCGCTCCTGGTAGACGCCAAACTGCCTTGTTTTTCTGTTAAGCAGGTAGCTGGTGAAGGCTGTGTTCCCTGAGAGTGGCTAGAATCACTGAGGTGGAACGTCTGGCAGCAGCCAACAGACACCTCTCCTTGTCACATCCTCCTCCAGATCAATTCGGCCGTTCCCGGCGACTTGAGGGAGTGATGGCTATGTGTGCTCCCCCCAATTGAAGGACTAGAAACGGGCTGTCCTCTAAAGTGGATCGGCTAGCTGCCGATAGGGGCATGATGAAGTCGCCTCTTGGCCCTTCAGCCTGGGCCCGGTGTAGGGGCTGCTAGCGGGCCGCCTGTCCCCCCCCCCTCCTTCGGTTGGCGCCCCTCCTTTGGTTGGCGCACCTCCTTCAGCTGACGCACCTCCTTCGGTTGATGGAGAGTCCTCCGTAGCGTACCAGTCGAGCCAGGGGAGCTGTTTAGGTCAGCTGCACTGGAGCGTGCCGCCCAAGCTAGGCAGACCAGGCAGCAGCACTCGGGTCCTCACAGACCTGTGCCCACTCCCAGCAGGCCCAGGGGCCGCTCTAGCAGCCGCACTCAGCCACCGGTTACAGGGGTGGTCTGCAGAGGTCTTAGCGGCCCACTCAACCGCCTCCCAATTACTTTCGTGCCCCAGGTCGCCCGCCTTCCAAGCGGCCTCGTGCCCCAGAGCCTTACCGGAGCCCCCGAAGAGGGGTCCGGGGGGCTGGGCCCTGAAATCCCGGGGGTGGTCGGCGGCTGCTTTCCCAGCAGCAGCTCAGTTTCTGGGCGGTCTGTACTTCCGTCCCTTGGGTGGTTTTCACCTTAACCCAGGGGTACAGACCGCAGCTCCGGCCCCTAGCCTTCGGCTGGGTCTAATTGACAGTCGTCAGCGATCCGGCAGGGGCCTTAGCTCTGGGCCAGGAGTTGTCCGTCCTTCTGTCCAAGGACGCAATCAAGCCAGTAAGACCCTCTGGTTAGCCAGGGGGTTCTACTCGGCATACTTTCTCGTGAGCAAGAAAGTCGGCGGATTTCGCCCGATCTTGGACCTCAGAGGAATCAACAGATTCCTGAAGGTGCTGCCATTCTATATGCTGACTACTGCATACGCACAGGTAGAGTGGTTCTCAACCGAGTTATGCCTACTTCCACGTGGGCCGGGCAAGAGGGTGGCTTATATTCAGTTCCTCCGGCCCTTGGGCAGTCTGGCAGCTGCCTCGGCCGCTGGGCCCTTAGGCCCGCTGTCGTTGCGGCCCATGCAGATGTGGCTGAACAGCCTTCACTTGGACGCCAAGTGGCACAGGCACAGGGAAGTCAGGGTGTCGCAGCATTGCTCCACTCTCTGCCACGCTGGAGGGGCAGGGCCTATTTCCTGGTAGGCGTGCCTAGTGCAGCGTACCTGGACTCACATTCAGGTTCAGGTCCGGACTCAAGTCCAGAGGTTCAGGTTCAGGACCTGAACCCATGGCTTGTGTCAAGTTGTGCGAGTAACTAAAGTGAACTTATTGTGAGCTAATTATTAATTGAAAATTAACTCATAATCAACTCAAATTCAAACTCGTCAGGTTTATTGTGCTCCCTTCCAACTTGTGTCTACATTTCTCTAAAAAGTACAAATGTAAAAAAAACACTTTTTTCCACTTAGTCTACAAATGACTTATGACAGCAACTACAGTGAACTACTACAAAGTTCAAACATTTATTTCATTTACCAAACTAAGGTAACCAAACAGTCCCTGAGCTGACTGAGCCTAAATCCCTAAAACGTTGCTGAAAGGTAGAGGTACAGTATAGGCTACACTGTAGTGACTGTACAGTCAGAGTGTACTGTACTGTCTGTACACCATGTCTTTTCTACAACTCTACATGTTTACATTATACAGTACATACTACATACATAGTGATGTACATACATACTGTTAGAAATTAAAATCAGTGTTGATATGGCGTAATATTGAATTAAATACACTATTTAATTTAAATCAGTTTTATTCTGAAAATCCGGAAGTTCACACTATTTACTTAATACTTTTATTCTGAAAAGTATTCACTTCCGGTTAGCATTAGCATGTGGCGAAATGCTACGTCTTCAAACCGTGAATCGAAGGTGAAATGACATGTGATGTTGTACACTGAGCACACTGGGATTAGCACTCATTTATTGACACTGAATAACGTTTATCAGGGAATGTTTAAATAACCACAGACACCAGAATATACGTAAGTGCTAGTTTTTTTGCGAGTCCAAGTACCGGGTTTACGGCAGCGTCCCTTTGCACCCCGAGGGCTCCGGCTTGGGACCTGCCCCTGCTGCCGGATTCCCTATCATCTCCCTTCGAGCCCCTGGCCCAGGTGGGGCTTAGGTGGCTGCCCACGAAGGTAGCATTTCTGCTTGCTATAGCCTCAGGGAAGCGAGTCGGGGAGTTGCATGTCCTCTCCATAAACAATACATGCCCGAGGTGAGACTCTCAGGCATTGCCCTTTGGGCAAATGTGGCATTCCCGCCCGGGGTCCTTCCACAAACCCACTTCAATCAGCCTGCCCAGCTGGCACGCTTTAACATTCAGGAGTACGGCACGTCGAAGTTGCTGTGCCCTGGGGGTGCCCAAAGGGCGTATATCAAGGCTAATGCCTGTATACCGCAGGAAGAGCAACTCTTGATTTTGCCCTGGCGGCACTAAAGGAGGTTATGCCCTCTAACCAGTGGCTGCCCCACTGGGTTGTCGATACCATCTCACAGGCTTACGGGGCCAGTGGCCGCCCCCTGCCATCAGGCTGAGATGCCACTCTACAAGGAGCATCTCAACATATTGGGCTGCCCTGAGAGGGGTGCCCCTGGAGACCATCTGCGCCGCGGCGGCGTAGTGGGCGTCTTCTGGCACATTCTCCAGTTGTCATCAGGTCAATGTCGCCACTCCCCATTCTTTGGGCGTGGTCCTTTTGCCGAGCTCCGCTGCTTCCAGTGGTGAGCAAGGGCTTGGATTCTTCATGACATTGTTGGTATAAGTCATCCAGTGCTAAAGCACCGCCTCTGGCGGTCAGTAGGGACGAAATAGAACGATAGTTACGGCTGTAACTACGGTTCTATGAGTCCCGGATGACCGCCAGAGTTCCCTGTCACTCAGAATTCTTGTGTGCTCGCGAGAAGATTCTGGGAACAGATCCTCTGACGACACCGGCTGATATAGCCGGTGTCACGTGGGTCACAGGTGACTTTGTTGTTATTGGTACTCGAGCTGCGCATGCACGCGATGGACATATCCAGTGCTTAAAGCACCGCCTCTGGCGGTCATCCGGGACTCATAGACCGTAGTTACAGCCGTAACTATCGTTCTCTGTAATTATTATCTGTTATCAATATATCTATTATTATAATTATTATTTTTCAGCCAGAACTGTTGCCATTAACAGTCCAGTGACTGCAGAACCAGCTGGAGCAACCTCTGCAGTACCCCTTCAGCTTTTTGTCAGGATGACATTTACTATCATTGAAAGTTCGGAAATGTGTCAACATAACATCAAACGAATACTTGATGCAATATGAGTACGCTGTTGTGATGCTGAACATTTTCTTTTTTGTTTGTTTCCAGAAGATGGAAGGAGCTTTTGATTGATCAACCATCAACCTCTTCCTCATGGTGCCTGCGCCAATGTGCTGCCCAATTGGAGTAGCAAAAGGCAAGGTCCCATCACTTGGACAGCTTGCTGTCTTCAACTATGGTACCGGAAAGGAGATGCTCACATTGCTCCGCTCCTGCGGTCCTTCGCTTCAGAGAATGCATGCCCCTTGAATGGTTGTGTCATGACTGTGACATTTCTAAACACAGCATACACACCCTTCATAACAGGGAGTCCTTCAATGAAGGATATTTCAAATGTATTCCCCCAACAATGTCACTAGTCAAGACAAATGACATGTTCACTTTGAGACACCAAGGTATTTCACTTAACACAATTTAGCCCAAAGTGGTTATTTTATAACTTTCCTAATGTGCTGGTAGTTTAAGACGTATTTTTAACCTCTCTTCACAGATCGTCTTCTGCCCACTGGTAGGCCTTCACACTCGTGTAACCCTGAAGGTGTTACAGAGTCTATAGGCAGGCCTGTCATTTTCGTCTGCATTAATGGTATGATTTTAAGTGTTCTTTTTGTCACCCTAATACAGGTAATGAATGCGATTGTTTTTACTAAACTGTGTTTGTTATTAGGGCGTTATGATTTGCATCTCCCCAAGAGGGTGTGCAACACATGCCATTACGAATGGACACCTGATTGGGGAGACCTCATTAGAAGCGGTTACTGGCCAGCTTCTGTGAACGGAGACACGTTATATTCCACGGATGTCTTCAAATCTTTTGAGGACCTGAAGACTGTGGCACCAGGTTTGTCCAGACAGGCCTTTTTACAGATGCTGGAACGGAGGACACAGCATTATGGGAGGGTAAGATGACTTTCACTAAGTATTGCATAAGTAGAGGGCATTGTGAAAGGATGCATTTTATTTTGTGTAGATGAATTAGGTTGATTGGAAATATGTTTATGTCAAAATAACTAAATTGAAAAGCTTACAATGTTACTGAAAGTAGTTTAACTAGTGTTACATTAGAGCTAAAAACCTAGCACTGGTAGATGTAGGACATACTGTAAGATCAAACATATCATAATCCAACGTTTGTTCTTTACTGAGGAACACCATTTGTATGATGAAAAACATTGTGCTCTTCTGTGGGAAAACATGGGATTCTGTATTGTACTGTACTGTATAGAGTCGTGGTGCATATGACAAAAGCTGAAATAATGTTCCTTCTCTTCCAGCATGTGCCAATCCTAACCTGACCTTCACTTTTCAGGATATCGTGTGTTAGGGATACTCCGAATAGCCCCCCTCTTGCCTCCTACCACTGTGAAAGTCTTCCTGTTTCCTCGTATTATTCTGACATGTGTAAGGTAACAATTTTGCTTCTCAAACTTCCAGACAGGAAAAATCCATGGAGATGTCTTCCAAAGAAGCTTTCTGGAGTATATGGCATGCCAGTACGAGTGCCAGAAAATGACGTGTGAGGAACCCTTCTCATGCCCAGCTTGTGCTCCCAACATGTTGGCTGTGTCAGTGGATGGGAATAGGAAACAGTACCGTTTCCGACTGTCACAGAGGTACATCTTTTTTGTATGTCAATTGAATTTAAGAAGTAGTCTATCAATGATGATAATAATGAATTGAATATTAATTTTTGAATTTAGGATCGATGAACCACTTTTTAAAGTGCCGTTCATCATGGAAGACTCGGCTGTCACAGACTTTGTTGACAAAGTCAGAACAAATGTCAAATGTGTAAGCACAGCATTTTTTTTCCTATCATTTTAGTAGCCTTTACTTGTTTTGAGAGTGTAACATTAAAATGTCTTTTATTGTAGACCCCAGGAAAAGGTACATGTGGTACCAGTCAGTGGTCAGCTGCTCGAGAGACAGCAAGAAGAGCCAGCAGGCTTGATGAAGAGGGGTTAGAGGTGGCTGTATGTAGACATGGAGTGCTACTGAAAGCTCTCAACATGTTCAGAGGAGAAATATTAGCCTACCCCTTGTTCCTTCAAACGCAGTTTCAAGCTACAAACGTGCATTTTTATTGCACAGATATTGGTTGTAAATACTGGCCCTACCTCGAGAAAGTGGCAAAGACAATGCCAGAACTGCGACCTTTGCTGAGCATGCAACCGTTTCTCTCGGTCATGCATGCCAAGGCCCATTCCACAAAGTGTGAGGTAGGCCCACTCTTATATTATTGTGATTGTAAGAATGTTTTTTAATTCATCTATGACATATAATATATGTGTACTTGTTAGATTGTGTGGAGTAGGAGAAATGTGGAGGGTGCTGGTTCGACGGCCGGGGAAGAAGTGGAGATGGTGAACAGCTTTCTGTCACGTTGTGCCATCACAACTAAGTACATGACAAAATCAGGTATGTTCTCTTGTCATTAGACCAACATAATTCTGTCTTGAAGTTATTATCCATCTCTTACTTTAGTTTATCTTTGTCTTTGAAGTAGTATGTTTCAACTGTACTAGAGTTTTTATGAGTTGATTTCCAAATACCCAAGTTATATTATCTGCTTGTCAATTTTACTTTTAAAAACAGCTTGCAATGACATGTTGACTGTCCATGCACTGACATGTTGACTGTCCATGCACTGACATGTTGACTGTCCATGCACTGACATGTTGACTGTCCATGCACTGACATGTTGACTGTCCATGCACTGACATGTTGACTATCCATGCACTGACATGTTGACTGTCCATGCACTGACATGTTGACTGTCCATGCACTGACATGTTGACTGTCCATGCACTGACATGTTGACTGTCCATGCAATGGGATGGAACAGACGGAAGCAGGAAAACCTTCATGTGGTGTTGGCAAAGAGATATGTCAAGGTAATTGGCCATGTAAGCATAGGCATGACAAGATTAGATTTGTAAGGCTAATGTGCAAACCTGTCACAATCAAACAATTGTCCAAGCTGGTAAAGTGTTGGATACTGAGTGCTTGCGCAGGTCTGGAAAAGTTTGAATGATTAATTACTGTTTTCAAGACATGAAAAGTTATGGACATTTGGGTGAAAATCTTGAAAATACATCTGTATCTGCAACATCTTTTTTACAACAGACAATCACGATGTTGGAGGGTGAGACTCAAAAAATGAAGGACACCTGCGAAGAGCTTGGATGCCCTGAGGACAAAGTCCAACAATGGGTTAATGATGTTAGAGACTGGGCAACAAACGGTATGCTGTTTCCTAACTTGGTAATTTAACATTGTTATTTAACGTATAGTATTAACACCAATGTTTTCTTTGTTCTCAAACTGTGTTTCTATATTTACCCAAGACAACACATCAGGCGACAATCAGTCTCTCCAGAGGTCCATTGAGCAGCTATTTCTAGGGCTGTGCCAAAAGGCTTTACCACAGAAAAGGGACACATTGGTCTATAACCCCACCAATAGGAATGTCCTCATAAGTGATAATAAAAGTAATGACATTAAGTTCTTAGGCATTATTTGTCTCATTAGGCAGTTCAACAAATGTCATTTTGAATGGTCAGCTCCTGGCTGTTTATAAAATCCTCATATAATGAATATAGTCAGAAAACAATAAAAAAGAGTGGTAGACTTCTGCAATTACTTGATGTGGCTGGCGAGTTTTCCGCCGGAGGCTGTGGGGTTTCGGAGGCTGCTGCAGGCTCTGTATGACTCCAACCTAGATTAAAGAAAACAAGCTTTGGATAGCATCAACAACATCATGTCCTTCACTAGTTCTCCCATTTGTATGCTTGATTTAAGGAAGAGGTGTAAGTTCATTGCTGTCAATTACCCCTATGGGCTCCTCCTAAACTTTATTAAGAAAACGACATCTAAGTGGCTAATTTCATTTCCAATTACATTATTGGTTAATTCTACAAAAATGTAAGTTACAGTACTACCTACTTCATTTCTTTATTCACTTTAACAGACAACAATACCTTTCGCAACAAATTCAAATAACACCTCCATCCTTCGGAGGCAGGTGGAGGCCTTGCTGCTGACATGGCACCTTGGCATCAGTACTTCGCAGGTCCAGTCCTTCTTTATTCCAGGCCGGGCTAGGAACAAGACGCCTCTGGCTCCAAGGGCCTGACATTTTTCCAGCTTCCAACAAACCAAAATATACATTATTTCAGAACAATTATGCCCTGGTTATTTACAAAGGCAAAACCAGTTGTTAAACATAAATGACATATACTGCTTGCACAAATATTTAACCGCTATGCAATAACAAAGACATTTCTTTTATGCATGCATTAATAGCCTTAAGATTGTTGCGATCAGCAAGTAGAATCTTTGAACATTATTCTGCATTGCATTTCTTTTGGCGGAATTTACACTGTATATATCATCTAGGTTTGTGGAGCAGCACTGTGGTTTATGAACAGTGCCATAGATTATAAATGGGATTAAGTTTAGAGCCATTCTACAACATAAACGTCGCAATTTTTGTATCACCTGCAGTATTTTTTTTAGTCTTGTGCTTGGGGTAATTGTACTAACTACTAGAAGGTGAGTATTCACTTGGATGCCTTACAAGTATACTAGATGCTCAATCAAAATGTTGAGATAATATCTATCTCTAAAGTACACTGTGGAGTATTTATAGGGGTTCTATAAGATATAATTGATTATGGTATTCATAATTAGGTTTCCATTAATGTGTATAATCACCTATAACTCTTTTTTGTTGTGATTAGCTTAGAATAAGCCCTTCATATATACATAGCGAGCCGGTCTATTTCACTCTCTTCTCTTTGCCGTGTTACTACAGTACTTCAATCGGAAGAAAAAAAACACTGGCTCTGGAGAAGGCCTTTCATGTTGTTGTGGCAATGGATGGCCACAGTAGGTTTTTGTACACGCTTATAAAGGGAGAGGTCCTCAGTTGGTTGCAATTTAGAAACCTCACTATTACACAGCGTACCTTTCAATTACATTGAATCAAATTCAGCGATGATTCGCCAAAATTAAATAAACATAACTTATCCCTGTGTCTACAGTAGTTGTATTGACAGGGAGCAGACACACTGATGAAAATGTCTATTTCGAATGTAAGTTGAATTGGATAAATGATTAAATAGTGCAAATGTATTTAGCTGTGTTCTGACACAGTGCTTTAAAACTTGAATGCACATATAGTCAAACAAATGTTGGGGGCACACAGTTCATGCAGGTCATGACATTTGCATAATGTGCACCTGCTCAAAGCCCATTTCTACCTAGGGCTTTGAGCAGCAGATTTGTATTACGTAATTATGATCAGATATGGTCAGATATTACATTTCTGTATCAAATGTAAATATTTGTTCCAAATCGAGAATGAACAAGTACAGGGAAAAGTCCATCACATACCACCAATGCAGCTTGATCCCTCAGGTGGGATGAAGTTGTATTCCTTTTGTGTGCCTGGACCCAGGTGTTTGCCTTCGTATCAAACGTGTCCATTCTTTTGCTAAGGCGCAGTTTGCGGGGGTGCACCGCCTTGCAGAACTTGCAAGTGTTGCATGCCACATTCAGTGACATGCAGCAGCTTGAGCATTGCCTCGAAGTGGAACCTGGTCCTGGCATTCTTTTGGAGATAAAGACAAATAAAAGACAAGGTCATTTAAAACTGGGTTTCAAATTCAGAATGCAATCAAATACAAATATTGACTAATTGTCCTTTGTCTAGTCCGTGACTGGAAGTCCCTCCCCAAGCTACAACGAAAACTGTATCCTGGTTAGAATAGAATAAAAAAACACTTGCATTTTTATTTAATTTGAGTAAATTAATTTAGTATCAATGCAATAACGGCCCCTTACTTAGTTTTAGTACAATTTCAAAGCAAAGCTATAATTCAGCGGTAAAATATTATGTAATCGAAACGTAAGGTTACACAACTTCTACTATCTTACAAGCTTGACCATGACATTGCACTGTAAAAGCACTATCTTGAATTTGACACAAATAATATATGATAATGTTAATCTGTTGAAATCCTATATATAAAATTGTTTTTATAATATAATCTAGAATTATAGCAGTACTACAGTATAATACACTGCAACGTCGTCTACTGTGTTACCAGCTAGAATAAGACCATTTCTTATTTCCCTGTAAGTTTTGCATAACAAAGACATAAAGATATGACACTGTTAGTCGATTGTAATGCTATATATAAATCGTGAAAAGTGTAAGTTCTTACCTGTGGGCACACTACCTGCGTGTGTGTGTGTGTGTGTGTGTGTGTGTGTGTGTGTGTGTGTGTGTGTGTGTGTGTGTGTGTGTGTGTGTGTGTGTGTGTGTGTGTGTGTGTGTGTGCGTGCATGCGTGTGTGTGTGTGTGTGTGCGTGCATGCGTGTGTGTGTGTGTGTGTACAAAAGAGAAAGTGGTAAAGAGATGAAGATAGTAAAAATGAGGGGAAGACAGGAAGAACTGTAGAGAATATAGCTCTGAGGAGGGAGAAGAGAAGAACTTGAAAAAGGCTCTTAAAAGTGCTGTTTGATATTTCTTTGGTTTGGTATCTGTTGAAGGGAAAAAATACAGTGAACACTTTAGAATGCATGACAATTTACAATCTCACATATCATCAACAAGCTTTAACATTGGGGGTAATTTACGAGTTAAAGCACAAATCAATCAGGGGCGGACTGGAACAAGGACAGCTCTGAACGTTTTGTCCTAAATAGGACCACAACAATCAGCGTGCAGTAACAGTCTGTAGATGGTTGTCATGACATTTCTTCACAATACTATTAGTTGCCACTGTATGCAAGTATGACAGCCACAATAGGCATTTTTCCAAGATTTGTATATACAGTGCCAAAAGTATTTAACTCAACATTTTCTTACATTCACTTTTTTTCCAACACAGCATTTACATTGTTAGCAGTTATGTTTTGGTGTACTTCTAAAAAGGTAATTATTCTAAAGGTTCTTATTATACATCCATGGTCTGTAGTTCGTTTATAGCATAACGTTAGCATTTTGCTTCTGGCCATTAGATTTATGATTCGAAAAGTATAAAAGTAGGGTAGATATGTGGAGATTATCCGGCTGAACAAAACGTGCATTTATCAAACAGGTTCGTTTTCCACAGATCTTATTTCGAGCTATTTTCCAAAATCCTATGGAGAAATCCCACTGACTCTGACACGAGGGAACCAATAGTTGTAAAATGCGAACTCACTTCCGGGTTATAAGACTCATCACTGCACTATATCTCCGGTCAAGTAAAGCTAATATGTGTTTAGCTAGCTCGTGCTTTAAAAAGATATGTAACTCCAACTGATTTACTTGCAATAAACATTAAAAATATTGGAGGCATGCGGTGCAGCACATTACTTGCTTGGCGAAGTCAGACAGAGAGAAGGTTGTGGCCGATGTCCAGTGCGTTCATGGTCATCGGATAGTAATCGGTAGCATGGTGTTCACTTACTACGCGACTGCACAACGTAATGTACAGTAATTCCACAACCACATAAATGGATTAACATCGATTTAGCTGGGGTAACACAAATAAATAAATGAATGAATCTACTGGTTTCATAATTTGAACCAAAAGTGGTGCATTTTGCACTATTTTTTATTTATCTTTATTTATTTTATTATTATGTCCTATTTATATTATGTTGCACTGATGGAGGAGCTCGGGATCTAAGATTTGAAATGCAAAAATTACACTGTAGCTAGCATCTGATAACAAAAACCCTAAGAGATCACACAACGTCACGTCCGGTATTTTCACAACAACACAAATGGATTAACATCGTAGCCTTTGTTTCTGCTGAAAGAGGTCTCGACCAGCTAGAGCCACAAGAAAATCGGCGAAATCGAGTGCGAGGATTACAAAATAAATTAAAAACATCTAATTTTGACAATAAAAACCGACCAATAGGCGCGGTAGACCATTTGCTTGGCACTTCCGGGTATTTTTCCACTGGTTAACATGGGTTAACAATACCGTGTAGCTGTCACGTTTTGAAAAGACGAAAACGTGACATCTTCACTTCTCCCAACATGGTAAAGCGTCACATGTTCACGTCTTGCCATGATACCGGGTTGGGTTTTTCATACCACTGCTACACTGACGAAACCCAATTAATTCTGTCCTTTCCCCGCTCAGAGACCCAGGTCGTCGCACGTATCTCTGCTTGTCTAGCTGACATCTCTCAGTGAATGTCTGCTCATCACCTCAAGCTCAACCTTGACAAGACTGAACTGCTTTTCCTTCCGGGAAAAGATTGTCCCACTCTTGACCTAACAATCAACATTGGCACCTCTGTTGTTTCCCCGACTCAGACTGCAAGGAATCTAGGTGTGATCCTAGATAACAACCTGTCCTTCACTGCAAACATCGCTGCTACAACCCACTGCTGCAGATACACGCTTTACAACATCAGGAGGATGCGTCCCCAGCTGACCCAGAAAGCGACGCAGGTTCTGGTCCAGGCTCTCGTCACCTCACGCCTAGACTACTGCAACTCCCTCCTGGCTGGTCTACCTGCATGTGCCACCCGACCTCTGCAGCTCATGCAGCTCATTCAGAATGCAGCGGCTCGTCTGGTCTTCAACCTTCCTAGATTTTCCAACACCACGCCGCTCCTCCGCTCCCTCCACTGGCTTCCGGTAACTGCTAGAATTCACTTCAAGACACTGGTACTAGCGTACCATGCAGCGAATGGATCTGGCCCTTCCTACATCCAGGACATGGTTAACCGTACACCCCAGCACGTGCACTCCGCTCTGCATCAGCCAAACGACTCGCTGCACCCTCGCTGCGAGGGGGACCCAAGTTCCCATCAGCAAAAACACGTGGGTTTGCTATCCTGGCCCCAAAATGGTGGAATGAGCTCCCCATTGACATCAGGACGGCAGAAAGCTTACACACCTTCCGGCGCAGACTGAAAACTCATCTCTTTCGACTCCACTTCGAGCGATAGAATGACTAACAAAGAACTGCTAACAGAGCACTTATATACTAATAAAGGACTGGCTTATCTAAAGCCAGTTGAGTAGCACTTGAAACGATTGGCTCTATGAAACCTGATGCACTTATATGATTCTGTTTTCTTCAAGTTTGTGTCTTCCTGGTCGAATGTACTTATTGTAAGTCGCTTTGGATAAAAGCGTCAGCTAAATGTAATGTAATAAAGTTGGGTTTTGGCGCATATGTTTGTGTTGAAATGTATTTGCATCATTTTTGAAATTGGAACTCATCTCTCAAAACCGAAGTGTTTTGGCCCGTTTTAGGCTACTGCGTTTTCACCTGTTGGCCACCATCATTTATCCATCAAACACAACGCAGAGACTTTGGCTTTCAGCACTCTGAAAAACTGAAATATCTTTTTTAATGGGAACGTTTTAAACAAAAAGTATTTTAAAATAAATAAAAGAAATTCCTGTTTCACTAGCTATTAGAAAATTAAATGTAGAGAGAGTGCCGGGCCTCCGCTGCTATCTGTCATGTGTCATGAAATTCAAATTTTCTATAAAAGAAAAGTTACAAAGTGAATAATTAAAAACAACATCTTTATATGAAATAATCATCATAAGATACAGTAATTAAAAGATCTATAAGATTTATAAGAAGATAATCAAATGATGGGGATATCGACATACTATCAGAAAAACACACACAAACACTTACAGTACATCATATTACAGACACACACACACACAGCATATCAAATTGCGCACACACACACACTTATAGTATCATATTACACTTACATACAGAAACGATCTGATGAGCTTCTTTTGGCAATCCTGAAGACCAGTTGCTAGGCAACTAGGGAGGTTTCTAAAATAATAGCACTGGTATCTCCTCTGCAGTGTGTGTGTGTGTGTGTGTGTGTGTGTGTGTGTGTGTGTGTGTGTGTGTGTGTGTGTGTGTGTGTGTGTGTGTGTGTGGAGTCAGTCATTTGAAGCTGATTATGTAACAACAGTTTTCTCTATAAATATTTCCTGATCCGGCTTCAAACAACCGAGCCAGGTCGTGCTGGGGGGGATTGAATCGCTGCACTTCCTGTTTGTCAAATGTTCAGATGTTCTCCCTTCAGTCAGCTTCTCAGGATTCCTTCAGTGTTCATGGTTCAGGAGCAGAGTTATGCACAAAGGTCTCCCCCTCTCCTCTCATATTAGTGCAGTTTCTAAACCTCAAAGTAAATATCTGAGATTTATTTTATTGTAAATTAATTATTGTAATCTTGAAACGGTTGGGTTTTTTTCCCCAGAATACTCCTTCTGTGGCTTTGCCATTGAGTCCGTTTCTTTCTACGTTGGTCCGAAACCACTGTCAAACGTGCATATTCTCTGTGTAAGGTTGATTAAAGTTTTGAAGATTTGGGGAGTTTTCTTTGTGAGAGTTTAGATTTTTTTATGTAAATGTATGACTTAAATGTTGGGAAATTAAGATTCTCCCTTTATCTCCCCCTTCCCCAGCTCTGTAATTTTGGACTTTATATGCCATGGCATGAAATGCATCATTACTTTGAATATAAAGACACATTTCTCGAAAATATTTGAGATAATGTAAGTGCTAACTTCTAGTCATTTATACACACGTTGATGCATATATAGTATGACCAACATCAGACAGACATATACTTAATAATATGGAGTTAAGGTTTTATCAGATATAAAAACCTGAAACAAAATCTTTTTCAACAATGCCCAGTTTTGATGTGTTTATTTTCCCCAGTCGCGCCTCCTCTGCAGAAAGTCTGAGTGTGAATGAGCTGCAGTTTAATAAACCTGAAGGTTGTTCTCTCTCTAGTTTCTATCATACAGTATCTGGTATCATAAAGGGTTAGCTTTTTTCCTGATGTCACATATATTATTTTATAAGATGAATATCTCCAAGGTGCCTGGAGCGTTACCCTCCCCCTGACATAAACAATAAGTCAGGTGTAAATCTAAAAATATATATATATATAGTTCCTGTTTAGCTGCGACCAGAATGCTGAATGGTTGTCAGGGTGTGGATGCATGCTATTGCACATTGTTGGAAGTCTCAGATATGTTTTCAGAAAAGGGTCACAGAACTTTTACCTCTAAATATGTCCCCCGAATTGACGTGTTTTTATTTATCTTAACCCACAATTCAAAGTGTTTTCACAACTCAAAATGGCCTTTAAAGGTCCCATGTCATGCTTTTCCAGTTATTACCCGTCCCCTTGTGTGTTATGTAGCTTTTTCTGCATGTAAACGGTCTGCAGTCACAAACCCTCAAAGTACACCCTGTAGCGAGTACAACTCTAACACAGAAAAGACCTGTCTATGCTGCCCCAGAACGCCTCGTTGGGGATTTCTCTTTTTCCATTGTTTACTTCTTGGGTATAGTGACGTATTTCGGGTATAGTGGCATTACGTTTGGACCAATCCGCGGACTTCCTCACACACACACACACACACACACACACACACACACACACACACACTCGGTGGGACGTTGCGAGGTCGGCTGTGGGGTCGGCAAGACAGCGAGACACAGCGGAACTCAGCCTGGGCACACACACAAACTCCCAGCCCAACACACTCTCACTCCCTAAGCGTCCAATAGTGACGTTTGGTCAGTGTCCGTGGCGTCTAATTGTGACGCTCTTAGGCTCCTTCAGCGTCATAAAGGGACTCAAATAGCTTTCAACTGATTGCAATGTATTCCCATCTGCGTCGGGGATTTGACGCTCATGGAAGCACGGCATTCGTTTGTGTCGGCTGCCCTTAAAGGTAATGTGAGCGTCCATTCCCAGGAGTAAAGGATGGCAGAAGACACTACACTACCCAGAATCCCCAGCTATCATTTGGACTACACCATGTGCTCTGTTTGACAAACCCGTGATAGTTCTCAAGCTCTGTGATTGGAGAGTGTGCTCCGGGTTAAGCCGATTCTCGAACAGCACTTGAAATGGGATGGAACCACGGCAGACTGTCCAAAACTGGATTTGAACGGGTCCACATAAACGAATGCCGTGCTTCCATGAGCGTCAAATCCCGACGCAGATGGGAATACATTGCAATCAGTTGAAAGCTATTTGCGTCCCTTTATGACGCTGAAGGAGCCTAGGAGCGTCACAATTGGACGCCACGGACACTGACCAAACGTCGCTATTGGACGCTTAGGGAGTGAGAGTGTGTTGCCCAGCCAGGCTGTGTGTGTGTGTGTGTGTGTGTGTGTGTGTGTGTGTGTGTGTGTGTGTGTGTGTGTGTGTGTGTGTGTGTGTGTGTGTGTGTGTGTGTGTGTGTGTGTGTGTGTCCAGGCTGAGTTTTGCGGTGTCTTGCTGTCTCACAGGGAGGGGGGGGCAGGAGTTCCAACAAGCCGTTTAGGACAGAGAGTGAATACACATACTATACAGAGATGCTGTGTGAGAAACCAATGTGAGTTTGGAAAATTGCACAATATAAATGTATTTTAGTATACCTCAACAATGGAATTATGATCAGTAGAAATGAACATGCCATGGGACCTTTAAATGAACAGAAATAATAATGAAGTTTGGTTTGCAGCAGGTGCCAAGTGGACTTGTGTCTTTTATCGGTCGTTATAAACCTTAGAACAAAAGGGCTGCAGGGGATAAAGGTAATATGAAGCTGGCAATATTTAATGTGTCTTATTGTCAACAAATCTCAAGGCCTAACCCTAAACCTACAAAAGAGATACATCTTCTAAAACTCCATTATATGCTAATAAAAAAAGTTATTTGGTTTTTCAAGCTTTAGTGGCGGATTAATACACATTTGGTGCTCCACAGTGAGTATTTATGTCAGCAGGATGGGCGGTGTGGGATTGAATCCAACATTTCTTTAAAAAGTTTTCAGCACCAATGGAGCTCTATGACCAGTGTTGGGCAAGTTACTTCCAAAATGTAATATATTACATATGACTTATTACTCTCTTTTGAAAGTAATAAGTTACATTACAAAATTACTGTCTCTGAAATGTAATGAGTTACACTACTTTAGTTACTTTTTTAGTTACTTTCACCAAAATAACCACAAAAGAATGGCTAGGTATTTTAAATGCTGAAATGTAGTTTAGTGCAGCTCATTATACATCCAGTGAAGGGTGATGTGGTAAAGCATAACAACTGTGTAGGCCAGAGGTGCCCAACCAGTCGATCGCGAGATGTGTCTAAAAATAGAACAACAATATTCTGTTTTATCGTTAATGTCCTATAACATAATCTTCCTATGCCCGAATAATGCACTTGAACGCATCAAAGCTTTATGATTGGCCGGCGTGACCCCATGTGTCGGGGCGTGGCTGGTGGGCAGTGGGCAGTGCACTAGTTCGCTAACGTTGTCCGTGTCAACCATTGTCAACACCAGGAGTGACAGTCCGACACACACACAAGAAGCAACAAGGCAAGGCAAGGCAAGTTTATTTATAGAGCACTTTTTGACACAGGGTAATTCAAAGTGCTTTACAAAAAAGAAATGAAAGACATTAAGCATTAAAAAAAAGAAAAGCTAATAAAATAAACATTAAGGAAAAATACATGGATAAAAGTTACAGTGCAGTCTAAAATATGAATAGTTCAATTAAACATTACAAGAAAAAGTACATGGATAAAAGTTACAGTGCTAATAAAATAAACATTAAGGAAAAATACATGGATAAAAGTTACAGTGCAGTCTAAAATATGAATATTTTCCATATATTTAATTTAGACAGACTTTCTTCACCATATTTTGCTCGCATGACATCCACAATCGGACCCTCAGGAGGCTGTACACACCCCCTCCCCTGCTTTGCTTCCATAACAAAGTCTTTAAAGTGTTACCAAAACACTCCGTGTTACCAAAACACTATTTTTCATCCGTCGATGCCAGATATTCCAAATATCTCTTTCGAGCAGTCCCTCTCATAAATGTCATGGAGTTTAATTACGTTTAAACATTACAAGAAAAAGTACATGGATAAAAGTTACAGTGCAGTTTAAGATATGAAAAGTTCAATTAAAAGCAGCGACAAAAAGAAAAGTCTTCTTGCTGGATTTAAAAGTAGTCAGAGTTGCAGCGGACCTGCAGGTTTCAGGGAGTTTGTTCCAGATATTTGGAGCATAATAACTGAATGCTGCTTCTCCATGTTTAGTTCTGACTCTGGGGACAGAAAGCTGACCCGTCCCTGAAGACCTGAGAGATCTGGATGGTTCATAGTTTAGCAGGAGGTCAGAGATGTATTTTGGGCCTAAACCATTCAGTGCTTTATAAACCAGCAGCAATATTTTGAAATCTATTCTTTGACACACAGGAAGCCAGTGTAAAGACTTCAGAACAGGAGTGATGTGGTCCACTTTCTTAGTGTTAGTGAGGACTCGAGCAGCGGCGTTCTGAATCAGCTGCAGCTTTCTAATAGATTTTTTAGTGAGACCTGTGAAGACACCATTGCAGTAGTCGAGTCTACTGAAGATAAAGGCATGGACAAGTTTTTCCAAATCCTGCTGTGACATTAGTCTTTTAATCCTAGATATATTCTTTAGGTGATAGTAGGCTGATTTAGTAACTGTTTTAATGTGACTGTTGAAACTCAGGTCAGAGTCCATGACTACACCTAGATTCCTGGCTTTATCTGTTGGTTTGAACATTGCAGACTGAAGCTCAGCGCTAACTTTTAAACGTTCTGCCTTGGCTCCAAAGACCATTACCTCAGTTTTATCTTTGTTTAATTGGAGAAAGTTCTGACACATCCAGTCATTGATTTGTTCAATGCACTTACTCAGTGTTTGAATTGGAGCATAGTCTCCTGGTGAAATTGTTACGTAAATTTGTGTGTCATCTGCATAGCTATGGTAACTTATTTTGTTGTTCTTCATTATCTGAGCCAGTGGTAGCATGTAGATGTTAAAGAGAAGAGGCCCCAGGATGGAGCCTTGAGGAACCCCACATGTCATATTTGTCAACTCAGATGTGTATTTACCTATAGAAACAAAGTTGTTTCTATACTTTAAGTCGGATTTAAACCAATTTAGAACTGTTTCCGAAAGTCCCACCCAGTTTTCCAGTCGGTCTAGTAATATGCTGTGGTCAACAGTGTCAAACGCAGCACTGAGATCTAATAATACTAACACTGAAGTTCTGCCACTGTCTGTGTTTAAGTGGATGTCGTTAAAGACCTTTACAAGAGCCGTCTCAGTGCTGTGGTTTGGACGAAAGCCTGACTGGAACACATCAAAACAACCATTTAAATGCAAGAAATTACTTAACTGTTGAAAAACAACTTTTTCAATGATCTTACCTAGAAATGGCAGGTTTGATATGGGCCTGTAATTGTTCATTACTGAAGCATCTAGATTATTCTTTTTTAAGAGCGGTTTAATGACTGCAGTTTTCAGGGCCTGTGGAAAAATACCTGAGTGAAGAGATTTGTTTACTATATGAAGTAGTTCTGAGGCCATGCAAGGCAAAACATCTTTGAAAAATCCTGTTGGAATAATATCAAGGCAGCAGGAGGAGGACTTCAGAAGTTGTATAATGTCCTCTAGGTTTTTATCATTAATCTGATGGAATTGTGTCATGATGTCTGAATTGATGTTAAGTGGACACAGAGACAGCACATTTGCTGTTCCTGATGCAGAGGCACTGACTGCTTGTCTAATTTTCTGAATTTTGTCAGTGAAAAAGGAGGCAAAATCATTGCACGCCCTGGTGGTTAGAAATTCAGAGGCTACTGACACTGGGGGGTTAGTTAGTCTGTCGACGGTAGCAAACAAGGCACGTGCGTTGTTTTTGTTTTTGGTAATGATGTCAGAGAAGAATGATTGTCGTGCGTTTTTCAATTGCAAATTATAAAGGCCAAGTCTCTCTTTATAGATTTCAAAGTGAACCTGGAGATTTGTTTTTCGCCACCTGCGTTCAGCTTTTCGACATTCTCTTTTTTCTGTTTTAACGGTCATGGCCTTTCTCCATGGAGATATTTTCTTCCCAGTCACTTCCTTTACCTTAATTGGAGCAATGGCATCTATAACATTTTTAATTTTTGAATTAAAATGATCTACTAGCTCATCTACTGAGATGTTAGCAGGGGCAAGTGTGGAAGAAAAATTCTGAGTAAACATTTCCCGAGTATTTTCAGTTAAATATCGCTTTGTGGTTACCTCTTTTTGAACACTTGTGTGAACAGAAATAGAGCTCTCAAAGAAAACACAGGAATGGTCAGAGAGCGCAACATCAGTCACCACAACCTTAGAGATATTCAGACCCTTTGAGATAATTAAGTCCAGAGTGTGCCCCTTATTGTGCGTGGGCTCCGTCACATGCTGAGTCAGTCCATAGCTATCAAGAACACAAAACAGTTCTTTAGCCCCTCTGTCCTGGGGGTTGTCAACATGGATGTTAAAATCACCAACAATGACTAGACGGTCAAAGTCAATACACACTATAGACAGCAGTTCAGTAAAGTCATCAAAAAAGCTTGCACAGTATTTGGGTGGCCTATAGATATTTAGGAACAGAGCATTGTTGGAAGTCTCAGATATGTTTTCAGAAAAGGGTCACAGAACTTTTACCTCTAAATATGTCCCCCGAATTGACGTGTTTTTATTTATCTTAACCCACAATTCAAAGTGTTTTCACAACTCAAAATGGCCTTTAAAGGTCCCATGTCATGCTTTTCCAGTTATTACCCGTCCCCTTGTGTGTTATGTAGCTTTTTCTGCATGTAAACGGTCTGCAGTCACAAACCCTCAAAGTACACCCTGTAGCGAGTACAACTCTAACACAGAAAAGACCTGTCTATGCTGCCCCAGAACGCCTCGTTGGGGATTTCTCTTTTTCCATTGTTTACTTCTTGGGTATAGTGACGTATTTCGGGTATAGTGGCATTACGTTTGGACCAATCCGCGGACTTCCTCACACACACACACACACACACACACACACACACACTCGGTGGGACGTTGCGAGGTCGGCTGTGGGGTCGGCAAGACAGCGAGACACAGCGGAACTCAGCCTGGGCACACACACAAACTCCCAGCCCAACACACTCTCACTCCCTAAGCGTCCAATAGTGACGTTTGGTCAGTGTCCGTGGCGTCTAATTGTGACGCTCTTAGGCTCCTTCAGCGTCATAAAGGGACTCAAATAGCTTTCAACTGATTGCAATGTATTCCCATCTGCGTCGGGATTTGACGCTCATGGAAGCACGGCATTCGTTTGTGTCGGCTGCCCTTAAAGGTAATGTGAGCGTCCATTCCCAGGAGTAAAGGATGGCAGAAGACACTACACTACCCAGAATCCCCAGCTATCATTTGGACTACACCATGTGCTCTGTTTGACAAACCCGTGATAGTTCTCAAGCTCTGTGATTGGAGAGTGTGCTCCGGGTTAAGCCGATTCTCGAACAGCACTTGAAATGGGATGGAACCACGGCAGACTGTCCAAAACTGGATTTGAACGGGTCCACATAAACGAATGCCGTGCTTCCATGAGCGTCAAATCCCGACGCAGATGGGAATACATTGCAATCAGTTGAAAGCTATTTGCGTCCCTTTATGACGCTGAAGGAGCCTAGGAGCGTCACAATTGGACGCCACGGACACTGACCAAACGTCGCTATTGGACGCTTAGGGAGTGAGAGTGTGTTGCCCAGCCAGGCTGTGTGTGTGTGTGTGTGTGTGTGTGTGTGTGTGTGTGTGTGTGTGGGTGTGTGTGTGTGTGTGTGTGTGTGTGTGTGTGTGTGTGTGTGTGTGTGTGTCCAGGCTGAGTTTTGCGGTGTCTTGCTGTCTCACAGGGAGGGGGGGGCAGGAGTTCCAACAAGCCGTTTAGGACAGAGAGTGAATACACATACTATACAGAGATGCTGTGTGAGAAACCAATGTGAGTTTGGAAAATTGCACAATATAAATGTATTTTAGTATACCTCAACAATGGAATTATGATCAGTAGAAATGAACATGCCATGGGACCTTTAAATGAACAGAAATAATAATGAAGTTTGGTTTGCAGCAGGTGCCAAGTGGACTTGTGTCTTTTATCGGTCGTTATAAACCTTAGAACAAAAGGGCTGCAGGGGATAAAGGTAATATGAAGCTGGCAATATTTAATGTGTCTTATTGTCAACAAATCTCAAGGCCTAACCCTAAACCTACAAAAGAGATACATCTTCTAAAACTCCATTATATGCTAATAAAAAAAGTTATTTGGTTTTTCAAGCTTTAGTGGCGGATTAATACACATTTGGTGCTCCACAGTGAGTATTTATGTCAGCAGGATGGGCGGTGTGGGATTGAATCCAACATTTCTTTAAAAAGTTTTCAGCACCAATGGAGCTCTATGACCAGTGTTGGGCAAGTTACTTCCAAAATGTAATATATTACATATGACTTATTACTCTCTTTTGAAAGTAATAAGTTACATTACAAAATTACTGTCTCTGAAATGTAATGAGTTACACTACTTTAGTTACTTTTTTAGTTACTTTCACCAAAATAACCACAAAAGAATGGCTAGGTATTTTAAATGCTGAAATGTAGTTTAGTGCAGCTCATTATACATCCAGTGAAGGGTGATGTGGTAAAGCATAACAACTGTGTAGGCCAGAGGTGCCCAACCAGTCGATCGCGAGATGTGTCTAAAAATAGAACAACAATATTCTGTTTTATCGTTAATGTCCTATAACATAATCTTCCTATGCCCGAATAATGCACTTGAACGCATCAAAGCTTTATGATTGGCCGGCGTGACCCCATGTGTCGGGGCGTGGCTGGTGGGCAGTGGGCAGTGCACTAGTTCGCTAACGTTGTCCGTGTCAACCATTGTCAACACCAGGAGTGACAGTCCGACACACACACAAGAAGCAACAAGGCAAGGCAAGGCAAGTTTATTTATAGAGCACTTTTTGACACAGGGTAATTCAAAGTGCTTACATTAAGGAAAAATACATGGATAAAAGTTACAGTGCAGTCTAAAATATGAATAGTTCAATTAAACATTACAAGAAAAAGTACATGGATAAAAGTTACAGTGCTAATAAAATAAACATTAAGGAAAAATACATGGATAAAAGTTACAGTGCAGTCTAAAATATGAATATTTTCCATATATTTAATTTAGACAGACTTTCTTCACCATATTTTGCTCGCATGACATCCACAATCGGACCCTCAGGAGGCTGTACACACCCCCTCCCCTGCTTTGCTTCCATAACAAAGTCTTTAAAGTGTTACCAAAACACTCCGTGTTACCAAAACACTATTTTTCATCCGTCGATGCCAGATATTCCAAATATCTCTTTCGAGCAGTCCCTCTCATAAATGTCATGGAGTTTAATTACGTTTAAACATTACAAGAAAAAGTACATGGATAAAAGTTACAGTGCAGTTTAAGATATGAAAAGTTCAATTAAAAGCAGCGACAAAAAGAAAAGTCTTCTTGCTGGATTTAAAAGTAGTCAGAGTTGCAGCGGACCTGCAGGTTTCTGGGAGTTTGTTCCAGATATTTGGAGCATAATAACTGAATGCTGCTTCTCCATGTTTAGTTCTGACTCTGGGGACAGAAAGCTGACCCGTCCCTGAAGACCTGAGAGATCTGGATGGTTCATAGTTTAGCAGGAGGTCAGAGATGTATTTTGGGCCTAAACCATTCAGTGCTTTATAAACCAGCAGCAATATTTTGAAATCTATTCTTTGACACACAGGAAGCCAGTGTAAAGACTTCAGAACAGGAGTGATGTGGTCCACTTTCTTAGTGTTAGTGAGGACTCGAGCAGCGGCGTTCTGAATCAGCTGCAGCTTTCTAATAGATTTTTTAGTGAGACCTGTGAAGACACCATTGCAGTAGTCGAGTCTACTGAAGATAAAGGCATGGACAAGTTTTTCCAAATCCTGCTGTGACATTAGTCTTTTAATCCTAGATATATTCTTTAGGTGATAGTAGGCTGATTTAGTAACTGTTTTAATGTGACTGTTGAAACTCAGGTCAGAGTCCATGACTACACCTAGATTCCTGGCTTTATCTGTTGGTTTGAACATTGCAGACTGAAGCTCAGCGCTAACTTTTAAACGTTCTGCCTTGGCTCCAAAGACCATTACCTCAGTTTTATCTTTGTTTAATTGGAGAAAGTTCTGACACATCCAGTCATTGATTTGTTCAATGCACTTACTCAGTGTTTGAATTGGAGCATAGTCTCCTGGTGAAATTGTTACGTAAATTTGTGTGTCATCTGCATAGCTATGGTAACTTATTTTGTTGTTCTTCATTATCTGAGCCAGTGGTAGCATGTAGATGTTAAAGAGAAGAGGCCCCAGGATGGAGCCTTGAGGAACCCCACATGTCATATTTGTCAACTCAGATGTGTATTTACCTATAGAAACAAAGTTGTTTCTATCCTTTAAGTCGGATTTAAACCAATTTAGAACTGTTTCCGAAAGTCCCACCCAGTTTTCCAGTCGGTCTAGTAATATGCTGTGGTCAACAGTGTCAAACGCAGCACTGAGATCTAATAATACTAACACTGAAGTTCTGCCACTGTCTGTGTTTAAGTGGATGTCGTTAAAGACCTTTACAAGAGCCGTCTCAGTGCTGTGGTTTGGACGAAAGCCTGACTGGAACACATCAAAACAACCATTTAAATGCAAGAAATTACTTAACTGTTGAAAAACAACTTTTTCAATGATCTTACCTAGAAATGGCAGGTTTGATATGGGCCTGTAATTGTTCATTACTGAAGCATCTAGATTATTCTTTTTTAAGAGCGGTTTAATGACTGCAGTTTTCAGGGCCTGTGGAAAAATACCTGAGTGAAGAGATTTGTTTACTATATGAAGTAGTTCTGAGGCCATGCAAGGCAAAACATCTTTGAAAAATCCTGTTGGAATAATATCAAGGCAGCAGGAGGAGGACTTCAGAAGTTGTATAATGTCCTCTAGGTTTTTATCATTAATCTGATGGAATTGTGTCATGATGTCTGAATTGATGTTAAGTGGACACAGAGACAGCACATTTGCTGTTCCTGATGCAGAGGCACTGACTGCTTGTCTGATTTTCTGAATTTTGTCAGTGAAAAAGGAGGCAAAATCATTGCACGCCCTGGTGGTTAGAAATTCAGAGGCTACTGACACTGGGGGGTTAGTTAGTCTGTCGACGGTAGCAAACAAGGCACGTGCGTTGTTTTTGTTTTTGGTAATGATGTCAGAGAAGAATGATTGTCGTGCGTTTTTCAATTGCAAATTATAAAGGCCAAGTCTCTCTTTATAGATTTCAAAGTGAACCTGGAGATTTGTTTTTCGCCACCTGCGTTCAGCTTTTCGACATTCTCTTTTTTCTGTTTTAACGGTCATGGCCTTTCTCCATGGAGATATTTTCTTCCCAGTCACTTCCTTTACCTTAATTGGAGCAATGGCATCTATAACATTTTTAATTTTTGAATTAAAATGATCTACTAGCTCATCTACTGAGATGTTAGCAGGGGCAAGTGTGGAAGAAAAATTCTGAGTAAACATTTCCCGAGTATTTTCAGTTAAATATCGCTTTGTGGTTACCTCTTTTTGAACACTTGTGTGAACAGAAATAGAGCTCTCAAAGAAAACACAGGAATGGTCAGAGAGCGCAACATCAGTCACCACAACCTTAGAGATATTCAGACCCTTTGAGATAATTAAGTCCAGAGTGTGCCCCTTATTGTGCGTGGGCTCCGTCACATGCTGAGTCAGTCCATAGCTATCAAGAACACAAAACAGTTCTTTAGCCCCTCTGTCCTGGGGGTTGTCAACATGGATGTTAAAATCACCAACAATGACTAGACGGTCAAAGTCAATACACACTATAGACAGCAGTTCAGTAAAGTCATCAAAAAAGCTTGCACAGTATTTGGGTGGCCTATAGATATTTAGGAACAGAGCTCGAGAGGAGCATTTCAGCTGAAGGGCCACATATTCAAAAGAATCAAAGTTTCCATACGATGTCTTCCTGCATTGAAGGGAATCATTGAACAGAAGAGCAACTCCACCCCCTTTCTTATGCATTCTTTCCTGACTCATAAAACTAAAGTTGGGAGGGGTTGATTCGATAAGAACAGCTGCACTGTTATTTTGTTCAATCCAAGTTTCTGTTAAAAACATAAAATCAAGATTGTGCTCAGTGATAAAATCATTGATTAAAAATGTTTTTCCTGCCAAAGACCTGACATTTAATAAAGCTAGTTTAAGTTTGTTAAACACACTATCAGTCATGTTTTTTGTAACAAGCTGTGGCTGACATGGAATCACTGCTAAATTAGATAAACTCACACAAACGTTTGAGCGCTTCCTGTATCTAAGATGATTTATCTCTCTTAATCTATTACCTATCAACACAGATATCGGCAAAGCTACTGGCAGGCAGGGCCCCGGCATGTCCTGGAAAGAGTTGAGAGTGCCATACGCCCTTGAGCCTGGACCCAGCAGATATCAGTATATATATAACTTATATAACACATATATAATTTTCACTCCGAGTGGGAGGATGATTATTTTTGTATCTATTCCAATTCAAAGTCCATCTGTCTCATCTGCAATGCGAGCGAGGCTTTATCGAAGAAGGGTAATTTAGGAGCAGTATTTCAAAACAGTGCACAAACGCTACGAGACGGAATTCCCTCCTCATTTCATTTCATTTCA
Source organism: Champsocephalus esox (assembly GCA_036324585.1). Classification (NCBI taxonomy): domain Eukaryota; kingdom Metazoa; phylum Chordata; class Actinopteri; order Perciformes; family Channichthyidae; genus Champsocephalus; species Champsocephalus esox. The sequence goes on from CM070491.1 coordinate 9,767,472, forward strand.
AACCTTTATTTAACCAGATTGGTCCCATTGAGATCATAGATCTCTTTTTCAAGGGAGACCTGCAGCATATAGGTTCCACATGAAACATAAAACAATAAAGGACATTATACATTATATTTACAGGATACATAGTTATCGACATTTACAAGTGCCCATTGTATCAGCAAGCATTTCATTTAGCCTAGCTTTAAAAACATGCAGAGGAATGAGATTGCTCAGTTTCACTTCCTGCTGAAGATTGTTCCAAGCAAGTGGAGCTGCGCACATAAAAGCTGTCTTACCTAAGACAGTCCTTGCTCTTGGCACATCTAACAAGACTACATCATGTGACCTCAGACAATAGCTGCTTGCAACTCTCTGTGTTATCAGAGAGCAGATATAATACGGGAGTTTACCCAACAAAGCTTTATAAATAAACGTGTACCAATGACTGAGCCTCCGTACAGAGAGTGATGGTAAACCTGCCTTGGTATACAGTGTACAGTGATGTGTAAGCGCTTTACAATTTGTGACAAATCTCAGAGCACTGTGATACGCAGCATCCAATTTGCTCAGGTAATTGGCAGGTGCATTCATATACAACAAATCACCATAGTCCAGCACAGGTAAAAAGGTCACAGTGACTCGCCTTTTCCTGGCCTCAAGCGAGAAACAGGACTTGTTTCTGTAGAAAGAAACCTAACCTAACCCTCAGTTTTTTAAGCAGGTTATTGACATGAAGTTTAAAAGAGAGACAATCATCAAGCCAGATACCAAGGTATTTGTAACAGGCAACAACTTCAAGTTTTTTTCCTTGCTTAGTTACAATATCTAAAACAGGCTCTAGTGTCTTTTTAGCTTTTGAAAAGAGCATTATCTTGGTTTTCTCAACATTTAAAAGAAGCTTTAATTCAGAGAGCTGAGTGTTAAAAACAGCTTGTAATTTAACAACAGCCTCTTTAATGGAGGGACCTGCACAATACATCACAGTATCATCCGCATAAAAATGTAAAATAGCTTCATCCACATTATCACCTACACTGTTAATATATATGGAGAATAAAAGTGGTCCTAAAACAGAACCTTGTGGTACACCATTAGAAATGTTTAACCATTCAGAAGACAGTCCATCAAAATGAACACATTGGGACCTTTCAGAGAGGTAGTTTACAAACCACCCCACTGCATTGCTGGATATGCCAATACTGAGTAGCCTCTGCTTTAAAATGAGATGATCAACGGTGTCAAACGCTTTGGAAAGGTCAATAAACAGAGCTGCACAACTCTGCTTATTATCTAAAATAGTAGTAATGTCATTTACCACTTTCATTGTCGCAGTGATGGTGCTGTGTTTCTTTCTGAATCCTGACTGATGTTTAGACAGGATATCATTTATAGATGAAAAACTCCTTTACTTGTTCACTCACAAGTCGTTCGAGCACCTTAGCCAGAACTGACAATTTAGAGATTGGCCTATAGTTATTTAAAATAGTTGCCTCCCCTCCTTTCAGTAAAGGCAAGACATAAGCAGACTTCTATACTTTTGGAATTGTGTTCGTGCTGAGGGAGAGGTTAAAAAGAGAAGTAAGAGGTGGAGCAATAAAATCTGCAGCTATCTTTAAAAAGAAAGGTTCTACGTTGTCCGGGCCAGCCGGTTTCCTAGGATCTAACTTGGATAATGCTTCATGAACAATACCAATAGTTAAAGGAGTAAAACTGAAAGGGTTTTCCAGACCACATTGTTCAGAGTCAAGGATTGGAGCGTTCACAGGAGCCACACAGCCAAACAGAGAGCCACAAGACACAAACATGCTCATTAAAGCAATTTAGCATAGTAGCCCTGTCTGATATAATGCCAGATGCTGTGGTGAGGCACGGAGGTAGCTCAGTTGGGATATCACCAGTGGAAATCGATTTTATGGCTTTCCAAAATTTCCTAGGATTATTCAGGTTTTCTGTGGTAACCGACAAATAGTACTTTGATTTAGCACTTTTTATTTTGAGATGTGAAGCTATTTCTTAGCTGCCTAAAACGTAGCCATTCTACCTCTGAGCCTGATTTCCTAGTCTTAGCCCAAGCATTATTTCTCTCATGAAGGAGACTGAACAGCTCAGCAGAAAACCAGGGATTGTTTCGTCCCTTCACTCTAAATTTACGCAGAGGTGCATGTCTATCTATAATTTTCATAAAACCAAGATAAAAATAAGACCATGCAGTTTCTACATCAGCACACAGATTGATTTTACCCCAATCAAAATCAAACAGATCATGTAAAAAACCCTGCTCCACAAAGTGTTTTTTGTCTCTCTTTGTGATGACACGTGGTTTAACCTTTTGGACCTTAGTGTCCCTAATTGTGGCTACAACACAGTGGTCACTCACATCATTAGCAAATACTCCCACAGATGAGTATTTATGTGGAAGATTTGTTAAAATTAGATCCATTAAGGAGGATTTATTTGGGGACTTAATATTTGGGCGAGTAGGACTGTCTATAATCTGGGTAAAATTCAATGAGGTACACAGGTTTTTAAAATCCCCTGACACAGAAGTTAACCAGTCCCAATTAAAATCATCAAGCAGTACTATTTCCTTGTAGGAAAGTTGTGATAACAGTTTTGCCAATGACGATAAAGAGTCCTTGACAGCCGAGGGGGCCCTGTAGCAGCCCCCCACCATGACCTGTTGACCCTTTGTTACCTCAATATTCACGGCTAAAAATTCTAGCTGTTTACTAACAGATTTGGAAACCATATTAGTTACACAAAACTTATTTTTCACATAAATGGCAACGCCACCACCTTTTTTAGGCCGGTCAGTACGATATACACTGTAACCATTTATGTAAATGTCAGAGGCCAACATGGATTTATCTAGCCACGTTTCTGATAAGACAATGACATCAGCATCAGTCGAACTCGCCCAAATACGGACAAAATCTAATTTAGGTAACAGACTACGCACATTTAAATGAATTAAACCTAGCCCAGATCTAGATATAAAATCAGCAGGAGTAGCTATTTGACTAATACTGCTCGGTGGACCTGGATTTGGCTGTACATTTCCTGATAGTAACAACAAGAAAAATACCAAGCACCTTTTCCTCTTAATCAACACACATACATTGTCAGCTGTTCTAGAGTCACCAGCAAACTTCGCGAAAGTGAGATTAGATTTTAAAAAACAATTCTGAAGGACCATCGTGGCAGGCATGTGAGAAAGACAAACATTTTCTGAAATGAATGTCCGCGACAGTGCAACCAGCAATTGTTTGTGCATTGTTGGATGTCCACTGCGGGCGGCAGAACATACCCGAATCCAGTAGTTTTTTCAGGACGACTAGCGATCTTCTGCTTGTCCAGCACAGCCAAGAAAAGGCACAGCAGAAACACGACACCCACCATTCTCCCAGTCCAGCACAACAGTATCCACGCTGTTCCCGGAGCAAGGTGGAACCAGGCCTCAGCTACAACAGCACAGCAGAGTAGAGAAGGTAATCCCACCACGTTACACCGGCTATTTAATCCACTTTACATCTAGCACAGGCGCGGAGAGGAGCCGCGATACGCGGTGTCAGGAGCGGCGAGAGGAGCGGCAAGAGGAGCGGCAAGAGGAGCGGCAAGAGGAGCGGCAAGAGGAGCGGCGATACGCGGTGTGAGGAGCGGCGAGAAGGGCGGCGAGAGGAGAGCCGGGACCACACTTCCGACTCTTTATCTCTGCAAGAGTTGCTCCCTCTCGTGCTAAATCCACTCGGCGGGCAAAAGTAGGATCCCAGAGTGGAGTGGCTCCTGAAACCCTTCCCGGCGTGCCTTTCGTGGAACTCGGGTCCGCTGTGGTGGATGAGGCTGAACGTGGCCCTCATCCGGAACTCAGCAATGGTGGATCACGTCTCAGCGCTGACGGCGTGTAACCTGTTCCTCAGGTGAGTTTCAGAGCACAATTGTCCTAATTCTGCGCTCCCAAAAGGGGAGGGGCCTGAAAGGACAGCTAAATGCACAGCAGTCCATTTTCACCAGGCCCAACAACAAGAGCAAGGCTGCTACCATAGCATCTTATCGTGTCAGTCACGTTCTTGCGTAACACATGAAGTCTTTCAAAGACGGCGAAGTTGTGAAAGAAGCATTCCTGGAGGCTGCCGATGCGTAATAAAAATAACAGAAGCATTTCAACAGGTTTTTGATCTAATAAAAACTCAAGTTAGATACCGTTATTAATCAGCTGTAAGTTTTAGTTTGTTTGAACTTATTCATTATAATTATTGTACAAAATGGTATAAGAATGCAAACTTAAATTGATTATAGTCTATTATCAATTCAGGTTAAGAAACTAGTGTTGCTTGCATCCTATTTTAAAAGGCATTTATTTTTATAATCTACTAAAATGCAACAAAAAAAGGGTTTGATTCTATTAATTTTGTCTTTTTTATTGCACTTTGGCAGCAGATTCCTGTGTAGCTTCAGATCTGAGTTGTCTTATTAGTAAGTCTAATTTATACTTTTGGAGCAACACTATTTTTATATAATGGCAAAGAAAGGGTTCAGAGTCTTTTCTTTTTTCCCTGTGTCATATGTGGCAGCACTGTTCAATGTTTCTTGAAAACATTACCCACTGTAGCAGGGGCGGACTGGCCATCGGGAATACCGGGAGTTTCCCCGGTGGGCCGGTGCTGTGTGTGCTGTGGCCGGAGGGCCAAAAAAAAAGTTCTTTTTTTTTGCCTAAATCCTACCGGCCCACATTTGTAAGTGTTCCGGCCACTCCCTTTTCTTTTTTTCCTGACCTAAATCCTACCGGCCCACATTTGTAAGTGTTCCGGCCCAGCCCAGCCCAGTGGGGTGTGGCCAGGGTTGGGTTGCAACGGAATACATGTAACGGCGTTACATAATCAGAATACAAAAATCAAGTAACTGTATTCAGCTCGTGTTACATTTGAAAAACGAGTAATCTGATTACAGTTACTTTCGTAAACCTGAAGTGAATACATTTTGGATTACATTTTGGAATTATTGGTGGAAAGATTTCCTCACAACATGTAATATTTAGGGCCGGGACTTTAACGCGTTAATTAAGATTAATTAATTACACAAAAATGAACGCGTTAAAAAAATTAACGCATTTTAATCGCACTTTAATCGCACTTATTTTTGCACAGCGGAACGTTTCTCACTGGATGAGTTTCAGGCGTACCGATTATACTGGAGCACCAACTAACGTTCATGACTTCAGCATGGGACTTCAAACAACAACAAACCACAGTGATCAATAGTCAAACATGAACGAACAAGCTGATGAGACCGCTTTGGTCGGCCCCGTGGATGGGAAATTTTGTTTTAAAAAACGGACGGATGGAAGCGTCGACAAGAGCACGGTTGTGTGCAAATTATGCAAAAAAGAATTTGCATATCACCGCAGCACATCAAGCCTAAAGTATCACCTAAATGCAAAGCATGTAGCAGCTAGCGTGGACGTTAGCCCGACTCCGAGTGCAAGGAACCACACCATGACCCAACCCACACTCAACCAGATGACTGGTTTCAGGGCCAGAATAAGTAAATCCACGTCTGAGAAAATAACCAACTCCCTGGCTCACTGGATTGCGGGCTCGACATTAAGGACTGCCCGATGGCCCGGGGCCATCTAGTATTTCGCTCGGGCAATGAAGCCTCACCTGCTGTTTGCCCGATCGGGCAATCTATTATGCCAGTATCATGCAGCTCGCGGATCCAGTAATGAGTGACCCGACAGTAAAACTAAACATATATATAACTAGTTTAGGTAGTTTGAGAGGTAATTAAAATAGCTACGTGTGATATTCTAACCTGAAGTGTGTGTTTTGTTCCGCTCACCGCTGCATGTGGTTATGCAGAGCTGCGTGTCTCGACTCGTCAGCAGCAGCTGATCTCTCTCTCCTGTCAGATTAGACTTCACTCACATGTATGTCCATATCGATCAGATCCAGCTAGTTCTAGATAATGATATGACTACCTGCTTATTAAAAGACAACTACACAATAAGTGTCGCTATGCAACTGGATGAGGCCACAAAGTATAGCGCAGCCTTATGCATTTGTTTACATGCCCACCGGAACCCCGAGGCATTACCAACAGATCAACGCACAATCAACCCATACAGGACATCTCTTTCTCCACATTAAGTGTTAGACATTAGAGTTTACTATTGACTTGTCTGTCACATACTCTTCTTGTCTGTCACATAAGTGGAGCAACTGAAGCGGTATTGCTCTAAAGGGAAATTATTTTGACCGAAGATATTTAGATTTGTCGGCTAATGGGAACTCTGACGCGTGCTTCGCGGATCCATGCGCTCGGCTCCTCTTGACTGCTGCTCGGGTCTGCTCGGTCAGCTTCCGGATGAGGAGGCATTCGTTCGACCAACTTACAGTAGTTAACATTACAAACATTTTTAACAGGGGCCATAATAGTGTAAATAATGTTTGTTTAAATAATGTGTAAATAATGTTATAACTGAATGTAATGTTTTCTACTTTTTTCCATCTGGGAAGGCATTTGCCTTCATCAGATGGAAAGTGTCTTGATCAATAACTTAAGTATTTCTTACAGCTATGCAGGGCATGCAAGCGAGAAAACACAAACAAGAACAAACAAACAAGTGAAATGAAGAATAAAATTGAAATTGTACAATATAATATTGTGGTGGTTCATCTTAAAATTCAGTCTAGAGAATGCACCAGACAGCATCTAAAACCTGCAAAAAACAAAAATGTCTAGGGGGACGGAGGCCCCCCAAACCCTTCGTGCCATTTCGTCCGCGTGGATTTTTCAGGGCAATCTCTATTGGGCTCAGGGCCATCTGTAAATTAGCTTAGATGGCCCACAGGGCCATCTCCCAAAATCCTTAATGTCATGCACTTGGACTGTAGACCACATGGAGTAAAATCCATGTGAAAATTGCTTCTCACTGTTTTCAGGTCAAATATGTATATTTGATTAAAAATGCGATTAATTTCGATTAATTAATTACAAAGCCTCTAATTAATTAGATTATTTTTTTTAATCGAGTCCCGGCTCTAGTAATATTCATTACTAAAGGTACAGCCTTGTCTGGTTTCTTGCTCAAGGGCACCACGGCAGGGCAGGAGGTGAACTGGGACCTCTCCAAGTAGAAGTCCACACTCCAAATAGGTCTGGTCGGGGACTTGAACCGGCGACCCTACGGCTCACAGTCCAAGCCCCTACTGACTGCCATAGATTTAGTCCCTAATTTTGCTCTCAAAATGGACCAGATTGATGCATTTAACTTCGACATTTAAAAAAGAAATCTTCCCGGGGGAGCTTGCCCCCGGGCCCCCCTAGAGGAGGTGAGGTCCATCACCTGCCCACACCCCCTGTTAAATTGTCTCACCCACATTGAGGATGCTTCGTACGTCGCCCATGTTTTATTCCATGTGTCAAGTCAGGCAAATTGGGTCCACATGTTATTGCATCAATGATCTGTTAACATTAAAATCACTAAATATATGCCGTAACTATTTTTGCTCTAGGTAATGTGATTACTATATGAATAATTGTCCAAGATAACATTAAAGGCATAGGGTTTTTTGTTAGGATATAACATACTTTCGTCGCCGGCCGGCCGATACATGCCGCGCATTAAGTGGGCCTGTCTGTCAATTAATCCCCGGGCCACTTTTTCCCCCCAGTCCGCCCCTGCACTGTTGTATGTGACGTGTGAATAAACTCCAACTCTGTATCAACAACACTGTTGTGCAACTTCAGTTAAATACTTGTATGTGTGTAGATTAGAAAGAGGTAAGATAAAGGATCTGCAGTATTTTATGAAGTATTAATCGTACAAAGGTCAGTTTTGTACAAGTAGAAGTGTGTATTTACCTCAGGGGTACTCAAATACAAATCTTAAAGGTCCAAAATAAATGTTTCAATAAGACAAAGGTCCGTTTATTACGGTCATTCAAACTTTTAAACAATTGCAACAAGATTCTTAACACGAGGTTGCAAAAACAAAAATAATCTGTATGCAGCAGTTTTCATTGTTATTGTGTCTGTGCTTGATCCCTGAGTCGCAGTGTAAGAGCTGCACAGTTATGAATAACGGCAGCTGCACTCTTTTTCGTTCAGCATTCCCATTATTGCTTTATAAATGTCTTTCCCCCTTGTGTCCACTGAGGTTCGTCAGGCCCAACACATCTTCAACAAACTCCCCCTTTGCCTCATCATAACAACTCACAAACACCAGCAACTGAGCAATGTCAGTGTGTCAGTGGACTCACCCACAGCTAAGGAAATGCACTGTGCATTTTGTATTCCATCACAAAGCTGATTAATCAAATCACCAGCCAGCGTGTATGTTCTTCTGGTTGCTGTGGAATCTGAGAGGGGGATTTGCTTGATTTGACCTGTTATTTCCTCTTTTTGTTTGCCTTCAATATGGTCTCCATCACTTCAGTCATGCATTCTTTTATACTTCAGTTATTATCCAGTGGAAAGTCCACCTACTAACCTAGTTAAATCAAAGTGGTTACTTTGTTTAGTAGTGTAGTTTTACACACCGTCTTATTTGACTTTCTCAGGACTTAAAACTGTTTTTTGCGGGCAGACCCCCTCAAAGAAACAAATATATTTACACACGTAAGGTCATCATCTTAATAGTTTTGTATGCTCATCCGTGAGCAGAGCATCAAGTTGACGTGTATTACAGCTGAATGCGGCGATTACCATTTTGTTCAGCAAAACGCCTCACAAACGTATTAAGATCAACAGCTTTAGTGCGTTTTGATTCAATGCTGAGTACAGCCAAACTGACAGTCTCTTCTCTGTCAGTGTAGACCGCAAATACCTCATTCCGTCAGTGTTTGGGTCCGAATGCTTCTCGCGTCGCGCCGTCCCGTTCAAATTAAATCGCCGCCAATAATATGTCCAGGCTCGCGCCAGGACCGGGGGAGGGGTTACATGAAGTGCATCTTGTGCTGCATTCACTTGCACTCGGACATTAGAGACTTTCTCTCATAAATGTCCGATGAGCGCTGTTTGCAGTCTATGGACATAGCGGATCATTTTGACTCGTTGCGTTGTGGCGATGTCTCGCAGATAACACAGATAATACATATGAAAAGTATAATTTGCTTTGAGTCCAGAGACAGTTGTGGTTCGGTCCGGATCCGGATCGGAGTCCGTACTTTGAGGATGCCTGATTTACCTGGTAGCAGGCTGTCAGTAATGGCTACGCCTCTCTATTTGGACAGGTAGATCTCGGCAGACTGGCAACTTTAAAAGTAGCTCTCGGTTCAAAAAAGGTTGGGCAACCCTGGTGTAGGCCATTAAGGCTACTAACAACTTTTATTACACAGCTTAGTTGAATACTCGATGTGACACATTGTTAATCCAGTACAGACCACTGTCAAGGACTATAATGAAGGTTTGCGACGGAAAGAAAGAGAAAGGAAAAGAGGTTAAAAGACGGAGCGCTGGACGTCAGATAAATCACCAGAAGAAGGCAGAGAGGAAGTAAATAATAACAGGACACGGAATGGGCTCTGTAGTGTGTTTAGTATATGGCCGTGTGCAGGCCCGGTTCCAGAATAAAACACTGACTCTCAAGGGGTATCCTGTCTGTAATTCCGTGACGGGGAGGGGCCCTGACCGACCGTCAACATGTGACGGGTTGGGAGTGAACGTGTTGCGTATTCTGCTGCGACATTCGGACGGTAGTGTCTGAATTTCACGTGAACAACATGAGAGCATGGATCCATCCTGCGTTGTATCAACGGTTCAGGCTGGTGGTGGTGATGTAATAATAATAATAATAATTCCTTACATTTATTATCGCGCTTTTTCAATGACTCAAAGCGCTTTACATATACACACATTACACATATATGATACATGCAATGGTCAGAAACTGTGGACAATACCCACAGGAGCAAGTTCAGGTGAAGTGTCTTGCCCAAGGACACACCGGCTTTACAGACGCAGCAGCGGCGGGTTTCACCCCCTGTAATGGTGAGGGGGATCTTTTCTTGGCATACTTTGGGCCCCTTGGTACCAATTGAGCAACGTTTAAACGCCACAGCCTACATGAGTATTGTTGCTGACCATGTCCACCCCTTTATCACCACATGGTACTCTTCTTCTGATGGCTACTTCCAGCAGGATAACACCATGTCACAAAGCTCAAATCATCTCCAACTGCTTTCTTGAACATGACGATGAGCTCACTTTACTCTAATGGCCTCCACAGTCACCAGATCTAAATCCTGTAGAGCACCTTTGGGATGTGGTGGAACGAGAGATTTGCATCATGGATGTGCAGCCGACCAATCTGCAGCAACTGCGTTATGCTATCATCTCAATATGGACCAAAATATGTGAGGAATGTTTCCAGCACCTTGTTGAGTCTATGCCACAAAGAAGCAAGGCCGTTCTGAAGACAAAAGGGGTCCAACTCTGTACTAGCAAGGTGTACCTATAAAGAGGCCGATAGAAATAAATATTGCCTTATTCAAATGATCACATTTACAAAACGTAGGTGCTGCATTTTTATTGCACTATTATGTAATTTGTCACATTCTTTTTGTTATGTCTTCAGTGTTAGACATTAACATTGTTATTGCTGTGAGACAGACAGACAGACAGACAGACAGACAGACACACAGACACACAGACAGACAGACACACAGACAGACAGACAGACAGACAGACAGACAGACAGACAGACAGACAGACACACAGACAGACAGACAGACAGACAGACAGACAGACAGATAGATAAATAGATAGATAGATAATAAAGCCTTTAAATCTTACAGGTACACGTATAAGCTTATGTTTACAAGCATGCTATGCATTACAATAAAATCCACAACTCTATATTCATGATATATAAATAATACACTATATGTCTATTGTTATGTAGATGTTGATTTAAGGTTGTTCCTTAAAGAGATAGTGAGCACAGGAACAATAATATGTATCTATAGTCCCCCATAATGGAGTGTTTAAATCACTGCTGAAATCAAGTTGTCAGTGTGTTATATAACTCCTCATGGTTGCATGAGTGCTGACAGCGCAGATCTAAAGTTCCTGTGGTGAGGGTAAAACTTGCCACAACACTCTGAATGTGTGAATGCAGTTTCAGTTCCCGCATTGCGGAGTTCAGGCTCTCCATTCACTGAGCAGGTGACCAGCCACTGCCACCTGCTGTTGGATGCTCGCTGCACACCCTGCAGCTGGACACACCCACAACGAGCTCTCATCCTTTATATTTAGCACCCAGATGTTCTCTAAAATAAGATCAAATGTAACAACGAAAACAAGTTAATGTATGTTACTGTTATAGAGAAACAAAAATACGAATCTAAATAATACACAAATGTAATTCTGTATAAAATAATACCATAATTCAATTTTCTTTTCTTTTTGCTATATGTATGCTTACATTTAAAAATGTAAAGAAACAAGAAAAGGAATCAAAATTATAATATAAAAAAAGATTCATATTATTATCGAATGTGGTAGGGATTAGAGTACAAAGAAAAATTATCCCTCTCTGGCATGACTTTTTATTTTGGGAGGAAAAAAATGTTTCACCATGTGTTTTAGGAGCTTAGGGGTCCCTGATATTATATCAATTCTAAAATATGAACACCCCTCAACCAGGGGTTGGTTTGTTGCCTCAGGGCAACACTGTGCTACGAGGGTATTGGAACACCAAGGATTTCTACAGTTCAGAAGAAATAGTAAAAACAACTCTGACTTCAAAAGGTTTTCTTTGTGTGTGTGTGTGTGTGTGTGTGTGTGTGTGTGTGTGTGTGTGTGTGTGTGTGTGTGTGTGTGTGTGCCTGTGTGTCTGTGTGTTTATGTGTGTATGTGTTTCTTTGTGTGTGTGTGTGTGTGTGTGTGTGTGTGTGTGTGTGTGTGTGTGTGTGTGTCTGTGTGTTTATGTGTGTATGTGTTGTGTGCATGTGTTTGCATGTCTCTCTCTCTGTGTGTGTGTGTGTGTGTGTGTGTGTGTGTGTGTGTGTGTGTGTGTGTGTGTGTGTGTGTGTGTGTGTGTGTGGGTGTGTGTGTCTGTGTGTTTATGTGTGTATGTGTTGTGTGCATGTGTTTGCATGTCTCTCTCTGTGTGTGTGTGTGTGTGTGTGTGTGTGTGTGTGTGTGTGTGTGTGTGTGTGTGTGTGTGTGTGTGTGTGTCTGTGTGTTTATGTGTGTATGTGTTGTGTGCATGTGTTTGCATGTCTCTCTCTCTGTGTGTGTGTGTGTGTGTGTGTGTGTGTGTGTGTGTGTGTGTGTGTGTGTGTGTGTGTGTGTGTGTGTGTGCCTGTGTGTCTGTGTGTGTATGTGTGTATGTGTTTCTTTGTGTGTGTGTGTGTGTGTGTGTGTGTGTGTGTGTGTGTGTGTGTCTGTGTGTTTATGTGTGTATGTGTTGTGTGCATGTGTTTGCATGTCTCTCTCTCTGTGTGTGTGTGTGTGTGTGTGTGTGTGTGTGTGTGTGTGTGTGTGTGTGTGTGTGTGTGTGTGTGTGTGTGTGTGTGTGTGTGTGTGTGTGTGTGTGTGTGTGCGCCTAACCCTATCTTGACCTTCACTGTCCTCATTGTCAGACGGAATAGCCCCATCTGCCCAGAACATGTTTTGGGTCCATTTCCTGAACATATCAGTAGATGTAAAAACATTGATCAGGTTGATCGTTGCAGCTGAGCACACTTGCATGATATTGCCTGGAAAAAGTGGTCTAAGTGGCACAGTGTTGCCCCGAGGCAACGAACAACAAAACATAGTTTTAGCTCATTAATAAATACATAATAAGTCTTTAAACAATCAAATATACTTCTTTACGTATTCATGCACATATTTTTTATTTTAAGTTGTGTACATTTCTAATATGTTAAAAAGTGAAATGCATCTTCCCAAGTGGTGGCCCTGAGTCCCCTGCAGCTTTGCTTGCAGAAAGGACGGCTCCTCCCCCAGACAAAATGCCACACCCATATCATTCCCTCATTTTATTGGACACCAGCATGTCAGGTGACATTGTGTATATTTAAAAATATATATATATTTAGAGGGCCAGTGTGAAGTCGAAAAAAGTGGTGTGTTGCCTGAGGGCACTTATGTTTATCTTATTTAAATTATGCATACACTTTTTTGCTATGTTGCAAACTATTTGTAGAATTGATTTGTATAATATTTGCAATAATAAATATTTTATTTTCACTCTTGCCAAGTCTCCCAGGGGGGCAGAAGGGAGATGTTCTTGATATTTTAAAATGCATTAAAAACATTGAAATGAGTGTTTATTTTCATGACATTATTGCACTACTTGAAAGAGGAAAAACAACAAGTCATTTAGTAAAAGTTTTAATTGTAAAAAACTGTTAAAAAAAAACATTGAAAACAACAGAAGTCACCCCCACCATCACATGTGCACCATCGTGGTCTGCACATGGAGTGGCTGCCCCTCCACCTGCTCTACAACACCCAGCAGGGAGAGCAGCTGCAGTCTGAACATCTGGAACATCTGCAGGCTCTTCTTCTTCACGTTCAGGTGAACCTTCAGGTCACTTCCTGCCGTCTCATCGTCTCGCTCTGTGGCCGCAGGGCCGTCATGGTCGGGGTCCGGGAAGAGCCGTCCGAGTGTCCTGGAGCAGAAAGAACAGTCAGTCTGGTTGTGGGTAAAAGAAATGTACTGTAATGGAGTCAGTGCAACTTGCTGCAGTTATGGCCTTGGTCATTTACTTTATTATAGTCATATTTGTATTGGTCTTGGTGACTATTATGTTTGTTTATATAAAAGAGAGGTATGGCAACAACATGTTTTATTATGTTGACACTAGGGCCATAATTAAGCACTCCAATATCAAAATGATATTCCTGATAGTGAAGATAATGTGATCACTTATGCTATCATGCAGCTAAACCACTCTTATTGTGCTTTCAATGTATTTGTTTAAACTGCTAGCATCTGCCTTTTTACATTTCTATTGATCCAAACTGTTTAAAAGTTCCATATACCTAGTAGTGCCATTAAGAAATTAAAGGAGTCGACAACTTAACTGAGGACTGAGCAAACAGTCACTCTCACATCGCTGCATGGTGAACAAATAGTTAACATTTTTTAGGAGTTTTCCTAAAATACAGATCAAGGTTGGGCAGCACCTCCTCAGACTTTAAAGAAAAAGGTTGTAAAAGAAAACTTGGTGGGTTGAGTCCTTCTTTTTGAATTCACATAAAATATAAAAATGTCTCCTGAACTGTATCAGTAACATGTAAAATAGTCCCTCTCAGTTCCGGCGTAGGGTTACATAAACATAAACAAAGAGTTCATATGTGTCCACTTGTGAAAGGTGGAGGAAGGGCTGTTTGAGGAGGATGTTCTGAAACTGAGTGATGAAGTTAGTTGTTTTGCTCATAATCAAGAATCACTCCTCAAAACTTAAACTTCCTACCAACATTCTCACATCGCAAATGCCAGACGTCATTAAGAAATGTGTTGATTTTAGATATTTTATAAGTTTTGAAAATGGAAAGTACATTAAATGATCTGTCGATTTGCCAGTCACATGGGTAACCTCTAATTCGTCGTTGGATTATAAAGAAATTCACCAAAAAAAGGACACTTGTTATTTAAGAAAAGAAAAAATACGTTCAAGATAAACAACCGCCCACTTCAGAACCAACTGTTCCTTAAAGTGAGGGTTTCTTAAAGCAGGAGTTGAACTTGGTTATAGTTCAAAAAGCCAGATGTGCTGAAGAATTGCTGATTCTGTTCAAGTATAAAGCACATTTAATGACTCAGCAACTTTAATAACAACAATAAAGACAGCCATGTCTTTATTTTCGGCGTACATTTTAACAGGATTAAACACAAAATAAACACTGTTTTGGAACAAACTCACTTCAGTATTCACTCCTTGGCTTTCTTCTCCGTGTTTTGGAGCTTCACCACGATTTTGCGCTCGTGTCCTGACGGGCTGTGTCTGTTGGTGTTGTCACTGGCCTCCTTCTTTGTCCTGCCTTTACGGGATGAGCTGTCTGCAGACAAAACACATGTAAAGTTTAATATTAACAAAAGAAAATATGGGAAAGTATCAGGCGAGGTTAAGTTAACGTGACGTACAAAAAAAGAGCTCACCTGTGTATTTATCGCTTAAATTGTAATATTCATATTCGTCGTAGTTCTCTTCCTCAAAGGTGGAGGGCTTCAGGTTGTTCACGTCGACGTGACTCATGTTTGTTTCTCTGGGAGAGAAAGAAAGTGTGTCAAACTGTAGAAAAACAAGAATGTAAAAGCTTTCCAAAGTCAGACTTGATGTGGCAGAGTGCAGCTGTTCCTCCAGAGGCTGTCTCTGCATGGGACTTTTATACCGGACTCATGCGGCTCCTCCCCGCAGGTTTCATCTTCCTGATGAAGAAATGTTGCATCAGATTATCAACTCAGACTCGGGAAAGCATGGAGTTTATGATTTCGCTCATTTGTAAGAAAGAACACTGTTTATCAGATGAATGTCTGTGCATCCATATTATCCAGCTGCTTCATGATTATCACACATGTTGCACTCATGGTCATTTGTATGATTTAAACACATGTTCACAGTAAACAAATGCAAAAACTATACGAACCCTTTGCATACATTGGACGTAGACCTACAAACATTTGAAAAAAACAGATCAGACAGCACAAGGTCTATACAATGTGTTTTCCAGGAATAAGAACCATGTGGGGAATAACTGTTATGTGTTGTTGTTGTTGTTGTTGTTGGTGTTGTTCAGTGCACACACACTGAGGATAAAATAACTGAAATGAGCTAGATAATTTTCCAACATGATTCACCCGCAAAATATGAAAATTCAATAAAGTACAAACGATGCAACGTGAAAGATTAACGTTGTGATCGTGCTTGATTATGTAATGTTCTGCTCTAAAAGAAAGAGAACAAATCCATGTGAATGAACTCTTGTTTTTTTAATGTCCTACTTTTGACTTTGACTTCATCTGAGATCAAAACAATATTATCAGCCCTGCCCTCATTCAGTGTGTGTGTGCGTGTGTGTGTGTGTGTGTGTGTGTGTGCGTGCGTGTGTGTGTGTGTGTGTGTGTGTGTGTGTGTGTGTGTGTGTGTCTATCTAATCCATGTCAAAGACCTCGTGTCACTTCCACCCAAAACAAACTTTGGACTGAGCTTATCATTCAGTGAAAGTACAGACAGAAAGTGTGTGTAAATACAGTGAACAATACGCAGATATTTAAACTTGCAACAAGCTAATCGCACTCTGAAGAAGGCTCTTTGCAAACAACTTTTTATTAGACACTAAAAATCGGTGCAATATAATTGTTTTATGATAATGCTCATCATTAGAACATGTTGTACTGTTTGTACTGATGAGAAAACAATATTTCATTTCAACAGTATTTGTTTTAGAGGTGGAAAGACAACTAAGCTAAACTCCCAATTAGAAAAAACAATTGTATTTAAAAATTAAAATGCAAAAAAGTGAACTGAACTGAATGCAGACGTTTTGCAAGTCGTCTCAAATAGAAAACATCATGTGATCTATGATCCTACAACACATTTCCAACTCAAATGTACACTATTTTCCTGACTTCTCCCTCATCTTTGCTAATTTACAGGAAATGAACGTTACATTTTGCAACATCTCTCCTAAAAGTTTAGGGGGGAGAATCAGAATTTGTTTGTTTTAACTTAGAAAATGTTTGCTGTGATGCTATAAACACAAACACAGGAAAACTAGGACAAATAATGAGAGGCTCTGCATTCAAACTCATCCGTATGTCATCACTCTGTAGATAGGCCTGCACGTCCTCCTTCATGAGGTGCAATACATCTATTATCTATCTTTATACTTTCACTTTTTTATTTCTGTCATCTTTAGTCCTCCAAATAATGTATAACCAAGTGGATAAAGTCTTTACTGTCGGCTATTTTTATGATAGCACTTTGGCTCGACCAAAAATCGTTTATAAATGTGCTATATAAATAAAACTTGATTTGATTTGATAATCATTAACAGCTGACTGTTTTTGTGATAAAGTCACGAGGAAAGTATTTTCTGAGATGAAATCATCCTCTCGTGACTTTATTATTGACTCAGTCCACTTCATGTAACCACACAGCAGCTGTTTCTGAATTTCTCCTGTGACAAAACATCTGACGAGACAGGAGGAGGAGGAGAGGAGGAGGAGGAGGAGGAGGAGGAGGAGGAGGAGGAGGAGGAGGAGGAGGAGGAGGAGGAGGAGGAGGAGGAGGCGTTTTACGACCACACTGCGGCAGCTTTTGTTTTTCAGATTTCAGGATGTTTCCTCTGAGCTCCGGCTGTGTTTTTCTCCCCTCCTCCTTGTCCTCGTCTCACCGCTCCAGTATGTAAATATTTGCAGAGATATGAGCTGAGCTGTTACAGCATGGCTCAGTTCGGTCTGCAGGAACTCCTCAAACACACTGAGAGCAGACTGCAGTCTGCAGGTCACTGATAGCATATCAGCGGCCCTGTGTACATGCAGATAAAGAGAAGGTTATGTAAAGCATTCTTTCACACACACTTACGGGTATTGGGACGAGGGCGACACCGTACTTCCAGTATCCGCCATTTCACGCAAGGTGCAAGCAGAATATCATAGTCTATTGCCTTAATCAACATCTAGTCAACTCTAAAATACCACAGATATGCAATGGCATGATAATATTATTGTGACAAGTGGGGTATTCACCTGGTGTTTCCAGAAGATAGACGTAGATAAGTTAAAGTTAAAGCCTTTTATTGTCACTATACACAGAGTATATAACGAGATGCAGAGTGCAACTCTGTCCCGGTGTGCAAAACATTTACAAACAAATACATAACACCAAAAAACACAGCAATAGGACATACAATCATACGGGGGAATAAATAGTTAAACATATTGACATAAAAAATTGTACATAAAGTGCATTAAAAGTGTGTGTATGTGTGAGAATGGTTACAGTTATTATTATATGTGGTGGTTGAGCAGCCTGATGGCCCAGGGGTAGAAGCTGTTTTTGAGTCTGTTTGTCCGTGACTTGAAGCTCCTGTCTCTCCTCCCAGAAGGCAGGAGAGAGAACAGTCTGTGACCCGGGTGAGAGCTGTCCTTTATCATTTTATTAGCTCTGCTGAGGCAGCGGGAGGTGGAGATGTGTTCCAGAGAGGGCAGGGGAAGTGGAGATGTGTTCCAGAGAGGGCAGGGGAGGTGGAGATGTGTCCCAGAGAGGGCAGGGGGAGGTGGAGATGTGTTCCAGAGAGGGCAGGGGAGGTGGAGATGTGTTCCAGAGAGGGGAGGTGGAGATGTGTTCCAGAGAGGGGAGGTGGAGATGTGTTCCAGAGAGGGGAGGTGGAGATGTGTTCCAGAGAGGGGAGGTGGAGATGTGTTCCAGAGAGGGCAGGGGAGGTGGAGATGTGTTCCAGAGAGGGCAGGGGGAGGTGGAGAGGTGCTCCAGAGAGGGCATTGGGAGGTGGAGAGGTGCTCCAGAGAGGGCAGGGGGAGGTGGAGAGGTGCTCCAGAGAGGGCAGTGGGAGGTGGAGATGTGTTCCAGAGAGGGCAGGGGGAGGTGGAGATGTGTTCCAGAGAGGGGAGGGGGAGGTGGAGATGTGTTCCAGAGAGGGCAGGGGGAGGTGGAGATGTGTTCCAGAGAGGGCAGGGGAGGTGGAGATGTGTTCCAGAGAGGGCAGGGGAGGTGGAGATGTGTTCCAGAGAGGGCAGGGGGAGGTGGAGATGTGTTCCAGAGAGGGCAGGGGGAGGTGGAGAGGTGCTCCAGAGAGGGCAGTGGGAGGTGGAGAGGTGCTCCAGAGATGGCAGGGGGAGGTGGAGAGGTGCTCCAGAGAGGGCAGGGGGAGGTGGAGATGTGTTCCAGAGAGGGCAGGGGGAGGTGGAGAGGTGCTCCAGAGAGGGCAGTGGGAGGTGGAGATGTGTTCCAGAGAGGGCAGGGGGAGGTGGAGAGGTGCTCCAGAGAGGGCAGTGGGAGGTGGAGAGGTGCTCCAGAGAGGGCAGGGGGAGGTGGAGAGGTGCTCCAGAGAGGGCAGTGGGAGGTGGAGATGTGTTCCAGAGAGGGGAGGGGGAGGTGGAGAGGTGCTCCAGAGAGGGCAGGGGAGGTGGAGATGTGTTCCAGAGAGGGCAGGGGGAGGTGGAGAGGTGCTCCAGAGACGGCAGGGGGAGGTGGAGAGGTGCTCCAGAGAGGGCAGGGGAGGTGGAGATGTGTTCCAGAGAGGGCAGGGGGAGGTGGAGATGTGTTCCAGAGAGGGCAGGGGGAGGTGGAGAGGTGCTCCAGAGAGGGCAGTGGGAGGTGGAGAGGTGCTCCAGAGAGGGCAGGGGGAGGTGGAGAGGTGCTCCAGAGAGGGCAGGGGGAGGTGGAGATGTGTTCCAGAGAGGGCAGGGGGAGGTGGAGAGGTGCTCCAGAGAGGGCAGTGGGAGGTGGAGATGTGTTCCAGAGAGGGCAGGGGAGGTGGAGATGTGTTCCAGAGAGGGGAGGGGGAGGTGGAGAGGTGCTCCAGAGAGGGCAGTGGGAGGTGGAGATGTGTTCCAGAGAGGGCAGGGGGAGGTGGAGAGTGCTCCAGAGAGGGCAGTGGGAGGTGGAGAGGTGCTCCAGAGGGGCAGGGGGAGAGGTGCCCAGAGGGCAGGGGAGGTGGAGATGTGTTCCAGAGAGGGAGGGGGAGGTGGAGAGGTGCTCCAGAGAGGGCAGGGGAGGTGGAGATGTGTTCCAGAGAGGGCAGGGGGAGGTGGAGAGGTGCTCCAGAGACGGGCAGGGGGAGGTGGAGAGGTGCTCCAGAGAGGGCAGGGGAGGTGGAGATGTGTTCCAGAGAGGGCAGGGGGAGGTGGAGATGTGTTCCAGAGAGGGCAGGGGGAGGTGGAGAGGTGCTCCAGAGAGGGCAGTGGGAGGTGGAGAGGTGCTCCAGAGAGGGCAGGGGGAGGTGGAGAGGTGCTCCAGAGAGGGCAGGGGGAGGTGGAGATGTGTTCCAGAGAGGGCAGGGGGAGGTGGAGAGGTGCTCCAGAGAGGGCAGTGGGAGGTGGAGATGTGTTCCAGAGAGGGCAGGGTGAGGTGGAGATGTGTTCCAGAGAGGGGAGGGGGAGGTGGAGATGTGTTCCAGAGAGGGCAATGGGAGGTGGAGAGGTGCTCCAGAGAGGGCAGGGGGAGGTGGAGAGGTGCTCCAGAGAGGGCAGGGGGAGGTGGAGATGTGTTCCAGAGAGGGCAGGGGGAGGTGGAGATGTGTTCCAGAGAGGGCAGGGGGAGGTGGAGAGGTGCTCCAGAGAGGGCAGTGGGAGGTGGAGAGGTGCTCCAGAGAGGGCAGGGGGAGGTGGAGAGGTGCTCCAGAGAGGGCAGGGGGAGGTGGAGATGTGTTCCAGAGAGGGCAGGGGGAGGTGGAGAGGTGCTCCAGAGAGGGCAGTGGGAGGTGGAGATGTGTTCCAGAGAGGGCAGGGTGAGGTGGAGATGTGTTCCAGAGAGGGGAGGGGGAGGTGGAGATGTGTTCCAGAGAGGGCAGGGGGAGGTGGAGATGTGTTCCAGAGAGGGCAGGGGGAGGTGGAGAGGTGCTCCAGAGAGGGCAGCGGGAGGTGGAGATGTGTTCCAGAGAGGGCAGGGGAGGTGGAGATGTGTTCCAGAGAGGGCAGGGGAGGTGGAGATGTGTTCCAGAGAGGGCAGGGGAGGTGGAGATGTGTTGCAGAGAGGGCAGGGGGAGGTGGAGATGTGTCCCCGAGATGGAGTATGACAACACGCTCTCGATGGTCGCCCGGTAGAAGGACACCAGCAGCTTCTTGTTCAGTCGGTTTCTCCGAAGCACCCTCAGGAAGTGTAGTCGCTGCTGGGCCTTCTTAACTGCTGCAGTGGTGTGTGCTGTCCAGCTGAGGCTCTCCGAGATGTGAACCCCCAGGAACTTAAAGGTGGAGACCCTCTCCACTCTCTCTCCATTGAGGTGAAGGGGGGCGGGTTCTGGACGGTGCTTTCTGAAGTCTATGATGATTTATTTTGTTTTACTTGTGTTCAGATACAGATTATTTGATGAACACCACACAGACAGCTTCAGGATCTCGTCTCTGTATGCCGACTCGTCGTCTCCCTTATGTATTTGGCCGACCACAGTGGTGTCATCTGCACATTTGATAATGGAGTTAGAGGGGTGAATGGGAGAGCAGTCGTGTGTGTAGAGAGTGTAGAGTAGAGGGCTCAGCACGCAGCCCTGCGGGGAGCCAGTGCTGAGGGGTGCGGGTGGAGGAGCAAAAAGGGCCTATTTTCACTGTCTGAGGGACGGTCTGTAAGGAAATTAATCTAAGCGCATAAGATGGGGGGGAAACCTAGACTTGACAGTTTTTCCACTAGTATGTCAGGTATGATGTTAAAAGCTGAGCTAAAATCGACAAACAGCATCCTAATATAGTTGCCTGGGCCTTCTAGGTGGCTCACAGCTGTGTGAAGGACCGTGGTGATGGCATCATCCATGGATCTGTTGGCTCTGTAGGGCGAACTGATGAGGGTCGAGGGAGGGTGGGAGGCTGGCTTTGATGTAGTCGGCTATTAGTCTTTCGAAACATTTCATCACCGTCGATGTTAGGGCAATGGGCCTGTAGTCGTTGAGCTCTCTGACTGGTGTCTTTTTGGGGACAGGAATGATGGGAGCCGTCTTCAGACAGGATGGAATGCAAGCTTATGACAGGGACAGGTTGAATATCCTGGTCAGGACCCCTGAAAGCTGGTCAGCACAAGCTTTGAGTACTTTTCCGAGTACTCCATCGGGTCCTGCGGCTTTTCCAGGATTCACAGACTTCAGCGTCTGCTGCACCTGATGTTCTTTGAGAGTGGGAGGTGGTATGGAGCTGGTAGTTTGCAGGGACAGAGGCAGAATAGAAAAGTGGGGGGGTCTGCTAGCCTCAAAGCGGGCAAAGAAGTGGTTTAATTCCTCTGCAAGGTGGGCGTCAGCTCTAGTAGTGCCAGATGTTTTGCCCTTGTAGTTGGTTAGCTGTTGAAGGCCCTGCCAAACACACCGTGTGTTGTTATGAGCGAGATTCTCCTCCACTTGTCCCTTGTAGACCTCCTTTGCAGCCTTGATGCCTCTCCTCAGATTCGCCCTTGCCAAGCTGTACTGGGCTGCATCCCCCGACGTGAAGGCTGTGTCACGGGAACTCAGGAGAGACCGCACCGCTCTTGTCATCCATGGTTTTTGGTTAGGGTAGACCCGAATGCGTTACAATGTCTGTGCAGAACTCGATGTAGGATAAGACAGCCTCTGTGTGTTCCTCCAAGTCTGTCTGTTCAAATATGTCCCATGCTGTGTGTTCGAAGCAGTCTTGCAGTTGTGAGAGTGCCCCCTCGGGCCAGGTTCTGATATATTTGACCACCGGCTTGGTGTTACTTCTGAGAGGGGTGTAAGCTGGGATGAGAAGCAGTGAGAGGAGGTCAGATAGTCCTAAATGGGGGAGTGGGACCGCTCTGTAAGCATGCTTCAGGTTAGAATACACCCGGTCCAGTGTGTTCTTTCCTCTGGTGGTACATCGTACATAAGCAGCCAAAATCGACGACGGCCACTTTCGGGGGTCGTTTATCCATACATCTGCAGGCAGTCTGTAAGGGCAATCCGACAACCCACACAGCTCTAGTTTACGCTGGTAACGACCTCGAGCACACCCCTCAAGTCCAGAGATGTAATCCGAAGACATGCAGCGATTTCTTCGGTCGTTAATTCAGAAAAAGAACCTAGTGCACTCTGCCTGGCTACGTTAGCTAGCTGTTTATATTAGCACCTCCAGGATATTTGCACCTCCAGGAAAATGGCGTATTTATATAGATATATATGGCGAGCGTTGCATTGTGGGTAGCTTGTGACGTCAACTGGGTCGAAGGTTGAATACCTAAGCAAATTATTCCCTAACAGTTATAAATAAATAACAAGATAGAATAAAAAATTCTGGCATTTGAAGTCCTCTGGAAAAAAAAACAGTCCTCTCAAAAAAAATATATATATGTATTTAACTATATTAATCAATCAATCAATCAATCAATCAATCAATCAATCAATCAATCAATCAATCAATCAATCAATCAATGTTTATTTATATAGCCCAATATCACAAATGTTACATTTGTCTCAGTGGTCTTCACAGTGTGTACAGAATATCAGTATGACAATACGACACCCTCTGTCCTTAGACCCTCACATCGTACAAGAAAAAACTTCCAAAGAAAACCCAGTTTAAAGGGACCATGGGAGAAACCTCAGGGAGAGCAACAGAGGAGGGATCCCTCTCCCAGGACAGACAGACATGCAATAGATGCCGTGTGCAAATTGAAAAGATAATACATTTGCAACATAGGTAGTCCAAATGTTTGGAAGTGCATGTGTGTGTAATAGGAAGATGAATCCACGAGGATATCCATCCAGGACCGATGATCCAGGACCACAGCCACGACTCAAGATCCAGGACACAAGACCGCAGGATCATCCATGACTCCGGATCCCAGCGTATATAGACACCAAAAAGAAAGACATTTGGGGAAGCTGGGTTAATCGGAACATGAGAGTACACGGGTATAGACAGAGAGAAGGAAGAAGTAAGATGTCCCCCGACAAACTAAGCCTATATCAGCAAAACTAGGGGCTGAATCTAATCAGCCCTAACTATAAGCTTTATCAAAAAGGAAGGTCTTAAGCGCACTCTTAAAAACGGATAGGGTGTCTGCCGCCCGAACACAAACTGGAAGCTGATTCCACAAATGTGGAGCGTGATAAGAAAAGGCTCTGGCTCCCATTAATTTATTCATATATTTCTATTGATATGTTTGTATATCTTTTGCTTCATTTTTTATTTATTAAATGGACTTAAATGGCATTTGATATTTAACATCAGTACAGTCGTTTTAATGTTATGGATATCTGTATGTCCAGACAGCTCAGTCTCTCTTAAACACCCAAAGTCATTCAGTTTATGTGTGCTTATAAAGATGTGTTTTGCTGAGATGTATAATGATTAACTTCGAATTCATAAACACAACGCATTTAGTTTTAGGGCATCGTACCACCACAGCAGATATTAATCATTCATTCTCAGCATATTTTTCTGCGGTGTGAAGATAACAGTTTGTACATGACTTCTGGCCAAAGTACCATTGACACATGCAAAACAAAGCTTTAACATGACTTGAGTTCATTCTCCAAACTAATCTGTGGTCATCAAGACGGCTGCAGGTGAAATGTATTGAATAGTACATGTGTGTTGTACCATTTCTAGATTATAAAAATACTCCTTTACAAGTATAAATGCTGCAATCAAGATATTAGGGTTCATTACATAAAGGTACAAGAGTAGTTTCTTCATCAAATCAATCAAATTATTTTATCTGCATATCGAATTATATGATTAAATAATACTTGAACAAAATGATGGCAAAAATGTATGTTTTTATATAAGAACGTCAAGGCATTTATTTAAAAAGCACATTAAAAAAGGTAATTCAAAGGGCTTTACAAAATGTATTGAATGTATCTAGATAAAATATACACATTATGAAATTATATTTTAATACAAGTTTAAATTCCCAAGGTCAAAAAATTATTGTTATGCTGAGTTGGAGGAATTATGTATCACTATATTAGCCTACATTTTGTCATTTTAATCTGAATCTGCAGAGTAGATTAAACTGTCAGATGAATGTACTTCAATAAAATGACTAGGAGGAGTACAAAGTTGCATACAAATGGTAATACTCAGGTTTAGTAGAAGCACCTCAAAAATGTTCCAGCAACAAACATGTCAAACCTGCAATTCCCCCTTCCGGCCATCCGGTGGCGGTATGTGAAGCTGGTTCGAATTTACAACACCAACGAAGAAGAAGAAGCTATCTGTGGGGTTAGCAAACCCACAATAAATAAACAGGAAAAACTAACACGGTAGGTAATGTTTCATATTGTGTGACGAAAAAGATAAAACATTGTGTATTTTAAGGTATCCAAGCGGAAATATGTACATCTAACGTTTTCGTTGAGTGAGCATACATCTCACGGTTTAGCAACCTGGCTAACATTTGTTTAACAAATCACTTGCTAACCCAATCGAGCAGCAACATTTAGTCATACAATTGCTTTAACGTCACGTTTCTTATTAAAGGTAATGTCAGCATTTCAACCAGGTTTACCAAAGCATTTAGTTTCAATATTCCTCTCAGTCTAAACCCAAAATTCTATTTTTTATCGCGTTAGCGTCATTACGAGCCATGTTTCTTCACAATAAGAGTTTGTACTAAACTAAAGAAATTCGTCAATTTTGAGACAGATTTTTATGTATGAGACATAAAAACACAGCAACATATTATTTGAAACTGGAATGATACACTTTTTTATTCGGCTTCCGTTTCATCTACTTTAACTTTTTAATGTAATGTTCATATTACAATAAAATGTGTTCTGGTCTAACTGCCTTCTGTCAGAAGTTCCTTTTAAAATGAGTTTTGTGTGTATCCACACTTTTTTAAACATCATTTAAAACCGAACCAAACAGAAATATAATTCCACCTTGTTATTCAGGAGACAGAAAAATAGTAGACAATTTTTTAAAACAGCTTCAATATACCGTTTAAATACAATGTTAAAATCTACTACTACACAATCTGTTCTGGTCCAATTAACTGCCTCCTGTTATTTTTAAAACAAGCTGTACTGGTTTCGTTGAAATTACAGATTTTTTAGATGCCGTTAAATGCTGGAATTGTTATACATTTCATCAGTTAACACCGAACTCCATTCAGAAATCGACCAATTCAGAAATGCATTTTTATTAAGGAGACACCAAACATACATTGTCTAAAACTGGTTTGATTCACATTTCTACTCGGCTTCAATTCAATTGACTGTAACTTTTCAATATAATGATAACATTTCACACTTTTGTTCTGGTCCAACTGCCATGGCCCTTTCCCTTAAAATGACAGATTTCTTAATGGAGTTTTGTGTGAATTAACGCTGTGCTAACAAGACTTTTATCTGTAAAACCCTGAAGGTAGCAAAATGTCAGCGGATACTAAGATTGCCGAGCTGCTCACAGAGCTCCATCAGCTCATCAAACAGACCCAGGTAAGTGAGTGACATTGATTAATAGTTAATAAACTCTGATTAAGGTATGACATGCTTAAAGTTAACCAAATCTAAAATAATAATGTGTTCAGGAGGAGAGGTCACGCAGTGAACATAATCTGCTCAATATTCAGAAAACACATGAGAGGATGCAGACGGAAAACAAAAGTCAGTCGTCACATCATCACAAACTCCACTTCCACAACACCAAGACATTTATTTGATTTTCATTTGTTTTCCAACTGGTTGGTTAGTTGCTGATTCAAACCAACATTATTGACTTGTCTCCTGCAGCTTCTCCATATTACCGCACCAAGCTCAGAGGACTGTACACCACAGCCAAAGCAGATGCTGAGGCAGAGTGCAGGTGAGTGGACACCGAACACCATGCACTTCATTAACGTTCATTATATCATTATAACATAGTTGAAGCCATAAATCGCAAACAAAGAAAATACATATAAAGTATAATTTCTTAGTATTCTACAAAGGACCTAGTTAATGCAGACTGTTTATTCATGGCAACAACAACAACAAATATATCTTGTTTTGCAACCTATCCTTGGTTACATTTTCCCACACAATGAGTTCACGGACCGTCAGAAATCTTCAAACCAGACTGTCACTTGTATGTTGTTTCTTCTGTGTGGCACTACATTTGGTCTGTGATGAATATTGTAGCTTTTAATGGATGCTAGAAACCATATTTAGTTTTAACTTAATCTTTTTTATTTCTCACAGCATTCTGCGCCATGCTCTCGATAAAATTGCAGAGATCAAGTCGTTGTTGGAGGAGAGGAGAATAGGTATGTAACAAAGATATACAGGAATAAAATATAACTAAAACTTGGAAACGAAAATATAACTCCGTTGTGATGTCCTAATGTAGGTTTAAGTTGGTAATGTTTTAAAGAGAGTTTATGATTTACATTTAAAGCCACTAATGGAGTTGAAATGTTTGCACGCAGCTGCTAAGATGGCGGGGGTGTACAGCGACAGCGACCCTCCCAGGAAGACGATGCGGCGCGGCGTCCTGATGACGCTCCTCCAGCAGTCTGCCATGACGCTCCCTCTGTGGATCGGCAAGCCGGGCGAGAGGTAGGAGGAGATTACATGCTGATTTCCTGTTCTCTCTACAAAGCTACGGATCATAATCCAATAGGCTTCATTCTGCTGACCAAATGTTCACATTCGTCCAGGCAAAGAGACACTGCACAGTAAGGCTTTTCTCACAGATGGAAGATACTCTCACGCCACTTCATAGAGATGCTGCTCTGCACACACACTAACTACTTGCTCAAATAAGTTGTGGATAAAACTCTTCTCATTGTTGCTCTCGGTGGATAGCAGAAACTATGTGGCACAGAGAGACGCTAAACTACCTCAAAGAGACATAAAACAAACTTAAGGAGACACAAAACGACTTCAAAGGGACATGAAATTACTTCAAAGAGACATAAAACAACTCAAATACATTAGACAACTGAAAGAAATATATAAAAATACTTCAAAGAGACGTACAATGACTTCAAAGAGACACAACACTATCAAGGAGACATGAAAGACTTTGGAGTGGCACAAAACGACTTCAAAGAGATTGACACATAACTATCACCGTTGACAAAAGGACTACAAAGGGACATTAAATGACGACGGTAGATATCTAAATGCCTAGAGATGCTGCTCTGCACACTCACTCACGGCATTCAGAATAAGTTGTGTACTAACCTCATTACTGCTCTCTGTGTCAGCCCGCCCCCTCTGTGCGGGGCGACCCCTGCCAGCAGCGATTACGTGGCCAAACAGGGCGACAAGGTGGCGGCGAGGGTGAAGGCCGTGGACGGAGACGAGCAGTGGATCCTGGCCGAGGTGGTCAGCTACAACCACTCCACCAACAAGTGAGAAACCCATCAAATGCTCATTATGTACTATCACATAGGGCCGGGACTTTAACGCGTTAATTAAGGTTGATTAATTACACAAAAATTAACGCGTTAAAAAAATGAAATCATTTTAATCGCACTTATCTTTGCACAGCGGAACGTTTCTCACTGGATGAGTTTCAGGCGTACCGATTATACTGGAGCACCAACTAACGTTCATGACTTCAGCATGGGACTTCAAACAACAACAAACCACGGTGAACAATAGTCAAACATGAACGAACAAGCTGATGAGACCGCTTTGGTCGGCCCCGTGGATGGGACATTTTGTTATAAAAAACGGACGGATGGAAGCCGACAAGAGCACGGTTATGTGCAAATTATGCAAAAAATAATGTGCATATCACCGCAGCACATCAAGCCTAAAGTATCACCAAAATGCAAAGCATGTAGCAGCTAACGTGGACGTTAGCCCGACTCCGAGTGCAAGGAACCACACCCTGACCCAACCCACACTCAACCAGATGACTGGGTTCAGGGCCAGGATAAGTCAGTCCACGTCTGAGAAAATAACCAACTCCCTGGCTCACTGGACTGCACTCGACTGTAGACCACTTGGAGTAACATCCATGTGGAAACTGCTTCTCACTGTTCTCAGGTCAAATATGTATATTTGATTAAAAATGCGATTAATTTCGATTAATTAATTACAAAGCCTCTAATTAATTGGATACATTTTTTTAATCGAGTCCCGGCTATTACACATTAAAATGTACTCATAATGCAGATTGGCTTCTTTCAGTGTTTTACTATTACATTATTTGTAAGTGGTAACGTATTGTCGGGCTGCAACTGACAGTTATATTCATTTCTGGCGTATTTCCCCCTGATGTTCTTTATAAATAGATGGTTTTTTTCTTATATTCCAAGATGATTTGTTTAAATATCTTATGTTGCTAATCAGTCCAAAACACACACATATTTACTTTAATATGAAGACTATCTATATTTGAGAGGATTAAAAGAGCATTTCTTTCTTAATCGATGTTAAAGCAGTTATTGTTGCAGCTTTCTGGACATTGGTTAAAGTGTGTAAACTGCTTATTATAGCAGTTTAATCTGTAGCAATGCATTATATTAGTTATCGTATACTTGTAGAGTTACTGATAAAATGATGATGTTTAATTCATCTCAAACATGTACAGGTATGAAGTGGACGACATCGATGAAGAAGGCAAAGAGTGAGTTTACATTTACCATCTCTAATACGTCATATTATTATAAACCTCATGCAGTGTTCTTCCTCTACAGTCTTCTCTCTTACCTTTATCCGTTTCTACTTCTCTTTATATTTGAATCCTCCATTCAAACCATCTTCAATCTCTTTCCTTACATCTCTTTTTTCTCATGTTTTCTTTTTGAGTCTTTGTCATCTCGTTCATGTGAAGGCTTTATATATATTTAAATACACGCCTTGTATTATTACATCACCATGTTGTCGTTCTTCCTCTGAAATGTTGGTTAAAAGTCAACATTACCAGGTAAAGAGTCAAATGAATATTCTGCTCCTCTCCTCTCTCAGATGTTTGATTCCAGACGGATGCTAAAATGTTTTTGTCCAAATTGTCAAATGACTTGCGTTTTTCCACAACCTAACATTTGTGTTATTTGACCTCCACATAAAAGGGAGCAAGGAGCAAATCCTTTGATTAGAGAAGCTGGGGCAAGGCACTGGTTTGTACTTACACATAACAACTATTGAAACAATCAAGCAATTGTGGAAAGCAGCTGATCATCTGAGGGTCGATTAATAATAATGATGAATACGCAGCTTGATAAATATTTGTCATTTTTGTTGAGAGTCCAAAAGTAAATCTATTGTCGCACCGTATGGGTATCCGTTAATTATTAATAAAAAGGATTTTGGGAGAATCTGTATTATCTGGGTCCAGTTTCCCAAACAGACTTTATGTTTCTGAAATGTGTGTGTGTGTGTGTGTGTGTGATCAGGAGACACACTCTGAGCAGACGGAGGATCATCCCTCTGCCTCAGTGGAAGGCCAACCCAGAGACGGACCCAGAGGCTCTGTTCAGTAAGGACCAGCTGGTGCTGGCCCTCTACCCCCAGACCACCTGCTTCTACAGGGCCCTCATTCACACCCCCCCACACAGGGTAAGACTCAGAGCTGTGGTATTATTCGCAAAGGGTTAACATATGAAGCCAAAGTTAGGTCATCAATATGGAGAAACATTTGCCAAAATTGTCAGCATGACTGTGGAAACCCAACGTTCATGTTAAATAAATGTTTTACTGGGAACACGGAAGGATTACTGAACTTCAAAAGGACACAAGAAGAACCAAAAACGACAGAGACAAAGAGCAGCTGCAAGGGACTAAAAATGACCACAAAGAGACACCTTTAGAAACAAAACAATTACAAAGAAACACATAACGAGTACTAAGAGACACAATACACATGCAGAGCACAGGCATTTGCCTCTGCTTTTAACCCATCCTAGTACCAGGAGGAGTGGGCAGCTATTGTACAGCGCCCGGGGAGCAATGGGGGTGAGGGGGTGTCCAGTGCCTTGCTCAAGGGCAGGAGGTGAACTGAGACCTCTCCAAGTAGCAGTCCACACTCCATATTTAGGTCTGGTCAGGGACTTGAACCGGCGACCCTACGACTCCCAGTCCAAGCCCCTACTGACTGAGCCACTGCCGGACAATATGACCACAAAGAAACACGTAACGACTACAAAGAGACATACAACTATTTCAAATACACAAACTAGTACAACAAGATGCAAAACTACTACTACTGTCCTCACGACAGTAAAGCTCCAGGTTCTAATCCTGCAGAGTTCACTCTCATTGGTCACATAGAAGAGAAACCTCTGAATGATGGGTCGTTGTGTTTCATGCCTGAAGCTTCTTCTCACTAAAAAGACTCGCCCTGGAGCAGACTGTCCCCCGGCTGCCGGGCCCCCACTCTGACCTCTGTGTGTTTGTTCGCAGCCTCAAGACGACTACTCGGTGCTGTTCGAGGACACGTCGTACGCAGACGGCTACTCCCCCCCGCTCAACGTGGCTCAGAGATATGTGGTCGCCTGCAAAGAGAACAAGAAGAAGTGACCAGCGACGGGAAATCACAGATGATTTCTATTTTTGTAGGAAAAGATGCTCGGAAGTATTTGTCTAAAAAATCGAAATAGGCTTTTGGAGCCGATCCACCAGGTCATAAAACACCTGAACAGACGTTTGAATACTTGTCGTCTTTTTAATGAGACTGTCCATATCAGCACCAAGAGCATGAGGAGTGAACCTGAACGTCTCATTGGGAAGAAATGTAACTGTGTCCAAAATGATACTGCATACTGTAGTCGTGTGTTCACAGGGGAAAAGTGACAAATAAAGTATTAAAGTCTGTCGATACTGACCATTTTCCCACAATGCATTGCACAAAAGCGCTGAAGGAGCTACTCACAGCTAGAACAAGGGTATTGCGTATTGGAAATATTACTGAAAGGATTAATCGTATTTAAAAAATAGTTGAGAATGATGTGTTTGTAGATCAGTTCATTAAATAATAGTTTAACTGAGAGAAAAATGTGAAAAACTTGTTTTTGAACAGACAAGACACTAATAAACTAAAACAGTGAGGAATGCCACATTGAAACAGTCAAACAAATGTGGAATACGATATTTAAGAGTTATACATTCAAATAAAACTAGATATTGCAGGTATTCTAACGCAGAATACAAATAAAAGAAGATGGAGGGGAAAACAATACTAGACTCCCGCTTCCATTAAAGCTGCCCTCCTTCAATTGCTTGTGTAAAACTGCTTTGTGTTTATTTATTTTTGTAATTATTGCAGTAACCAAATGAAATGTATATTACTGTATGCATAATACATTTGGACACAGAAGTTGTATTTTATTTGGACCTTTTTCCCAGCCAGGAGCAGCATCTAGTGGCCAGTAAAGGAACGTTTTTACTCATAAACCTGCGGTGGTTGATCTCCCTTTGAGAGCCTAAACTGTTTATTTTGTAATTGTAAAGAGTTGATAATTGTTGTGTGAAACAGAAACAATGATGTTTTCATGCATCAGTGCTTTGTGTCTTATTGTCCATGTTGTATTTTTAATATTCTAATACTTCTATCCCACTACATTTCTCTGGCAGCTTCAGTTACTTTGCACATTTAGATTTCTACACACTAAATGTAGGAATAGTTTATTAATGTCTACACTTTTTTAACTCATGATACAAAACCAGCTATCACGACAAAAACGGAGACAACACCATGATTTAAGTTTAAACAATATTTTATTTATCAATTTAAATATACAGATGGGATGTGATAATCAGTAGCAGTGTGTGATGAGTGAAGAGTGGGTGTCAATGTTGTGAAGTGCAAAAGGATAAACCAACAAAACCAAAGTCTGTCTGTCACGGCCGCCAGGGGTGAGGAGAGCTGAGTTTGATTAATTGTTACCTGCAGAGGAGAGTCAGAGACACTCAATGATGTCCCGCACGTGCGCATCATAGCTGAATATATTTGTCATTTGACAGATGATTCATGGAACAAAATGTTTGACGTTATTTTTCGTGTAAAAATAAACAATGTAATGTAAATATATGCAGATTTTTCTTTTATAACGTAAACGATGAAAAAACTGAAGCACAGTATTTGAGTAAATGTACAGCATTACTTTCCACCACTGCTAAATCAAATATCATTAATACATATTAATAACAGATATTTTCCATTGTACCTGAACGCAACGCTGAAAATCCGCTATTGATTTAGTAATATCCCACGGTACCTAAAGGCAACAACAACGCGCGGAAAAAAAGAAACATGGAAGAAATGGTGAGTGATTGCTGCTTTTTATCGCTTTGAAAACACTTTCTCGCTGAATAATGTCGACATAAACTAGTGTAATGTCGCTGTTATCAAAGTCGCTTCTAGGGAAATATTAACTAGTCAGGTGTGAAGCTAAATAAACAGATTAAAGTACATCCAAAGTGTTGTCGCAGGTTAGCTAACCTTGTTTAGGTTTTTCAAAATAATAGTCTACAACATACGTTTTGTATAATGGGTCCTCTAGCTGCCTCCATGCTTTCCGTTTTACTTTCTGTTTTATACAATAGTGAATATTAAACTACCAATGTAACCACTCTTAACATAACTTAACCATGTGCGAATATATTTTAGAAACTGTAGATATCAATCATAGTCCCGATTTAAAAAATCGTAACTTGGACCTAGCTAGCAACCAGATTTTGAATATAGGACTTTTTACCTGTGACCAGTGCTTGAATTGGGCCGGTGAGTTTTGTCAAATTATACATCCCCGTCGAGAAATGCACCCTCTGGCCTGCCGTAAAAACCACCCCCCAAAAAAAGATTATTATATTAATCCCACCCTCAAGCACTTTGGAGGGTATAGTTGTAGGACTAGTACCAATAAATGGATCAAGTTTCATGTATGTGAAACGTTTATTGTCAGAGATAGCAACGGCTGCATATCGTGGCAACCAGGCTGTTCATAAAAAGCACCACCCAACATAAAAAAAATTATATTAATCCCATCCTCAAGCACTTGATGTCAGGATCATACTTATGTTTAGTCTAGAAAAAGGTACATTTTATTATAAAGTTGTGTATATTTACAGACTGTTGCAAAAACTAAGAAGCTTATAAACATCATTTTTAAAACTAAAAGAGCTTTGAAACACAATGAAAGATGTTTGGAGTTTAATTTGAGTTATTAATTTCAACTTTTTGTCTAAGAGATGCTGATTTGAAACCGTTGTTTCATACAGTTAAGGCATTTCCTGTTTCTGCCGGAGAGAGGGGAGGCCGTCCCAAAGCTTCCCGCTGTATTTACTCCCTCCATCTGACAGGAGGGAGCCTCGTTGAGCTGTGAGTGTGGCTACAGACGGAGTTCACTCCGTCACGGAGTGGTAGGGTCGAGGGAGTGGTTTGGGATTGGGCCCAAGTGTCCATGACAGATGGATCATGGGAAGGAAGTGAGACGTTTGCTCTGATGGCGGCGACCTTGTCAATAAAAAACTGTAGAAACGCCTCACAGGTTTCAGTGGAGGTTACTAAGTTGATGCACTGTGGGACATTTAGTATACAGTTTATAGTGCTAAAAAGAACACAGGGTTTATGACAGTTATTACGTATAACATCTGAAAAATACTGCGTTTTTTCCGCTTTAACAACTTTCTGATAGCTACGCCAGGAGCCCTTTAAAATATCATAAGACACATGCAGCCTGTCTTTTTTCCATTTGCTTTCAGCCCTTCTGCACTCCTGTCTGGCAGTACGAGTGGACTCATTTAACCATGGTTCAGACTTAACTTTAGGGCGAACAGCTTTTAGTGGAGCAATAGTATCAAGGATGTCTTGACAAGAGGAGTTAAAAAAATAAAGTAACTCCTCTGCATCACCAATAATAGGATATGCTCTGTTATCCACAACCTTTTTGAAGGCAGCAGAAAACTGAACAGCGGAGGAGGGTTTAAGCATGCGACGAAAATGAGCAGACTGTGGACACTGTTTACCAACAACACAAGGGATAGTGACGTCAAATAGAACAGGCATGTGATCGGAGAAAATTGGGTCGCATATCTCAACATTACATATTGATAGACCATAAGACAGGACAAGATCAAGAGTATGCCCGTGTTCGTGCGTGGGGCCAGAAACCGATTGAACAAGATTAAAGGCATCAATAAGATTTAAAAAGTCTCGAGCCAACGGTTTGTTAGGACAGCAAACATGTATGTTTAAATCCCCCAAGATAAGAACCCGGTCATATGTATGCATAATGCCGGTCAGGAAATCGGAAAAATCGTTAATAAAATCCTTGTTGTACTTTGGGGGACGGTAAATCACTGTACACACGACCGGATCAGAGCGGCCCAACTCAAATGAGTTCAGTTCAAAACTAGAGAACGAGGCAGGCAACTGTTTACAATAAAAGTTTGACTCATAAACAATCGCTATTCCTCCTCCTCGACCAGTTGTCCTCGGGGATTTCAGGTAGCTACAGCCAGACGGTAACAGTTCAGAGAAGGCGCTGGACTCACCCACGTTCAGCCAAGTTTCCGTCACGCAAAGAAAATCCAATCCACGGAAGGTGAAGAAGTCGTTAAGAATAAAAGTTTTATTTGCTATCGACCTAGCATTAACCAGTGCCATCTTGGTGGGAGCCGGAGCAATAGCCGCACAGGGGGGGGTTTCATGTTTTCACTGCTACTTTGTACCAAGGCAGATTCTCACATAGCGCGCACATGTTCAAGGAGTGTTGTCATAGTTGGATAGCTCAGATCTGTTGTATAAAGCGATGCCTGGTAGCGGAGGTAAGGCACACACTCCAAGTGTTCAAGAAATGGTTAATACAGCGAAAATCAAAGCTGACGATCTCTTGGTTTGATATGTTTTCTCCCCCAGACAACATGGACATAAGAACCTTTGTTTCAAAGAAGATAATGAAGCACTTTGTGTCAGTAGATTTCTTTAAGAATCTTTGACAGATTTATGCTTAAATTCTCTCAGAAAGTTACTGAATGATACACTTTTGTATTTAAAAAGTTGAAAAGTAGATAATGAAGTACTTTGTCAGTAGATTTCGTTAAGAATCTTACTCTTAATGGCAGTTTGTGATTTTGAGAGATTTCAGTGAAACAAGGCTGTTTTGAATATTTGACAGATTTATGCTCAACTCTCTCAAAAAGTTACTGAAAGATACAATTTTGTATTTAAAAAGCTGAAAAAAGTAGATGATGAAGTAGACTTTGTGTCCTTAGATTTTGTTAAGAATCTTTGACAGATTTATGCTTAAATTCTCTCAAAAAGTTACTGAAAGATACACTTTTGTATTTAAAAGTAGATAATGAAGTACTTTGTGTCAGTAGATTTCGTTAAGAATCTTACTCTTGATGGCAGTTTGTGATTTTGAGGCTAATTCGGTGAAGCAAGGCTGTTTTGAACATTTGACAGATTTATGCTTAATTCTCTGAGAAAGTTACTGAAAGATACACTATTCTTTTTAAAAGCTGACCACTACCATGAAAGTACTCTGTTTTAGTAGATTTAATTAGGATTCTGACTCTTAATGTCAGTTTGTGATTTTGAGGCTATTTCAGTGAAACAAGGCTGTTTTTAAAACATTTGACAGATTTATGCTTAATACTCTCAAGAAGGTTACCGAAAGATACACTTTTGTATTTAAAAGCTGAAAAGTAGATAATGAAGTACTTTGTGTCAGTAGATTTGGTTAAGAATCTGACTCTTAATGGCAGTTTGTCATTTTGAGGGTATTTCAGTGAAACAAGGCTGTTTTTAAAACATCAATGCTTTATTCTCTTTTCTTGTGCTACTACGATACTTTTAGTTACACTTTAATGGATGCAAACCTTTTTAACCGGGTAAAATATTCATTGATTTGTAAGGAATTCATTTTCTTTATGTCTCTCTAAAAGGCAAGTTTGTGATTTTAACACTGTTTCGATGAAACACAGCAGTCTTGATAACTTGACATGACTAACATTACTTTTCTAAATATATGTTTTTTAGAGGCGTTACTTTGATTTTTTTCATGTTATTTTAAACACAACATTACTTTTTTCATATTTTTTCAACATACTGTGATATTTTGTTTTTTTCGCTTTCTCTCCTTTTTCCATTATGTTTTTTGAAAAACTACATAGTGATTTCTAGCAAAATACAACATGCAACTAATACATTATACAATATTACGACTTTTTGCGATATTTTCAACACAATATACTTATTTTTTTTAAATAGGGCTTCAAGATATGTTGCATGTCATGCATAAACACGGTGTCATCTTTCTTGAAACTGACGTGCTGTCCGTTTTACAAACAAGTTATGTTTTCTGCTTCTTCATCCTCTGAATTTTCCTCCCCCGTCCCTCTTCCTTCACCCCTCACAACAACAATCAAGGTGGATCTGTGAAATGAAACACCTCCCCCCCCAAGCGTGACTTCTCTATTGAGGGCATGCGTCTAGGGCAGTAGGGTCTAAAATCGATTGGCCATATATACTAACATGCAGAACGTACGGTATATTTGAAAAAAGACTAACCATTTATCCAGTTCAAGCTGTTGCAAATGACTAATTTAATTTACCCTCAGACTGTTGATTAAGTATTTTAAGTGTTTACAGCTTTTCTTTGTTCTGATCAGCCCTACTGGAGCCGCCTTGGAGTGAATAGGAGCAGAAACACACATTTTTAAAAGATACTTCTCTTTGTTGCCTACAACAAAATCTAATATTACACCCACACAACCTCACACAGCTTCATATTGGGTTTCCTTATAGTGGTGTAAAGTAATTATTTAAAAAAGACAGATTATGCGGGTAATAGGATATGTTATTATTTCCCCTCTTCAGAGAGACTTTTCTTAGAGTTAAATAAAGGTAATTATACATTAGTTCACAATCCTACAACTAAAGAGAACATCCTTAGTTATCACTATTAAAAACTAAATAAGATCTTTTACATTAATATGAATACCCTCTTTGCAAGCAGATACTTCCTTGTAGCTAACAGTTTCACAGAAAACTTAAAAAGAAACATCCTTAGCACTCACATATCATTTAAAACAAAAACTGAATCAGATCTAGAGAGGGCAATAACGTTTTTTAGGTGTCTTAGTGAGTGTCTTAATTCACATATAGATTAACATCCCCTGCTTATCTCAAATCCTCACATCAAGGGGGCAACTTGTGTGTGTGTGTGTGTGTGTGTGTGTGTGTGTGTGTGTGTGTGTGTGTGTGTGTG
This sequence comes from Champsocephalus esox, assembly GCA_036324585.1. Taxonomy (NCBI): domain Eukaryota; kingdom Metazoa; phylum Chordata; class Actinopteri; order Perciformes; family Channichthyidae; genus Champsocephalus; species Champsocephalus esox. The sequence goes on from CM070491.1 coordinate 9,805,232, forward strand.
TGTGTGTGTGTGTGTGTGTGTGTGTGTGTGTGTGTGTGTGTGTGTGTGTTGTGTGTGTGTGTGTGTGTGTGTGTGTGTGTGTGTGTGTGTGTGTGTGTGGTGTGTGTGTGTGTGTGTGTGTGTGTGTGTGTGTGTGTGTGTGTGTGTGTGTGTGTGTGTGTGTGTGTGTGTGTGTGTGTGTGTGTGTGTGTGTGTGTGTGTGTAGGGTAGGGGGAGGTCTTCCTTCTCATCGCACAGATAGTGTTCTAAATCTGCCTACCTTCCCTGCACTTTTGTGTATAAAAGCTGAAAAAAAGTAGATAATGAAGTACTTTGTTTTAGTAGATTTCGTTAACCCCCTGACTCTTAATGTCAGTTTGTGATTTTGAGGCTATTTCAGTGAAAAACAAGGCTGTTTTGAACATTTGCCAGATTTATGCTTAAATTCTCTGAGAAAGTTACTGAAAAGATACACTTTTGTGTATAAAAGAGGACCACTAACATAAAGTACTCTGTTTGATGAGATTTCGTTAGGCTTCTGACTCTAAAAAGGCAAGTTTTTTTATTTAAAGACTTTTTTTACAGACATTCGGCAGATTTATGTGTAAAGATTTCGTTAAAAATCTGTCTCTTAACTGTTAGAGATGTCCATGGATAACTAGTCCGCATTTTCAAATCTCCGCGCGTCCCTAAACAAGCTGATATCTTACAGGAAGGAAATCCAGAGCATACAAGTAACCGTTTAACAATTTCAGAATTGTCTTTACTATTCTGACGTTCTATATTGACTTCGCTTTTATCTATCTGACTTAATTAACGTGCTTCCCCCCCTTTCAGCCACTAGATGGCAGCAGCAGAGCACAAATGAGCTTCACTCTTCTGAGCGATTGTCTGATTTCCACAGACAATCGCTCACACAGGTTCTTCAGGTAAAAATCACACAGATTTATTCCCCGTACAGTTTGTCCAGCTTGATAATGTGATTTCAACAGACAAGCAAACCTTGAAAAACCCAGGTCTTAGCGAGCCTTTTATAACACGTTTGCTTTTCAAATTAATTTTTACAGACAAGGGAGACGAGAGCCGGTCTCGTCACAATTTCAGTGACGTTTGCGGTCTTCTCCCAGGAATTGAACAAATGGCAGACCGCTGGCACTTTAGCTTATGGCCTCAGTCTGCTATTGAACCTCAGTTTTAAACGGCGACTCGATCTGAAATATCGAGTTTCCAGGTCTCGTGGTGCAGGAATTTCACCTCACAACCCACGAACTGCACCGTTTCTACGCCACTCAGGAATAAACTACCTGAGATCCACGCCAAACCGTTTTATATCTCGTCACGCAGGACTCTTTGTCTACCTTGCGATCAACGTTCACGTGTTTTATATAACTTTCCTAACATAGTAAAACATGCATCGTATATTCCATTTAAACTTCAAAAACACTGTGAAACGACTACAGACAATTACCTTATTTGTAGTTGCAGGGCCCTGCTTGATTGTCTGAGACGTCTAAAAGTGTTTGTTCCCGACCCATTGCGGTCGTCTGGACCCCTCCACAGCTCTGTTTATTCAGGTACGTCGGATCACCATTTGTTAGAGATGTCCATGGATAACTAGTCCGCATTTTCAAATCTCCGCGCGTCCCTAAACAAGCTGATATCTTACAGGAAGGAAATCCAGAGCATACAAGTAACCGTTTAACAATAATCTACTTTAATGGTAATATGACAATGCAATACAATCAAATACAGTACAAATTAAATACAATTATCTGTGTGATCCCACATTTACCTGATACTCACGTGAGCCAGCCAGAGGAAAGAGAGCGAAATACAGCTTGGTTCCTGTATTTAATACCTTGCTAACAAAGGGAGGAGTTATCTGATCCTCCCTTCCAGACCTCCGTGATTGGCTTCCCAAATATCCTCAACACCTCACATCTTAAGTTTCCCAATCACAGTGGCTCAGCTTCATTATCACAGGGATCTGAGTTGACTGTTTGTAAACTCCTCACCTTCCCCCCTCTTCCTTTGTCCTCAAAAACCATATGTTAGCAGGCCCAAAACCCTCACAGTTTTCTACACAAATCATTTTCCCCTTTTAAGCTTCTTCACAGTTTTCAACCAAAACATACTCAACCCCCTGCAGCAGCTCGGGTGTGAACTCCCATACAGAATGTCAGTCACTGCGTAAAACTTTTTTAGTGACACTCTGCAGATTTGGGTGTAATTCACTCACAAAGTAACTGTAAGATACACTTTAATGGATGCAAACCTATAGTTAATAAAAGTAATTATACATTAGTTCACAATCCTACAACTAAAGGAACTGTAAGATACACTTTTTATGTATGCAAAACCTGTCATTTTGGAGAAACCATCTCGAGTGAGCTATAATTTGAAAGTACACAAACGGGGGGAAAATATCCCCCTTCCTTCAGACTTCCTTACAGAGCCCCTCCTCCAACACACATGACCAGAAAGAGGCTGTACTCTGAACCCAGCCCCGATGCTGCATTCGTTTCTTGACTGGCGCTTCAGACGGTTGACTTGGTAAACTGAATTGTCTGTCTTTTTTAATTTTGAGCATATCTCTATACACTGGCCATAGCCTCAGGAGGCTCATTTATACAGAGATTAACATCAGAGGCTTTCATCAATGTGAAATTACACATCACATCAAAGGGCAAACATCAAAGGCTAATTAGATTAGACAACAAAGGGCTCTGAGGGGCAGGGGTCAAAGAGACTATCTTATTCAATACATCAAATAACTAGACAACAAAGGGACTGCCTGGGGCATTTCAATCATATCTGAATGCAATCTAATTACTCCACTCTCGGGGCAAGGGTCAAATACCTTAACTATCTTAATCAATACATAAAAGAACTACGCCGGGGGCCTTTCACGCTAATCTGATTGCAGGGTAATTACTCCACTCTCAGGGTCAGGGGTCAAATACCTTAACTATCTTAATCAATACATCAAAGAACTACGCCGGGGGGGCTTTCACGCCAATCTGATAACACACACATCAAATAATGGGAGGCGGGACATGGGAGGCGGGACTTAGCTCCTTGACCAATGGGAGACGGACTTGGCTCATTTGCATAATTGGGAGCGTGTCCACCTGTCACTTTTTCATGCATACTAATTTGACGAAAGGTACATGATTACTACTACTGCTGGGCTCTGCCTGTTGTTCGTCCTCCCAAATGGAAATTATTTACTCTTCGGCCTTGCACCCAGAGAGTTCGAGGAAGGACTACCACTTGTAGATTTATTACCCAGTACACAGCCCTCCTGTTCCTTGGAATCCTTTTAGCTGCTAACTAGCTTTGAGTTAGCATGCCTTTGTCCATTCTTTTGCAACACTGGTAAAGTGGTGTCATTCCAACCTAGTCCATTCACTTCCACGTTAACTTCCAACCGTTGAATTTTCATTTCCAACACGGCCATCTTCTGTAGAAGTTTGTGGAAGTCATCTGTAGAGAACGGAGGCATTTTGCTGCTAACTAGCTTAAGCAAAATAGCACGCTACTGTAAGACTGAGGTCGTCGTAAAAATATTGAAATATGGCTGAAACCCTCCGTCTATTTACGAAGAATAACTGTCCCAGTGATAAGTTAATGTCCAGGAGCCGCTGCTCGCAGTTTTCAGAAAAAGAAAAATAGAAAAACAGCATAAAAAAGTAAGCCGAGGCAAGAGCAAGCAGAAACGCGTCTGCACTGTAAGAAGGCTGACAATGATGTACAGAGTCTTTCCACCACATCAAAAAGGTGATCTACAGCATTTAGATCTGGTGACTGTTGAGTAGGGGTGCGCGATTTGGGGAAATAATGTAATTGCGATTTTTCTGACAGATATTGCGATTGCATTCGATTTGCGATATTTGTTTTTAAGCGACCCAACGGAAGTTTATTGTAAAAATGCGGCTAGGAAGGTCCTATCAACGTGCTCCTGTCTCTAGCACCCCCGCAGCCCAAGCTACGAGTGAAAGAACTAAACTTAACCTGTTAAACCCCGAGCCTGTTTTTCAGATTTCAGGCTCGAAAATGACATTCCCAGAACAAATGACTATAACTTCACTTCTAAAAGGTTTATATGAATAATTGTTGTTGTCAAAGCAAGGTTACATCTGTGAGTTGGATGTAGAAGTGTCAGAGTAAATTCAGATGGAACATAGCAAAAAAATGTAAATTCCTGTCTCCGCCTAAAGAAAACCCATTACTTATAGTGAAGACCAACCTTGAATGATGGGTTAGTAGCCTAAAAGCTTTAGGAATCCAAAGTATAACATATAATAAGCACCCTGTATCAATATTGAGGCAAAACAAGTGACATTTGACAGTTTTAGAGAGGTTTATGTAAATAAAGTCCAGGCGGAATAAGCTTTGGGCACATTTGGTTCCATCAGTGCCATTTGACCTTTTGCAGGTACCAGACTATAAAAAGTATTGTATTACATTGAATCATCACTACAGGTATTCATTCCACCCAAAAAAATAAAATAAAACATTTCTTCAAAAAATGTTAAAAATATGTTTGTGTGTGTAAGTGTAGCTGTGTGGGTATGTGTAGCTGTGTGTGTATGTAACTGTACCAACGCACTATACAATAAAACTACACTGTCGGTCATTGTGTGTAGGTGTACTTGCACAATAAAAAAACGGAAACATAGGTAACATTTGACTCCAACTGGGGCAGATTTACTTCAAACATTTTACCAACACACTATAGGCATGTAAAAACAAACATTTTACCAACGTACTATACAATAAAACCACACTGTAGGTTTGTAAAAACAACAAATATTTTACCAACACACTATACAATAAAATCACACTAGGTATATAAAAACAAGTATTATTTTTTTTTAAATAAACACTCGCAAAATGTTATACCTACCTGAACTTTATACCTACCTGAATGTTCCAGTATTTAGGTCGTGCCACTCCCTGAAACAGTTCCTTTTGACAGTGAAGCACAGAGGGACCTGGCACTTCCTGCAGTAGACAGGTGTCTTCACCCTTTTGAGTCCAGCATCTAGGCACCTCCTGCAGTTCTTCCTGACCTTGGTGACATCTTCCCCATAATACTCGGGCATGCATGTGGGTGGTGGAGGAGTGGGTGGTGGTGGAGGAGGGGGTGGTGGAGGTGCAGGGCCTTCAGCAAACTCCAACAATTCTGCAGCAAGCTGCTCCCTGAAAGTCTTCTGGGTGTGTGGCTTTGTCCTGCTGGGGTCACACTTCATCTAACAAATGTGGAAAAACAAAGAGATTAGATTAATTCACTGGCTTATACAGGATAATATTGGACTATACATGAATAATATTACACCAAATAAATAAGTAAACACATGTATATTCATTCACGGGCCATTCATTTAGAAAATGTAACTCCAAAAAGACAAGTAACACTATTTAGCATTTTCGCTAATCATTCCTGTTGGCTAAGCTAACACTGTGATGCAGTTCCACCAAACACAAAAGTAATATATAAAAAGGATAATATTGGACAATAAATGAATAATATTACACCAAATAAATAAGTAAACACATATATATATTCATTCACTGGCCATTCATTTAGAAAATGTAACTCCAAAAAGACAAGTAACACTATTTAGCATTTTGCCTAATCATTCCTGTAGCTTATTGGCTAAGCTAGCAGTGTGACGCAGTTTCACCAAACACATACGTAATATATAAAAACAGAGAGATTACATACCTTTCCCGTGGTGGAAGTTCAACATCCGAGTCACTACTGTCCGGATCCAGGTCTGGCTGGAGGAGATCTTCATCATCCGACGAAGAGTCATCTGGTATGATCATAGCTATCGTCAGCTAGCATCTCTAGCACCTGCTCTGTGGTGAAGCTCTCCCTTCTGGCTGCGTAATGCGTAATGGAGCCAGAGCGGGCGTAGTTTATACTACGCAGGATCATATCTTTGGAACCCATTGGTCGATTTGGGTGATTGACACCTTTTCTGAACCGTTAGAGCCAATAGAATCGAGTGACAGTTAGTAAGTCCCGCTAAACACTTACGTCAAGTAGAGAGAGGTTTGCGTAAACAGCACGTGAGACAGCGTTAGCTCGGGACTGCGAAACTTTATACCTACTCTGCTGCCATGAATGTAATGATAGATCATCAGGAACAATTCTAAAGTGACTAAGAGACATTGGATTAACCTTAAACAGCATTTTTATTCCCTTGAACAAGAGCTTTGATCACAAAACAGCAACGGTAAGACATAACTATTGTTATGGTTTTGAAAACTGTTGTTTTTTTTCTTCTCTGTTCTGGCTGCTAGCTCATTAAGTGTGTGTCCTACAGTGATGATACTTAAAACCAAATACTCTGTGGAGTATTAACTTTCAGTTGATATGTAGTTTGTGCAGAAAATATTAAGTTTTAAAGATCGTTTTTGTTAGTTAGCACCGGAAGTAGCATATGCCCGTTTTAGCTAAGGGCTAATGCTAATGCTTCTTGTGAGACTTGTGTTTTGTTTCTGTAAAAATGGTTTGTATTGTCAGTTAGCTGAGATTCTTCTCGTTAATCTGGTATAACACATACTTAAATATTAAGATGCCCTGAGACACAGTGTCGTGAAAAAAAAACAGGGTCCCCGGGCTTAACAGGTTAAACATTTAAAATCGATGAATCGTTCAGCCCTACTGTGGAGGTTATTTGGGTAAAGTGAACTCATCGTCATGTTCAAGAAACCAGTTGGAGATGATTTGAGCTTTGTGTGGCATGGCACGTTATCCTGCTGGAAGTAGCCATGTGGTTATAAAGGGATGGACATGGTCAGCAACAATACTCAGGTAGGCTGTGGGCGTTTAAACGTTGCTCAATTGGTACCAAGGGGCCCAAAGTATGCCAAGAATATATCCCCCTCACCATTACACCACCACCACCAGCCTGAACCGTTGATACAAGGCTGGATGGATCCATGCTCTCATGTTGTTAACGTGAAATTCAGACACTACCGTCCGAATGTCGCAGCAGAATACGAGACCCATCAGACCAGGCAACATTTCTCCAATCTTCTATTGTGCAATGTTGGTGAGCCTGTGTGAATTGTAGTCTCAGTTTCCTGTTCCTAGCTGACAGGAGTAGAACCTGGTCTTCTGCTGCTGTAGCCCCTCTGCTTCAAGGTTCCATGTGTTGCGGTTCAGAAAGGGTCTTCTGCATACCTTTGTTTCAACGAGTGGTTATTTGAGTATATGTTGCCTTTCTATTATCTTGCACCAGTCTGGCCATTCTCCTCTGACCTCTGGCATCAGCAAGGCATTTTCGCCCAGATAACTGTCGCTCACTAGATATTTCCCTTTTTCCTATTGTCTCCGTCTGTCTGCTTTTTAGGTGTCTGACGAGGAGCAGGAGGCTGTGAATCCTCAGCCCAAACGCAGACGCATCCTCGACCCTTCAGCCATAATCTCGGTCCCCGTTTACACCAACCAGGTACACAGCAGCTGGTGGGCCATTCGGTATACGAGCCATTATAGATTAGAAATAAAAGGCCAACCAACAAGAGAAACAAATCACACATTTACATCAAATATACTTTGAAATTAAATGTTTAAACTGAAGATGGAAAAATCCAATATTCTCTGATATTTAAGTGGTAAAGTTAGGACAGAAATCTCACTTATTTAAGAGAGAAAAGGTTGAATGTCCAAGCAGTCTGATGTTAAAGCAGTACATTTACACAAAGAAGTTAGACATTTACAGTAATAACATTTACATTTTCTCTGACTTAAGTGATACATTTCACAATAAGCGCACCCATTGGTGTGCTGGAGTTGATGAATTGATGAGGTTTTGTTAACAGAAAAGAAGATTGCAAACATTTCTTAAATGTACAATCCTACAAGAAGTCTGAGTTCTCCCAGAAAGCCTGAGGTCCTCACCAACCCCGAGTTCTTTTAAGTCGAGGTTAAAAATATTTATTTGTACTGCTGCTTACCCAGAAGTAATTTAACTTAGTTTTATCCTTACACTTCTTGCAGCATCATCCGTATTTACAATGTGGATTTTAAACTACCCTTTAACTCTTTTATGAATGGTCTTTTCGAATCTGTTATTCCATTGTGTTTATTTATTGTTTCTTTAGTTTTGTTTCTCTCTAACTATTGTGTGTTAGCTTTGATCTAAAGCACTCTGAATTGCCCTTATGTCTGAACATTTGCTATATAAATATACTTACCTTAATAATAATCCCAAAGATACCTTGACTTTAATCTTGGAAATTCTTAGTTGTTTCCTTTTTAAAACTTTATAATTATGTTTTTAATTACCTGAGTTTGTCTTTTTAATCAGGTAAGCAACGGTTTGCAGCTGAAGCCAACAGCAGCTAGTTTCACTCAAAAGCAAATCTCAGGTAAATATTTGAACACAATTTAAACCCAGTGTCTGGAAGGTGTTAATCTGGTGTTAATCTGTAAATGTGACTGTCTTCGTCTCTGGGCAGACGACGGGGCAGACGACGGGGCAGACGACAGTTTATGGTTTCAGTTTTCCCCTTCGATCAGCAGAACAACCGCCCTCTCCTACATTGACTCCGAGGAAGACGAAACAGAAGTGCTTCTGAAGAAAACACAACCGTAAGTAGTTAAACTAGTTTGATGTTGAATCTTTCTATTAGCCTATACAGCAGAACTTCTCCATCGCTACACCCCAGCCAGAGCTTTAAGGTCGCCTGATCAGCTGCTGCTGGTAGTGCCCAAGGCCAGGCTAAAAACCCGAGGTCACCGAGCCTTCGCAGCGGCTGGCCCTAGGCTCTGGAACACTCTGCCCCTCCATGTGAGGTCGGCCCAGACCCTGGGGGTTTTTAAATCAACACTAAAAACTCACTTCTTCTCCCTGGCCTTCTAGTCAGAGCGGAGCACGACTCCTGACATTTCCCTGTTTTTTATATTTCTGTTGTCATTTATTGTCTTCTGTTTGCGATTGTAGTAATGTGTTATTTATTATTTACATGCTCGACCAAAAATCGTTTTTAAAATGTGCTATATAAATAAAACCTGATTTGATTTATTAATGCGCTCCCTTTCCTGTCACTCAGGCCCAATTGCCCAAAATAACACTGCACGATATATTAAACATAAAGTTTATAAACATGGCTCATACTAAAATCAATACATCTGCATTTATATTGTCATTTGTGGCTTCTACTTTAATAAGACTAAAAGCTTTTAAGATAAAATGTACATTAATAATAATAATGATACATGACACTTATATGGCGCTTTTCTAAAAACTCAAAGACGCGTAACCTTACCTACCTTACCTTTTTTATTCCAGGGCCATCTTTAGCTCCCCGTCTCCTCCAGGGAGTCCGGAGGTGCTTCAGTCCAGACATGCCAAGAACATGATCAAGTGAGTACGGATCCTGTGCTACCCAATACGTAGCTCTTCAGCTGATATCTCTCGTCACCCATCTCAATTCACAATTGTGTCTGATTTATGTACCTTGCTATGCAACCTTGCTTCATCTAGTTTATGAAGGTTCAGAAATGACTTGGGACATCAACATTTTTTATCTCATACATTCTGCATATATCTATGAACAAAATCTTCATAAGTAGCACAAAGAGAAGGTTTTGTAAGCGGGACTTTTTCAGGAAGGGGGTGGGAAGGGATCCGTATAACCAGAGGAATTGCAGATCTTGCTTTAAAATTGAATTGTGACATCTATAATAAATATAGCACAATTCATGTAACTCAAAGTGGTTTACACAAAATAAATAAAACCTTGTGTGTTTTTGGTCGTCAGTAAGATCGACATAAAGCTGAGGGCGGCCAACACTTTAGAGTCCCCTGAATGCAGAAGACAGCATTTCATCGAGGAAGACGATGATATCATCTGCACAAACCCGAATCCTGGCCCTCAGAATTCTCCGTACAGCGAGTCGTTACGGGAAATCCCGCTCAAGATCCGCTGCATGACACACGTACACAAGATCCCCGTGCTGTCGGTACGTATGCTTATTTTCCCTATTTTATTTATTTTTGAACTGTAAGCTTTATACTTTTTTTCCTACTTGTTATTTTTCTATACATTTTTTATTATTTCATTTTATTTGTATCAAGTTCCAAGATGGAGCAGCTGTTACGAAATTACAGTTCTGATAGTATGATATGAGCAGCAGTACGTTAAGATGTCGACCGTTACATTGTTTAACACAGGGTTTGTTTTTGTTTTAAGTCGACGCCTTTAAGTGACGTACTGACTCGGCTATCAGTCATTCTAGACGCCCCTCCCCCTCGCCTCATGCTGCTGAGAAAGGAAGAGGAGCTCCCAGCGAACTCCACCGTCGGCGAACTCGGCCTCGGCATCGCTGACATCATCGGTGGGTCACATGACATCACACATTAATTATTTCTTTAGTAGCAAAATTGATAAGCAAACATTAAATAAAAAAAGTTGGTGAAAGGATCATATATTCATATTAAAACTTGAAATTAAATAATGAAATAATTAGATGTATTAATTTAGTTGTATTTTTCCCTATTTTTTTTTCTGTTTCATTTTCTTCATAGTTTTCTTTTTCTTTAACCTTATTATTCTCTGATAAGCCACTCCTGTGACTCCATACATAACAGAAGTCAAACAAACAATTCTAGGTCCAGATTATTTTGTGTTTCTGAGGATTTCAGCAACACAAATTGTAAACCACTAGAGGGTACCCAATCATTATCGTTGACTAGTGCTACATGATGTGGTGGTTTAAACTTTAGGGCACCAATATAACAGAGAAAAGCAGGAGCAGGGCTCACGTTAGTGAACACTCTGCTCCTCCTGAGAAGTGGCTTCCAATTTCCTTCTTAATTATTTCCTACCTATTTAGGGGTTAAAGAAACATCTTGCAATTACAACAAATAAATAATCTACAAAACACAAATGTCCTTATAATATATATATAACAAGCTGCAGGAAAGTTCAACCGGATATATTAGCATCTCCGCAGTATGGTCCGCATATCGAAAAAACTACACACAGGCTATTGATTGGAAGAGAATATGGAATAACTTCACATATCCACATCACCAATTGATACAGTATAAGCCAAGGTACACAGATATTACCTGTGAACCAGGAAATGCTGTCAACTAAGCATGATTCCAAGCCCCATAGACCTTCTGTGTTACCAAAGGAGTATTGGAACATGTTTTATTAATGCACTGCAGTTAGAAAGTTCTGGAAACAAGTGATTGACATTGTATCTGAGATTATTGGAGTTCACATACCCTGTCTCCCAAATATTGTATTGTTGAATGATGATTCCTCTCTTAACCTACTAAACCATCAGAAAAGGCGGGTCTTCGCTCGTTTGACTGCAGCCCAAAAAAAATGTGTAACGCGATGGAAACTCCCAAATACTGTATTTATTAAGGCGTGGGCAAGAGACTCCTTACCTTTTTTCTCTTTCTTTTTGTATTATCGTTTACATCATTTGTATCTGTGTATATATGTTCTTCAGTTAGGGCAACTAGTTGGTCACATAACAAAAAAAGATTTACACACATGCATTGTACAATGTTTTAAGTTGCACATTATTACATTTTAGAACTGTTCACTAACTCTCTCTCATGTGTGCCGTGCAGAGTGTGTGGTGATGGCAGCAGAAGATAGCAGCGCCACAGAGAGCAGCAGCAGCAGCAGCCTGACTGTGAGGCTGCAGAGCAAAGACAGAGACTCCTCTCAGGAGTTCTCTCTGCACAGAGTGCGTACAGCTTCTGCTCCTCCTCTTCTTCTTCTTTCTAGCACCAGCTTTCTTATTGTTCCAGCAGCAGCACATTGTTATCAATGTTGGAAGAAGTACTCACATATTTGGAACTTAAAGCTCCTTTCATGCAAAATGTACTTTTTAATGTATTTTATACATAAATATGTTTCCCGGTGTGTAAGGGAACTCACAAACCCTCTCTCTCCTCCGTACCCAAATCTCTAAAAAAGCAGGAAATAAAAAGTAACTCACCTTGTGGTAAACCCGCAAGAGAAAAAGCATTTGACCTCCATACTGTTTCAGAAATCATCCTTGATGTGGTTTGGAACATGATATGGTGTTTAATCACGGTAGCATTTAGCTGCATCTGAGCAGATCAGACAGCTTGTCACAGACCTCACAGTGTGCCTGCGTGCTCCAAAGGGGGCAGGGGCAGCAGCTACTGACCCAGAATCAGCACCTCTCTAACAGGGCTGAAATAGAGGGATATGAGGGATGTCTAAAATGCATGATCTGTTTGGTATTTTGAGCAAATGGACATGATTTTTATATATCTGAAACCCATAATATATGCCTAAAAATAGCAAAATAGGAGACCTTTAAGTTAAAAATAGCAATACAACAATGCAAATATACTCATGTTAAAGCCCGCATTAAAACCTACCTTACGTAAAAGTACAAATGTGTTAACACATCTAAATATACTTGAAGAACCGAACACATGAAGAATGATATATATGTTATTATTAAATGATAAACATAGATGCCTTATTGTGTTAATCTCTTCAGTTTTACAGCTGGTAAATGTGGGGTTTATTACATTATTTGATATACTACTGCGTAGCTTACCCTATGATAATATCATAATGCATTAGTTGATATAGATTTTGTAATATGATCCTAAACTGCAAAGTATTCAGTAACTTAAGCTTTCAAATAAATGTAATTGAGTAAAAAGTACAACATTTGCCAACAAGATTCTAGTTTAGTAAAAGTATAAAGTAGCATAAAATAACAATTCTCAAGTACCTTCAATGTGAACTTGGAACAGAATTTACAACAGAGTTCTTTATTTTTCCCAGGCTGGAATGTGATTTTGTAAAATGTTCTCTATTTTAGAACAACGTAAAATAAACAATATATATTTTATAAACAAGAGGTTTATTTGTTATAAAATGTGATTTAGCCGTTTTTAGCTGCTGGTAGGGGAAGTAAGGACTTGAGTATATGTATTTACTAACTTTCCAACAAAGATTATTATATTAATAATTATTACAATGATAATAATAATAATGTGTGTGCTTTTCAGGATGCTCCGCTGGGCTCCATCTTCTCCCAGTACATGTCCAAGATGTCCGCCCCCGCCAAGCGTAAGGTGCGCTTCCACTTTGATGGCTGCAAAGTGACGGACAGGCAGACTCCGGCACACCTCGACATGGAGGACGGTGACATCATCGAAGTTTGGACCTAGATCAATTAATTTTACATTAACCATAGCATGCTGCAGGTATGAGTCCTACACCCGTGAAATTCGTTTTTAATTTCATTTTAGCTCTTCCTACTCGTCTCATTCAACGTTTTTTTTTGGAATGTTAACACAAGCTTAAGAGATTTAAGGTTTTATTACCCCACTTTTCAAGCTTCTAAATGTCTTAAAAGCAGCTGTTGCTAACAAGTAGCTAAATGAGACTACTAAATGCCATCACAGCAAACATTAGCCGCATTTAGCTTTGTGTGGTGACAAAAAAGAATATGACCATTTAGCCTCACGTTAACTTTTTACTTCTGGAAATGGCGTTTTAGGCTTCAACAATCATTTGAACAACAATGGAAATCTACTGGTTAGGTAGTGCAGTTACATTATCTGTAAAAGTCACTTTATTTGTAGATGTTAAATCAGAGTAATAGGGGTTATATGATAACGCTTTTTTTAAATACAGAGTAGATAAGCCTTCATTGTACAATTGTATACTTGTAATGTTTTTGTGACTGTACAATAATACTTGTTAATTTGTTATTGTTACTGGAAATAATAAAATGATTAGAAGTTACTGAAGTCATAGTGGAAGAAGTATTTTATATAGTGTTACAAAAGAAACGGAACCACATTGTTAAAATATTAGTGAAGTAAAAGTCCTACATTCAATAGTATAGTAATACATAGTTGTTTACTATCAAAATCTCTTTTTTTTCATCCATTCATTTCAAATGTCTTTTATTTTTATTGTTACAATGGCAGCTTATGTCATTTTTTATTTTTCCAGAAACTATGGATTGCCGTATAATTAATACATAATAAATGATGGCTAGAATATATAAAAGAAAATAAATATGTCTATGAATTAAATAACTAAGCTTATGAAATAAATATGTATGAAATGAATAACTATCTCTATGACATTAAAATAATTGGCTTTGAATAAATGAAATATGTATATTAAATAATTATGTCCATAAAATAGATCAATATGTCACTGAAATAATAAATATGCCTATGATCTATCCTAGGTAAATATGGATAGAAATTCAAACTCATAAATACTAATGGCTACAAAATAAATTAATATGCAGATGATATTTAAATATGGCTATTAAATAAATAAACATGACTATACAACAAATATGGCTATGAAATAAATAGATATACGTAATGACTAAGAATTTATAAATCTTCCTGTAAAATAAATAAGGCTATGAAATAAATCAATTTGCATTTTAAAGTAAAATATATATATATATATACCTATTAGGATTTAAATGTGTGCTATGTAATTAAAGAACAGACACATGCAATAAATAAATATGCTTATGCGATAAAGATATACTCATCAAATAATACAAATTCCCCACCACGTAATGAATAATAAAGTCTGAAATTAATACACGACACAATTATGATGTAAATAACTGTTTTCATCAACCTGATTATATTAATAATTTCATTATTATTGTCACGTGTCAATGACTTCATAGAGTCATGTGAGCTGCGAGCGGAAGTTTGGTCAGAGCCAACATGGCCGCGGTGCACAATTGTCGTCTCTGAAGTCTCCTGGAGTTAATATTTTATATTTTAAATCGCTTCCTGGTAACGATTGTTCTTAGGAAGTAGCATTTTTTATTAAAGCAACAAAATGGAGTTTGAATAAAATTCACAGCTCGGTGTGACGAAGACGACATTTGAAGCGGCGGCAGCGAGAAGAAGGAAGCGAGAGCCCTTACTCATCTTCCCAGGTAAACAACACCAACAACGGGCTAACACGCTCACTGTGAACGGTCACTGGACCACAGTTAGCTGCGTATTATCTGCATCAAATGAACAACAAGTAGTACACACATGAGTTTCCTCATAAAGACGGATAAGACTTAAGGTTTGATAAACTTCGCTACCTACCTTTATCTTGTACTTGGCGTGGCGAGACATCTCATGCCAGACTCCATTCAAAATATTGCGAATGTAGCCTCGCTTTATTGTCTGCTTTTTATTTGTGTTAAAACATTACTAAGGATAATGTATTTATTGTAAGCATACCGTCCTGCATAATTTACACGCAATCAATATAGTGTCATTGTTGCGTTTTCATGATACTATTTTAGCGACGTGTTTCAACTGTTATGAAGGAGATGTATTGTTTTCTCGGTGAACTGTTTTTCATATTGAGCGTTGTAGAAAAATATTCATAGGTTATAAAGAAACGTTGGTGAAACCATCTGTTGAGTTGGCCGAGTGCATCATTTAATTTAAATATCACCTTTCAATTGTTTTACTTGTTTTATATAACGTTTAGTTCGTTGCAAACCGAGGAACATAAAACAGGCAGAATTCTGAATTGAGTCTGGACTGTTTCAGAATCATCTTAAAGACGTGTCGAGTTTTGCATTACACACCTTTTAAACGTCCCAAGACATTTCATCACCACTCTAAAAGTAACGTTGTATGCAACGCAGAGTACCTAAACATTTCTGGAGTGGTGTCCAACAAGTAGGTTAACTGTTGGTAGCCTATATTTAGCAGTGACTTATTATTTACTCGTGCGCACACAGCGCGTGAGTCTCTAAAGAAGTTAAAATGTCAGTTATAGGAACATCCGACAAGAAATTATGTGGATTACTGAGATGAATGATCTGATCATGTCCTGAAACTGATAACCCTATGATCAATGAAATGCGCTTTCGAATGGAGCAATATATCTCTGATTGAGTTATGAGAGTACTCTCATACTTGTTTGATTCTGGAATTGTATATATTATACATATGTGTGTGTATATGTCTGCATCTGTAGCCTGTTATTGTCTCATTATACCGCACTGTGAATGAATTAAAAGTAAATATATAAGTCGTCATGAACACATGTGTCCATCAGACAGAGGGCTGCTGTCATCATTAATGGACGTCTCTTTAAAATGACCGCTCAGAGGAGAGGAGTTCTAATTTCTCTAACAGCCTGCTGCTTCCCCTCCTCTCCTCGGTTCGACTCCTCCGCTCGCAGCTTCTTGAGAAGCCTTCTTTGTCATGAGCTCCTGGCCATTGTGTTTAGTGATCACATGTTTAGTGATCACATGACTTTCTCTGGTCACTTCTTCCTCTTCTTCACTTCTGTCCAGCACAAGACATTTTTTTAGAATTTAATGAGTAGTTTTATTTTAAATTGTATTTAAATGTTATTAAGTAAATGTACTCAAGTACTGCTGCTTAGCATATAGACTGGGGGTCTATGTTAGCATGGTTCTGAGCTAGTAACAAAACCTTACTGATTATCATGTTAAATATTTTTGATCTCATTTACCATTTTTTTTTAGATGAATGTGAGAGAGTCAGTCATTATTAGTTCAAAGTTAATACTGGATCCCATTTTAAATTGTTTTCGTGCAACAGACTTAACATTGATTTTTCTGTTTCGAGACAAGTGTTACACATTTTTTAATAATATAATCTATCTTAATTGGTCGATGGGTTAACGTTTTGATGATTAACATGATTTATTCTTAGAAATAAATCTTTGCTGATGCCTTTCAGCCATAGTCTCTAAACCATACGATTATTACATTATTATATATTTTTTTATGGATTATCTTTCTTCTTTATAATTAATGTTATTTATAACACACTATAGCTTATCCCCCAACTATATAATACCCCTATGCAGCACTTTAAATCGGTCTTGTAAAAAACAAAGCTTCAAATATCTATTTTTGGACAGAATGGACAGAACATTTTAAAAAGTTTTATAAGTAAATATCCGTTATTCACTATGAATTCAATCAACTCAGAAAAAGCTTTGTTTGAAATGTGGAAATTCTCAGTGTTTATCATAAGAAGTGATTATTATTATTATTATGGACTGACAAAAGAAGACATTTAAAGACGACCCGTTCAATTTGAGAAATTGCGTTGGACATTTTTCACTTTTTCATTTATTGTTTATGTTGACCTCTCCTGACCTCCATAAATGACAAATGCAATATTTGTAAAATGTTCAACGCAACAAATGTACTTTTTCTCACTGTTGTGAGGCACCAGAACACCAACCCTTCCTACGGGGAAGAGGGAGATGTTGTTCATGTGAGTGTTTAGTGTCACTTCAGTCCCACATGATCATAGACCTGATTCTTCGGTGCAGCTGCTGCCACCGTTTGTTTGCACCACTCATTCCCGCCAAACACATGACACAGAACGATTCATTGTTTTATGTTTCACTTTCAAATTCATTTCTATCTGTCCACTCCTGACACTTTGCACAGTGCCAAAAAGAAGGACACAAAAAAGTTTCAATGAATGTAGGAATATAAAGAGAAATGTAGATAGAAATAAAAGAGAATAAATAACCACATTTAAAAGAATTATAAAAAGGAACAAATAAAATATTTAATAAACCATAACACCGTATAAAATAATAATTCTAAGCATCTTAATTTATATTGGCATTTATTTATTGAGTTATTTCTCAATTAATTTGAAAATATATTTTGAATTTGATGGTTATTTATTATTGGATTTTCTTTAGATATTTCTTTTATAATGATTAAAAAATAAAAGTTAAATATATTTGTTTGATCCTTTTCATTTAACTTGTTCTCATTGCTTTGCCTTATTAATTGTATTCCTTTCTCTTATCCCTCCACATTACTTCTGTGATAATTCTCTTATATTCTAAGAGTGTATTTTCATGGCAGTCCCTTGACTCTCCACTCACCGTCTCTGTTGACCCCCCCCCCTCAGCGGCGGCCATGTCTCTGAGCGAGCAGGCATCGGACGTGGTGCCGTTCTTCTCCGATGAGAGCGAGGCAGAGGGTCCTGAGGATCAGGGCGGGGGGGCTCCGCGCCCGCAGGAGGAGGAGGAGGAGGAGGCGAGCGGCGTGTCGAAGGTCCGAGCCCTGCTGACCGTCCTCGTCCTCTGCTACATCAACCTGCTCAACTACATGGACCGCTTCACTGTGGCAGGTACACCGCTCACAGGCTTTCATTTCCTCCCAAAGGCAACATGCACACAATGTACACTATCTGTTTTCTTTTTTTATTACCGACACATTTTATTCCATATTTTATTCTATTCTATTTCTATGTAAATACTGCTATATTTGACTATATTTTGTATATTTTCTTTTGTAATGTTATTATAGTTTTCGTGAAATAGTTCTGTGTTTTTAATTCTTGTTTTACTTTTATGTATGCACCAAGTCAAATTCCTCGTACGTGTGAACCTACCTGGTACAAAACCTGATTCTGATCAGGGATGTAATATCACAAGATTTATCAAGATGGGTTGCAAGAAAAACTGTTATTTTTCAGTAATGTCCTAAAAATCTTCTAGAAATAAATATTAGATATTGATTAGAAGCATATATTTAGAGGCACTTTAATAAATCCCTGAATGAAAAATATGCATTAAATAATTACTGCATTATGAAAAGTTTGTTTATGTAAACAATAGAGACAGCTAGTGAGGATCATAACGTCCCATCCCCAATTATTTGTATTCCTCCCTTATTTTTATTAGGTCTACCGCGCTTAGGAACCGTTAAGCAGAACCGAAATTGTGTATTTTGTATGGGTACCCGGTACCCGGCATTTTCTTATCGGTTCTCATCTGGAACCGAGTTTCGGTTGCCAACCCTAGTTGTAACGTATATGAAAAATGACCAACATTTCATTATCAAAATAACATTGGATAACAACTCATTTGGTCTCGATTAAAGCAGTAATATACATTTCTTTAGAAAAAGGCTTAAATTAAATCAAATATAAATATTTATAAAAAATGTATTTATTATTCAAATATATATATAATCTGAATACAAAATATACACATGCCATCTTGCCCTTATTCTTTACCAAATGATAGTTTGAAAAAAGAAATTAATACATTCAGGAAAGTAGAATTCATTTCAAGTCAATTGTAAAATCCCGATGCCATCTCTAAATATTTTGTTGTTGTGGTGATTGTGTGTCTGTCTCCTGAGAAGTCAAATTAAAGCCTCTTTGTCCCCCCACAACCCCCAACTCAGGTGTTCTCCCCGACATCGAGCACTTTTTTGGGATTAACGATGAGAAATCCGGCCTGCTCCAAACTGGTAAACAGAACTAGATTATTATATA